>CM039736.1:35783298-36381201 GCA_022539455.1 Dendrobium nobile | reverse complement strand
AAAAAAATAATATTATATATCTATATATTACGAAAAGTTTTTTAAAAAAATTAAGCAAGAAAAATTAAGAAAAAATGTGTAATTAAACTGTTATTAAAAGCATGAAAGAGAATATTAGAACTAAATGTGAAGAAATATATAGATATTTTTGTGAACTGATCGTACGGGACGAACCTGGTTCGTACGGGACGATCATGTCAATTAACCCTATAAAGAGCAATGGATCGAACATGCGGGTAGAAAATTTTCTAAGTCCTAATCGTCGAGGACGAATTTAATATTCGTCCCGGGACGAATATCTCTGGATTCTCACCTTGCACTGTTCGTCCAGACGAAAAATATGGTTCGTACCAGGACGAAACTCTCTGTATGAGATCGTATAGGACGAAATAAATTTTCGTCCCTGGATGGAACTCTCAGTATAAAATCATCCCACTACGAAACCTGTTCGTCCCAGGACGAACTGAACCGACTTACCTCAGTTGGTTACGTCTGTAGAATTTTGGGAACCAACCTATGTAATAACCGTTTCGTACCGGACGAATATAGTTCGTACGGGACGATGAGCGTGTACGAACATAGTTCGTACCAAAATACATTAGGATTATTTCTGACACTTTAAGTAAAATCGTCCGAGACGACCCACTATCGTACGGGGACGATCCACTATCGTACGGGACGATCCACTGCATACAGAATTGAAAACTTGTAGTTTTTGGGCAGTTTTTCTTATCTTTTGTATATATAGTTCAAATTAGACTGCCACCAAATCTTTTTGCTCATTGATCTTCGTGCCTAGTGGAAGAAGAGTAAAGGAGAGAGTGAGAGAAAGCATTCAAAGAAGGATTTCTACCACTAGAGTGTGAAGGCTTTGCATGGTGTTCAATGGTAAGATTTTCTACTTGTGATTTGAGATTACTTCACACTTTTTCTTTCTTTCTTCTAGATTTCTTGGGAAGAGATCTGTCAAGGAGATCCGATTCTCTGCCGACACTAGGAGAGTGTGAAAGGACCAAGGGTTCTATGCCCACACTAGGAGAGTGTGAAAGAACGAAGGGTTCTTTGCCCACACTAGGAGAGTGTAAAATGACGACGGTTCTCTGCCAACACTATAGAAAGTGTAAAAGGACGACGGTTCTCTGCCACACCGGGTAGTGGTGAAAAGAGTATTTGTAAAGGCTTCTCCGCCATACTATCGGTGCAAAAGGAGAGACACTATTGGTATTAGTGCAATACTCAGAGGGTGCCTCTTGGGAGTGGATGTAGGTCTGGTTTAGACCGAATCACTATAAATCATGTGTCTTTTTATTTTACTGTTTTTTACTTTCCGCATTTAATTTTGTGTCTTAAAAATTGTGGTTGAATTTTTTTTTTTAAAATTCATTAAAGTTTAATTTCGGTTCAATTTATCAAAAGAGGGAAAATTTTTAAATTCCAATTCACCCCCCCTCTTGGTAGCTTTGGGACATTAACTTAGATTTAACAACCTATTCACTAGACTCAACAAGTGGTATCAGAACTTTGTTTCAAAATCATAAGTTTAAACTAATATTTGATTAATGTAGATGGCTACATTTGGAAACCGAAATACACCCGAGGGTTACTCTACTCCTAGACCTCCACTGTTTGACAATATACCTTTTAATTTTTGGAAAACACGCATGTCACTTTCTTACAGTCACTTGATTATTGTTTGTGAATCTTAATCCAGGAAGGTTATACAAAACCAACTAGATTAGTTGATGGAGTTAGGGTAGAAACACCTTTTGTAGATTGGACTATAGAAGAACGTGACTTAGCTCAACTAAATGCTAAAGGTTTAAATAGCTTCTTTTGTGCTTTAAAATCTAAAGACTACATGCGGGTTTCCACTTGGAAAAGTGGAAAAGACATATGGGATAGACTTTGTATAACTTATGAGGGGACTAATGAGGTTAAGCAATCAAGGCTTAATATCTTGTTACATGATTATGAATTATTTCGCATGGAACCAAATGAATCCATTTCTAATATGTACATAAGATTCACATAAATTGTCACCACTTTGCATGCACTTTGTAGGGAACTAACGAATGTTAAAAT
Organism: Dendrobium nobile; assembly: GCA_022539455.1. NCBI lineage: Eukaryota > Viridiplantae > Streptophyta > Magnoliopsida > Asparagales > Orchidaceae > Dendrobium > Dendrobium nobile. The sequence goes on along the minus strand of CM039736.1, from coordinate 36,379,119 downwards.
GGTTAATAAGATTCTTCGTTATTTACCAACTGCTTATGATGCTAAAATTACTGCAATTACAAAGTTTAAAAATCTAAACATTTATTTTATTGACAATCTTCTTGATTCACTCATTGCTTACGAGCAAGGGGTTAGTAAAAGAAAGATTTATGCAGGTGAACCACGAAAAGAGAAGAATATAGCACTAAAAGTGGAAGAGTCTGAGAGTGAACACCCACAACCTGAGGATGAAGACGATATTGCATTGATAAATAGATAATTCAGAAGCTTTCTGAAGAGGAAGCAGAAGAGATGCCAGCAATGGAATAGAGTTAAATTTAACAGAAATGGCAAGGTTTCTAATGAAGTGATTTGTTATGAATATAGGAAACTAGGTCATATCAAGACTGATTGCCCAAAACTCAAAGCCACTTCTAGCAAGGAGAAGATAGAAAAGAAACCAACTGTAAAGAAGGGCAAGAAGAAGTTTCAAAGAGCTTTTTGGGCGGACTCAGATTCAGATTCATCAGAGACTAAAAAGAAAGAAGAAGTCACCAATCTTTGCTTGATGGCAGATAGTATAGATTAATTAGATCAAGAAGAGGTATGTGACTTAAGTTATGATGAATTATTTGAAGTTTCTGAACACATGCATGATGCATATAGGAAAATGAAAAAGATGCATACTAGTGTAAGTCTAGAATTGGAATAACTTAAGAAAGAAAATGAAATTATGAGGAAAGATCATGCTTTAATAGATGACAACCACATGAAATTACTTGATGAATACGATGACCTGAATAAAAATTGTGAGATTTTAAAATCATCCTATGCTGATCTTGAAAAAGAATTTAAAAATTTTAAGGATGAGTCAGAGAGCAAAACATATCGAATCAAATATAAAAATCAAATCTTGGAAGATATGAATTCATTTTATAAGCTAAAAATAAAAGCCCTCGAGGATAATAGGATACCCCCCAAACTTGAAGATTTTACAAATCCTAAATTTTATCCTAAATATATGGAATCCCTTAGAAGACAAATAAATGGTAGAAGACTTAGGAATACTTTTTCTAATGTCAAATATAATAATTGTGGATTATTTGAACATATAGCACACACCTGTACTTTAAAGATGAAAGTTGATTTGGTGTGGAGTCCTAAGATGCATAACCTAGATATATCATACATGCATCTGATTATAAATTGCTAAAAGGAGAACCCAAACTTGTTTGGGTTCCCAGGTCTAACATTTGATATTTTTGCAGGGTCGCTCTCACACAAGACCTCGTGGGAGCATATGGTACCTGGACAGCGGATGTTCAAAGCATACGACTGGAGATACTGCTTAATTCATAACACTGGAAGCCAGGAGGGGAGGCAAGGTAACACTTGGAGATAACACCACAAAGAAGGTGGGTTGATCAGGTATGATTGGAAACTTGAAAAACTTTTTTGTTGACAATGTGTTGTTGGTTGATGGATTAAAGCATAATTTGTTAAGTATAAGTCAGCTATGTGATAAGGGTTATAGTGTAAAATTTTTTCCTACTAGCTGCATATTAATCATAAATGGTAAAGATGTGTTGAATGAAAAGAGGGTAAACAATATTTATATGCTATATTTAAATTGCATTCATACTCCTACTGCCTTTTGTTTAAAAATTGTTTCTAATGAGTCATGGCTTTGGCATAGGAGACTCTGTCCTTCTAGCATGAAAAACCTTAGAGATTATCCAAAAGAATTTAGTGAGAGGTATATCAAAACTAGACTTTAATAAGGACCACCTTTGTGATGCATGTCAATTAGGTAAGCAAGTGAAGTCCTCTTTTCAGTCCAATAAGGATATTAGAACTAGTAAACCTTTGGAAATCTTACACATGAATTTTTTTGGACCAGTTGGAACTGTAAGTCTAGGAGGGAAGGTATACGGATTTGTTATAGTGGATGATTACATAAGATTCACTTGGGTTAGATTTCTATTTCATAAGAATGAATCTTTTGAGGAATTTAGAATTTTTTTGACTTGGATTCAAAGGAAATTAGGGTATGAAATTAATTCTATACAAAATGATCATGGAGGAGAATTTGAGAATGAGAGATTTAAAAATTTTTGTAAAGAGAAAGAAATTGATCACAATTTTTTTGCAAATAAAACCCCTCAGCAAAATGTGGTAGTCGAAAGGAAAAACAAAACATTACTAGAAGCCGCCCGAGCAATGTTGGCAGAATACTCACATCCTAGATATTTTTGGGCTGAGGCGGTTAGTACTGCATGTTATGTTCTGAATAGAGTGAATGTGAGATCCAATTTAAATAAAACACCGTATGAATTGCTAAAAGGGAGAACACTTACTTTGTTACATTTGCATATTTTTGGTTGCAAGGTGTTTATTCATAATAATGGAAAATCTGCCTTAGAAAAATTTGATCCAAAATCAGATGAAGGAATTTTTGTTGGATATTCAAGTGTTGGAAAATCTTATAGGGTATTCAACAAAAGAACTTTGGTTATTGAAGAGACCACACATATTGTATTTGATGAATCTGAAAATTTGGAAGAGCCAAATGTTATTGAAGATATGATTGAGGATAACTCCCAAAAGATTGATAGAATAAACTTAGAAGAAAATGTGGAAGAGAATTTGGATATAGAAAACCCTTTGCCTAGAGATTTGAGATATTCTAAAAACCACCCAAGGGAATTGATTATAGGTGAACCTAGTGAGAGTGTTAGAACTAGGCGTGGATTAAACAAGGAAGTTAATCATTCAGCCTTTATTTCAACTATAGAACCCACTAATATTGATCAAGCACTTTCTGATGAATTTTGGATATTGGCCATGCAAGAAGAATTGAATCAATTTGTAAGAAATAAAATTTGGAAATTAACTTCAAGGCCAAAAGATCAAAACATAGTTGGAACTAAGTGGGTATTCAAAAATAAAATGAATGACTCAGAAATAATCATTAGAAATAAGGCTAGATTAGTTCCTAAGGGGTATAATCAGATTGAAGGAATTAATTTTGAGGAGACTTTTGCCCCTGTAGCTAGACTTGAAGAATTTAGGGTTTTGTTAGCCTTTGCTTGTTTTAAGGGTTTCAAATTGTGGATGTGAAAAGTGCATTTTTAAATGGGGTAATTGCAGAGGATGTTTTTGTAAAACAACCTCCAGGATTTGAAAATTCTAAATACCCAAATCATGTTTTCAAATTGAAAAAGGTATTATATGGATTAAAGCTGGCACCTAGGGCTTGGTATGAGAGGTTAAGCACCTTCCTACTTGAAAGATATTTTAAAAAAGGAAGTGTGGATACAACTCTCTTTTTAAGAAATTTGGAAAGGATATACTCATTGTTCAAATTTATATGGATGATATCATTTTTGGATCTTCAAATAAAAATCTTTGTGATGATTTTTCTAAAATAATGAGTAGTGAATTTGAGATGAGTCTAATGGGAGACTTAAATTACTTTCTAGGCTTTAGCATTAAGCAACTTGAGGAAGATATATTTCTTAATCAAACTAAATATGTTAAGGACATCCTCAAAAAATATGAAATGGACAATGCTAAACCTGTTAGTACACCAATGAGTTCCTCAGTTCAATTGGATAAGGACCTTAAGGAAAAATCTGTTAATAAAAAAAATTTATAAGAATTATTGGATCTTTACTTTACTTGACTGATAGCAGACCAGATATCATGTTTAGTGTTTGCTTGTGTGTTAGATTTCAATCTGATCCAAAAGAATCACATTTGACAGCAGTGAAAAGGATTTTAAGATACTTACTAGGAACTCAGAACTTAAAAATTTGGTATCCAAAGTTTAACTCTTCATTTAAAATTATTGGTTATTCAGACTCTGATTTTGCAGGCTGTAGGGTGGATAACAAAAGCACTTTAGGAACATATCAATTCATTGGAAATTCATTAGTTTTATGGTCTAGTAGAAAACAAAATTCAGTGGCCCTATCTACTACAGAAGTAGAATATATTGCACTAGAAAGTTGTGTGGCACAAGTACTTTGATTAAAACAATAGTTGATTGATTTAGGATTAACTATAGTCACTATACCAATTTATTGCGATAATACTAGTGCCATTTGCATTTCAAAAAATCTTATTCAACATTCAAGAACCAAACACATTGACAAAAGGCATCCATTTCATAAGGGATCATGTATCCAAGGGAGAAATTGAACTTAACCATGTTTCAACAGAAAATAAACTTGCAGACATTTTTACAAAACCTTTAGCCTTTGATACTTTCAGTACATTAAGAACTAGGCTAGGAATGATAGATTTAAATGCTTAGATAAAAATATTTTTCTGCAAAATTGATATTTTTGTTTTTGTGTTCATTATATTTTTGTTTTGTTCTGTTTTGTTTTATTTTCTTGTTTTGTTTATTTTTTGTGTGTATTTAAGTTTGTCTTATTTATTTTTATTCATTTTTATTTTGAGTGTGAAAATGAAAATTTGTGGTCATCATCGTCTGGGACGAAAATTTTTCGTACGGTACGATGTGTGTAAAATGACAAACTGCGAGATTTCGAACCGTCTTAAGAGCAGTTTTTAATGTAGTTCGTCTGTACGATCATCACAATCGTCCGGGATGAAATATTTTTCAAACGACAGGATGATTGAATGCAGCAGTTGAATGGATAAGGCAGTTTTTATTATGAACTTCGTTCGTACGAACCTTCGGTTCGTCCAGACGAACACATGTTGGTTCATGGCAGGGGACGATTTTCAATTGCCATTAAAATGAGATAAATTTCTGATCGTCCATACGAACACGTGTTCGTCTGTACGATCATCTTGGTCAAAAGCCTGTACGAAAGGACGCTTAAAAAATTGTATGTTTACGAAAAGTTGTTATTTTTTAAACTCATTCGTTCGTCCATACGAAATATTTTCGTATGGGACGAATCTAATTCGTACTGGTCGAACGAAAATTTTTTCTGGTACGAACAGTCGTTCTTCTTTAAATTAACGGCAGTTTTTACTGAACAGTCACTTTCACACATCTCTTTCAAACCTTTCCACTCTTCAAATCTCTCAATGGCAAGTTCTAGCAAGCGCCAAAAGACCTTGGCTAAGGGTCCTCCAAGAAATACATCCGAAAACTTCATTTCTAGAGCCAATGAAGAATCATTTGCTAGGTTTGTCTCTGCAAAAATCACCCCATCTAGAGTTCTCCTACAGGATCAATTAACCTTTAAGGTAATGCACTTGTTTGCCTCTACCCAATTTGGTTTAATCCTCACTTTAGTACACTTCTATAGTAGAGAAACCTTTCACTATTTCTTGTCAAACATGTCATTCAACTTTCGACCATTCTGTCATCAATTCTTTTGTTTTCAAAAATAAAATTGAAATCACCAAGGATGACTTTGGTATTTCCTAAACTTAAGGACTGATTGCTTAAGAGTACATACCTTAACCACCACAAGCTTTGATTGGACTGATGTTAATCGTGTGATTAGAGGAATAAGAGTTAAGGATCATCTGCCTAAAGTATCAACTTTATCGTGTGAAGCCCGTATCATCCAGCGCGTACTAAGAACTTCCATTATACCTAAAGCTGGTGATAGAGTCAACATCACCCCTCTTCTTTCTACTATTACCTACATGATTATGACAAGACAACCTATAGATATGGCGCAACTCCTAATAAACTACATTTATGGTCTCTTTGAAATTTTTCATGTTGATCATAAAAGAAAGAAGAATATAGCCTTAGGACATTTGATTGCTTATATTTTAGAAAAGAAGTATGATTTAATTCATTCAGAATAAGACTTTGAAGAACCTCTCTACTACAATGACGCATCCTTTAGGGCAATCTTAAATAAGGACGAGCCAAGCAAAACTCATGTAGTTCTGAGTGAAATAGAAGAAGAAGCTGGACCTTCACATGCTGCTGGACAAAATTATCAGGATTTAGTTCAAAGATTTGAAAATTTAGAGACTCATTTTGATCAAAGGTTTGATCAAATTGAAACTCACTTGCAGCAGCAGGATATTCAGCATAATTAGAACATGGGATTTATGCGTGATCAGATAAATGCTATTAATTCCAACATGTTTATGATGAGTAGTTACTTCAACTTCTTTGGTGCAGCACCACCTCCTCCTCCTCCAGATCAGGGTCCATCTGAATGATTTGTTTAGTATTTGTTCAGTGTTTGTTCTGTGTTTCATTGTAGTTCATGTGTTAGTGATTTCCTTTAGTTTGTTGTTTTTTCTTTGTTTTAGTTGTGTTACTATTGATATCTTGAACTTCAAATTATAATAACTTCATCCGATATCAATATATGTTTCAATGTTTTATTGTTTAATGTTTTAGAAATTTATGTTAGACTTTATGACATTCATTTTTTTTAATCTTAATAGTGCTTTATTTAATTTGTAAATTAAAATTAATTTTATTAGAAAATATAATTTTTCTAAATTTAAGAGATGCTTATAACTTGATATTATTAGGATTTTCAATTCCATGTCTCTTATTTAGACTATATTATCTTTAATATTATTATTGCAATTTAGATATTTTCTTATTTTTTATTTCTCTTTTCAATTAATATTTATGCACTTAGAAAAATTTGAAATTTTAGATTATTGATTTTGAAAAGAATTTAATTACTCTTGAAAATTGTACAAATATACAAAAATCAAAAGGAATGTGCAAAAATTTGCAATGACAAAAAGAGGCACAAAATAAGTCCAAAGTAAAAAGATGCACAAAAATGTGTCATAAAAATTAAAAAAGATGTGCAAAGCGCCACATGTTGTAATTACTTCTTTCCAGACTCTTTTAATCCCTTAATTCAAATTGATGTAATGTTCATTTATAATTCATATTAAAATTTGAAATATAAAATTTTTTATTCATCCTTAGTGCAATGATTCTCTTTATCTTCATGTCTAAATTGACAAATGCCTTTGATAAATTCTTTTTATTCTCAATGTTATATCACTTCATAAATTATACAAAATCTTATGTTTTTCTAATGTTTTGATTTTATTTGCATACCTTATTTCAATCACTTTCAAAGATTAAAATATCAAATGAATTTCATACATCTGCTTACATTTCTAACCTTCTTTTCTTCTTCACTTTTGATATTTTCAAAAAGGGGGAGAAATTATTTGTTGTGTATGTTTTCGTATGTGTGTTTGATTTTCGTATGTGTATTTGATTATTTTTTTTTTGTTTTGTTTTGTCTTTTGTGTTGTTTTGTGTTGTTGTTTTATCTTTTGTGTTGTTTTGTGTTGTATAAAAATTTTGAAAAATAATTTTTTTTAATTCAAATGCCTCCTTATTTTCACGAGTTCATCATTTCAGGGGGAATTTAGGAGATTCTTAGAATTTGAAATATTACAAACAATAATTATTTTGCCATCATCAAAAAGGGGGAGATTGTAGAGAGAGTTTCTATTTGCATGTTTTACATTCTTGCAACTTGTATTATTTTGATTATTTCAAATATTATTATTTTATATATCTCCTAACACTTTTTAGAAGATTTGTTTTTGCTCTAGTGTGAACTAACATTTCAGGAAAATCAACTCCAAGCGATGAAGACTTCAAATTATTCATTTGTAAATTAAAAGTTTTGAAATGAGAGGGAGTGATTATAATTAAGTGAAAAATCACAACATACACTCTTGGGGGACAATTTTTGTGAACTGATCGTACGGGACGAACCTGGTTCGTACAGGACGATCATTTCAATTAACCCTCAGAAGAGCAATGGATTGAACAGGCGGGTAGAAAATTTTCTAAGTCCTAATCATCTAGGATGAATTTAATATTCGTTCCGGGACGAACGTCTCTAGATTCTCACCTTGCACTGTTCGTCCAAACAAAAAATATGGTTCGTACCGGGATGAAACTCTCTGTATGAGATCATATAGGACAAAATAAATTTTTGTCCCTAGACAAAACTCTGTGTATGAGATCGTACAGGACGAAATAAATTTTCGTCCCTGGATGAAATTCTCAGTATAAAATCGTCCCAGGATGAAACATGTTCGTCTCAGGATGAACTGAACCAACTTACCTTAGTTGGTTACGTCTTGTGGAATTTTGGGAACAGTCCTATGTAATAACCGTTTCGTACCAGACGAACATAGTTCGTACGGGACGATGAGCATGTACGAACATAGTTCGCACCAAAATACATTAGGACCATTTCTGACACTTTAAGTAAAATCATCCGGGACAATCCACTATCGTACAGGATGATCCACTGCGTACAGAATTGAAAACTTACAATTTTTGGGTAGTTTTTCTTGTCTTTTATATATATAGTTCAAATTAGACTGCCACCCAATCTTTTTGCTCATTGATTTTCGTGCCTATTGAAAGAAGAGTAAAGGAGAGAGAGAGAGAAAGCATTCAAAGAAGGATTTCTACCACTGGAGCGTGAAGGCTTTGCATGGTGTTCAAAGGTAAGATTTCCTACTTGTGATTTGAGATTACTTCACTCTTTTTCTTTCTTCCTTCTAGATTTCTTGGGAAGAGATCTGTCAAGGAGATCCGATTCTCTACCGACACTAGAAGAGTGTGAAAGGACCAAGGGTTCTCTGCCCACACTTGGAGAGTGTGAAAGGACGAAGGGTTCTCTGCCCACACTAGGAGAGTGTAAAAGGATGACTATTCTCTGCTAACACTAGGGAATGTGTAAAAGGATAACGGTTCTCTGTTGCACCGGGTAGTGGTGAAAATAGTTTTTGTAAAGGCTTCTCCGCCTTGCTGTGGGTGCAAAAGGAGAGACACTATTGGTATTAGTGCGATACTCAGAGGGTGCCTCTGGGGAGTGGATGTAGGTCTGGTTTAGGTCGAACCACTATAAATCGTGTGTCTTTTTATTTTACTACTTTTTACTTTCTGTATTTAATTTTGTGTTTTAAAAATTGTGGTTGAAAAACTTTTTATAAAAATTCATTAAAGTTTAATTTCGGTTCATTTTATCAAAAGAGGGAAATTTGTTAAATTCCAATTCACCCCTCCTCTTGGTAGCTTTGGGACATTAACTTAGGTTTAACAACCTATTCACTAGACTCAACAAATGGGTTATGCACGAATTGACAAAGATGATTCGTAGTGAAGGAAATGTCTGATTCATTGATGGTTAGGTATTGTTGTAACTAGGACTTCCGAGTTTATGATTTTGATGATTACAAATAGTACTGATTATCCTTTTATTTCTTCTAATATTTATAATACATATTTATTTTGTATTGACTAATATTTTAGGTACACTATGCACCGTTCTTTGAAGATTCAGGGCTCAAGATTGGGTAGAAAAAATTATGTTAAATAAGTCTCTAATTTTAATTTATTGTGTCAAGTCCTGTAATAATGTATGTTAGCTTGGTGATTGTGAACACACATGTAGGAGGAGCAAAAATGAATTTAAATATTTTAATTTTTCTGTATATGGTACTATACGATATGGATCGTACTATATGATCTTGTGTTATAGAAATTAATTAAAATATTTATTTTTTCTGAGAAAAATATTTTTAAAATATAACTAATCTTACAGTACGAACACCACATCATACTAAATGATATGTTATAATTAGAAAGCCCACCATTCATTAAATTAGGCCAAAAATGAATTTGAAAAGTCATTCTAATCATACTATACGATCCTGATCATATTATATGATGTTTACAACTTTTCCTAATTTAATTCTATGATTATTCAATCGAATCAACTTAAATTTGATATTCTGATCGTACTGTAAGAAATGGATTGTGATGTATGATTAATACAGATTATTTTGATTATCTCATGCTTCATCCTAGATGAATTGCATTTCGATTAAACAGATCATACAATACTAATTGGTGATAGTATGATACGTATAGTCAAATTCAAATGTTCATACAATACTAACTATTGATCATATAGTACTAATAGGATGATCCTGAGATCGTACTGTATGATCATTGATGATTGAATTAATTTTTTAGGGGTTTTTTATGCCCTCTATTTAAGCTTTCTCATAAGACTTTGTAAGAGTCTTTGGCAGCCATTGTGGCTTCATTCTTATGCAGAAATTTGAAGAGAAAACTTGACAGGGAGAGAGGAAAGGGTAGAGTTTGAGAGGGAGAAGATCCTTGGAGGAGGTTTCAAGGGAGTGTGGAGGATATTTCACATTGTTGCCCTTGAAAGCTTGCACCTCAGTATAATTGGATTTAAGGTTCATCTTGAGAGATATTTTGGAAAGAAGAAGATCTCTTTGGTGTCAAAGGATCCGACTCCTCTGTCGCACCGATGAAGGTATAAGTGATTAAGTAAGGGTTTCTCCGCCTAGCTGTGGGAACTAAAGGAGAGTCATTAAAAATTTAGTGTAATACTCAGAGGGTTCCTCTAGGGAGTGGACATAGGTTAAGGTTTGACCGAACCACTATAAATTTGGTATGTTCTTTTCTTTATTATTTTTTCACTTTATTTTTATATTTATTTTTGTTGCGATTAACTATGTGGGTGAAATTAATAAATTATCTTTTTATTGTAAATGTAATTCTTTTCAACATCAAGTTATAAAAAGATTTTTTTTTGTTAAAAAAGTTTTTAATTATCTAATTTACCCTCCCCCTCTTAGGACTAACGTAATTTAAGGTGGTATTAGAGCGGGGTCTGAAAATTAGTATTTTTGAAAACCTTTAGCAAACCGATCATGACATATTTTTGAAATCATAACATTATGGAAGGCTATTCAATCATGCGACGACCTTTACTTGAAAATATTTCTTTTAGTTTTTGCAAAATTTGCATGTCTATTTACTTACAATCAATTAATTATCAAATGTGACATATGATTCAAACTAGTTATTTTATACCCTCAGGTATTATAGATGGAGTCAAAATTGATATTTTTTGTAAAATGGAATAGAATAGAATAAATCAATTCTCAACTAATTGCTAAATATTTGAATTATTTTTTTTTTTGTGCGTTAAGTTCTGAAGATTGCATGAAAATCTCGACATGTACTATTGACAAAGAAATTTATGATAGATTATGCACTATATATGAAGGTATTAGTAAAGTCAAACATTCTAAGTTAAATATTTTAATGCATGATTATGAACTTTTCTGCAAGAAATCTTATGAGATGATCTTACACATATATTCTAGGTTAACTCAGATTGTGATATCATTGCATGCTTTAGGTATAGAACTTTCAAACTTTGAAAAGATTAATAATATTCTATATTCTCTACTTGATAAATTTAATGCCAAGGTCACAGCTATATATGAATCAAAAGATTTGAATGCTTATTCTGGAGATAATCTAATAGGCTCACTCATTGCCTACGAGCAAAGAGTGAGTTAAAAACTTTTGAATACAAGTGATGAGAATACTATAGTGCTAAAAGCCAAAGACACGGATGAATGTGTCATAGTAGATGATGATTGTCAAGAGATAGCATTAATAACATACAAATTTAAAAATCTATTGAAGCATAAGCATAAGCATCAATAGAAGTAGAGCAAAGATAAAAGTGATAAAAATGTTAAGCTTTATTCTAATGTTATTTGATTTGGGTGTAAGGAAACCAAAACATCTAAGATTTGAATGCCCCAACTTAAAAACACTTCCTGCAAGAGAAAAGAGTTAAAATAAGCCAATTTTATTTGGGGAAAAGATAAAAAGCAAAAAATATCTTGAGCAGACCTAACTTCTAAATCATCAGAATAGGAGCAGGACCATGAGGTATAAGCATGTTAAGGTTTGTTTGTGATTTTTGTTTATGTATTTTTATGTGTTTGTTTATCTAATTTGTATGTTTAATTTTTATTTTATTTTAAGCTTAATTTTATATTTTTATTTCTTTATTATGTTATTTTTTCTTCTACATTTATTTTAATTTTAGGTGTTATTTTATATCTTATTTTTGATAATATCATTGGGCAAGAATATATTGTGATTGATTATATTTATATATTTTTTAAATTTTTAGTTAAGCTTTAAAATTTAAGTTAGAAAAAAATAAAAGAAAATCATTTCCCCTAGTTTCTAATGTAATTCTTTTAGTGAGGGAGAGTTTAGGAAGAAAAATTATTAGTTCGCAAATTCAACCGATATTATTTACTATCGTAAAAAAGGAGAAGAATATAGCAATCCGAGCTTTTGAGTTTAGGATTTTAATGATAAAAAATAATACTAATTACTTTTTAATTTCTCCTAGTATTTGTAGTACATATTTATTTATGTGTTGACTAATATTTCAAGTACACCATGCACCATACTTTGAAGATTTAGGGCTCAAGATTGCATAAAATAGGTTAAGTTAAATGAGTTTGTAATTTTCATTTCCTTAGGCAAGTTCTGTAATTATGTATGTTAACTTGGTGATCGTGCACACACATGCAGAAGGAACAAAAATGAGTTTAAATATTTCAATTTTTCTATACATCATACTATATAATATGGATTGTACTATACGATCTGGTGTTACAAAAATTAATTAAAATATTTTTTTAAAAAATAATTTTTTTTTTTTTAGAAATTTAACTAATCTTATAGTACAAACACCACATCATAATAGATAATCTGTTATAATTAGAAAGCCCACCATCCATTAAATTAGATAAAAATTTGAATTTAAATAGTTATTCTAGTTGTACTGTACTATTTTGATCATAATGTATGATGTTTAAAACTTTGCCTAATTTAATCTTGTGATTAGTCAAAAGAATCTGGTTAAGTTTGATATTCTGATCGTATTATATGAATTAGATCATACTGTATGAACTGGATCGAACTGTACGATCAATAGAGACTATTTTGGTCTTCCCATGCTTTATTATGGATGAACTACATTTTGATTGAAGTAATCGCACGATATTAATAGGTGATCGTATAGTATGAACTAACAAATTGAACTATTCGTACAGTACAAACTGGTGATTGTACAATACTAACAGGACAAATTCTATACATCATATTGAATGATCCTGAGTTCGTACTGTACAATCTTTGATGGCTGAATTAATTTTTTAGAGTTTTTTGAATCCCTCTATTTAAGCTTTCTCATAAGACTTTGTAAGAGTTTTTGGCAGCTATTGTGGCTTAATTCTTATGCAGAAACTTGAAGAGAGAACTTGAAAGGCAGAGTGGAAAGGGCGGAGTTTGAGAGGGAGAAAATCATTGCAGAGGGTTTTAAGGGAGTATGGATGAGATTTCACACAGTTGTTCTAGAAAGCTTGCACCTGTATACCATCAGAATTAAGGTTCATCTTCCGGGAAGTTTTAGGAAGAAGAAGATATCTTTAGTGTCAAAGGACCAAGCTCTTACACCGTATTGGGGAAGATGGAGGTCATTTTGTAAGGGCTTCTCTGCCTAGATATGGGGGCTAAAGAAGAGTCACTAAAGGTTTAGTGAAATACTCGAAGGATGCCTCTAGGGAGTGGACGTAGGTCAAGGTTTGATCGAACAACTAAAAATCTTGTGTGTTATTTCAATTATTATTTTCACACTTTATTTTTGCATTTATTTTTATTGCAATTAACTGCGTGGGTAAAATAAAAAAATTATCTTTTTATTGTGAATGTAATTCTCTTCCACATCAAGTTATAAACAGATTTTTTTCATTAAAGAAGTTTTTAAATATCCAATTCACCCCCTCCCCTCTTGACACATCTCGTACTTTCAAGGTGTTGTAGTGATCCAACTATTTGGTAATAGTGGGAGGGCTTAGTGAATGGTTGGTCACATCAATAGATGAAGGTGATTTACAATCAATCAGGGACGAGATTTATTTGAAATGCTACATGCCTAACTTTTGTAGAATATTAAGTACATATTATGTTTTGTGAAGAAAATAGGTATTTGGGATCCAAATGATTTGAACTATTAGGAAAAAGGAATTCGGGCAAAGGTCCTTGAGTGGAAAGCTTTACTAAATATCTGTAATGAGAGAGGAAATGACTAAGGTATTATTGTTTGTTAGGAGAATGTCATCGACATAAAGTCATATGTATATTTGGGAGTTATTGATGGTTTATATTAGAAGATAAGGTTCAAATTTGCTTAAGTAAAATCGACAAGACATAATTCAATTAGTGAATTTGATAATCCTTTGTTGTGGTGCTTGTTTGAGGGCATAAAGGGCTTTATGAAGTAAACAAACATGAGAGGGATAAAGCGGATCATTGAAACCAGGTGGTTGGGACATGTAGATGGTTTCTTGGAGGGTATCATGTAAAAGGAGTTGGACAGATCAAGTTGATAAATAGACCATTGATGGTGTAAAGCAATAGTAAGAAGAAGTCAGATTGTGGTAAGCTTGGTGACTATTCTAAAGGTTTCTCATTAATCAACACTATATTCTTTCTTGAAACCATGAGCAACAAGACGGGCTTTATGATGTTCAATGGTGTCATCTTGGTTAAGCTTAGTCTTATAAGTCCAACAATGGCCTTGTATTTGTTGGTTTCAAGGAGATAAAACCAAGAACCATGTTCTTTGGAATTTGAGAGAATTAAACTCATTAGACATGGCTTTAAACCATTCTTGAAATTTAGATGCTTGAGTATAATTGGTTAGAGTGGATGTAGTGGAGGATGTACTAACAAGTGTGCTGATTTTATTTTGGTTTTAGATTTCTAGTTTGGTAGTGAGTTAACACTGGATGAGCTGAGAGTATAGGTAAAGGGAGGTGTTGATGTGTTGGGTGAATGAGATAGTGACCTGGTGGATGATTGGTTGCTGAGACAAGTGGGATAGAAGTTCACTGAAGAAGGTTTTTGTAGAGAGAGTGAAGAGGCGTGGTATGGAGAAGAGGCATGGTATGGAGATGGGAGAAGCAGGAGAGGTAGATGTAACATAGTAGTTGTTGGAGGTAGATATGTAAAGGTCTATTTAAGAAAAACAACTTTTCTAGAATGGAAGGTTTTGTCAACTTCAGGATTGTAATATAGGTAACCATAATGGGATGTGGGATAGCCAAGGAAAATGCATGGTGTATAGCATGGGAATAGTTTGTGAGGAGCCAGTGGTTAGAGCTAGGGGAAGCAAAAACACTCAAAAAATTTTAGGGGGTGATAGTTAGAAAGCTTTTTGTAGAGTAGTTGATAACGAGACTTGAGGCTTTTATTTTTGAGGGAAGTCTACTAATGAGATAGGTGGATGTGAGGATGGTGTCTAGAAAGAAAGATGGAAGCAGTGCAACAGCATGTAGGAAAGTATGAGTGATTTCAAGTAGATGGTGATGCTTGTGTTCAGACACATCATTTTGTTTTGGGGTATATGAACAACTATGTAGATATTGTATGCCTTTGGAGCTGAGTAATGTTTGAAATTTACAAGAGAGATATTCACCAATGTTATCATATCATAATATTTTGATGCGAGTGTGAAATTGATTTTCTTCCCTTGTGATGAATTAGGTGAATTTAGAGAAAGTCTCAGCTCTATTGTACATTGGATATAACTTGCAAATATTTGAGAAATCAACAATTAACATAACAAAGTATTTAAAACCAGCTCTAGAAGGATACTTAGAAGGCCCCCAATATTAGTGTGGATTAGTTCCAAAATTTGTATTCATTAGAATGCTTTGAACTAAAAGGTATTGTGTGACTCTTGGCCACATTGTAAGAAGTACATAGTAGAGGTTGAGAAATGATAAAAGAGAATTTTAAAAGTTTTGTAAGCTTCTTGCATGGCAGTGCTTATGTGCCAGATTTGTTAGCTTATGTGCCAGCTTCTAGTGTCATCATTATCTTTTGATGGTGGAGTGGTTTGACGAAGCTAAATTTTGATCCAGGTGAAGTAACCACAAGTATTTGAGGGTGAAAGATTTTGAAAATTTTAGGCCTAGCACCTAAAACTCTGGATGATTGAGAGATTAAGAGTGAGTAGCCAACAAAATTAGTTTTATTCATCTGTCACTATTATAATCTTTTCCACACACAAAAAAAAATTGTTGTAGCTTTAAAAAGAAGCTTGCAATCTATTAAAAAAATCTAAAATGTCTAATTCACTTCAAACTCGCAAGACTCACTAATTAACTATTACAACTACCCATTACATTAATCTCTAATACGATATTATTGATTGGGGCAATGATGATGGTGAATGATTGCATAGGCATGATGTTGTTTAAAGCTCATTCGAGAAGAAAAGGGAGTCCGAAAAAAAAATAATATTTTTAAAATTCTAAAAACTATCAGAACTGTTTTTTTTTTCTTTTTAAACAAATAAACTTTTAAAAATAAATAATCTAAATATTTTACTTACTATTAAGTAATTTTAAAAATAAAAAAAGAAAATATGAACAATAAATAGTCCGCCTAAGTTGTTCTAACTAATCCTTTGAGCTCGGGCCACTTAATTCAACTACGGTTAGCAAATAAAGCTTTTATTTGGTCTACACGCTTTAGTCAAAGACCGACTAGTTGTGATAGCACAAGACAAATGAATTAAATTTATTCACATGATGTGAAAAGAAACATATATCACGGCTGAGAAATTATGATAAAAAAACTGAATTAGTTTATATAATTAAGTTACATAGAAATCAAAACATGAATCCAACGCCTGTACGTAATAAGACAACATGGGAATCGTCTGTGAGTTATGTAAATGATCTGTACTAATAGCGAATAGGGACGTAAAAATTAAAATAAGACTGATACATAAGATTAAATTATAAGTAGTAGAAGCCTGTAGTTTCAAGAGATAGGGCTAATTTTAAAAATAGTTACCTTAATACTTTAATAAGGATAAACACTTTAAAAAAAAATAAAAAAATTGCAAGTGATTAGCCAGTTGATTTGGCAACCGATTCACTAAGTAGGCCACCGACTGGCTATTGCATTGAGCCAATCTCTGACCAAGGCCGTGACTGGCAAAAAGACAAAAAATAAAAAATAAAGAACATAATTTTAGCTTCTCATCAGATCTAAATCCTAATCTAAAAGCTTAACTATTCGTTATTATATATATATTTTTAATAAATTTTGAATGTATTAGTAGATACATTTTTTTTTTTAAGTTTGCTATTAAATTATTTTATCAATTAAATAATATTACATTTTAATTATTAACTTGTCTTTACATAAAATTATAATTTAAATGAATAAAAATTATATTAAGTGATTCTTTTGATATTTAAATTAATTTTTTTATATGTTTGTTAAATTTAAAATATTTTCATAACTTAAAGATTAGAACAATTATTTTTATAAAATTAATTAACACTTAGTAGATAGGTAATTTAAATAATACTTTGTTTTAATTTAGAAATAATATAAACTATTAGAAATTTAGAATACAATTATAATTAAAAATATGTATTTTTCCCCTTGAAAAACTAATCCAAATATTTATTTAAACTTCTAATTTATTGTATTGAATCCACTCTTTATTGTACGTGAGTTTAGTACGGGCATTTATTGAATGCAATGACTATTGTAGGCATTGGATTCCATAACCTATCATTTATGTTTTGTTTCTCTATACGCTACTTCGACCATATTGATTAAAGTAGTCTGTCATATTACATGAGCTGTAAAACTGTAATGTCCAATCAATTTGTTACTGTAGTAGATTGAATGCAGTTGCAAAACTCATTTATTTATTTTAGTGTTTATCTTTGGTTCCTTGTAACTCCTCTATATAAGTGTTTATTGTGGCAGGGAGAAGAGAACTCAATGTAGTTGATTGTAATAGGTTTATTTTGCATATTATTTGTTTTCTTATTTTTATTACACTCTTAACCATAATGTATTTGTCATTTTTAAAGAAGGTTAGGGGCAACCCCACAAATGATTTAATAGATTATGGAAATAGATGGCCGCAGAGGTTTGTGGCTAGATCTTTGGATACTCCACATGAGTTAATGCCTAAGGAGAATGACATTTTAAGTGCTGCATGAATGAATGGACATACAATAAAGATTGGCTCCATATACATTTTCATGATAAGTCTATGAGTACACAATCCTATAGAATAGGAGATATGTTAAAAAATATGTGTTGGAAACATCTAGATCATAAGTTCCTTGACCACGATTGTCAAATGGTTGGCTTACATTTTCTTCAAATGTGATGTCATGAGTTAAGTCGTGAAAGAGAAAGTGGACATTCAGGTGATGTTAGAAAGCAACCACAAAACCCTTTCAATGTTATTCAATATAGTCCATGAATTTCAAGCGAGGAAGGATTCATATTGGACTTCTATATGAATCAGATGATAGAGCCATTACTTGGACATAAGCATGACCCACAACACGAATTTGAGCTTCACTTTTATTTACCTCATTTTTGATGAGGACAATGATTTAAATAAAAAAAATTCAATCTACATGCATCAATCATTGAACCATACTTCAAACTCTAAATGAAACTTTATACATTGCATTGGCATAATGTCTTGAGCATTAACTCATAAATCTTCACTTAACAATTACCCCTGACTATCATTTGATCATCTAATTTATCACCTTTTAATCACCAAATGATTATCATTGATATGAACATTGTAAAACTAAAATTTCCTCAATAATTGATCTTCATTGAATAGTTCAATACCAAAATCAAAATTAATCCCAAATCCATTAGGTGATTGTCCCAAGTGATAATCAGTTGATCACCTGCTCAATCATTGAAGATCACTATGATTGTCAATAATTTGAATATTTTAAAATCCTAAATTTTTTCAAGCCATTGTCTAAATCAAACCAAAATACAATCTAGTGATTAAATCCATTGCAAAATTAAAACTACAAAATTCAGTGTTCAATGCCAACCCAAAGCGTTGGTCCATAACTTTTTTTTGGAGGAATTTTGGTTACTTTAAAACCCAACCTAATGAACTTTGATTCATAATCTGTAATTTGCATATTGAATAGGGATTTCCTTAGGGTAAACTACAAAAATTTAAAGGCATTTCAAGACCCTTAACCCAACAAACTAAAAATAATGTTATAGGCTACAAAACCTTTAAATATTTATAGCCCATGCCATTGAACATATCATATTGCGAAATTTTACATAGGAACCTTCACCAAAACCAATGAACATTACCATTGACCTAAATATGATGAATTGAGAAATATTAAACCTTGATTGACCATGATTGACCTCAAAACCCTAAACCTAAAAACTAAATTTTCCTTAAACCTCAACATGATTCAGTCAAAATAAGCCATGTAACCTTCAAAAAACATATTAAGAATATGAATTGAAATCCATTGAACCAAACCGCAATCCTTGGCAACCCTATCTAACCAAGTAAACCAAGGTTGACAAAAATGTCCTTTTATCTTTTAAACTACATTACGAGCATGGAGACCCCATTAAACCGTGGGACCACTTCCAACAAACTCTAAATGACATTTTATAAAACATTGAATCAAGTTACAAGCCTTAGTCAACCTTGGTTAACAAATCAACCATGGTTGATCTAATGACCCTTTAAGCCATTAAAATTCTTTTTGAACCAAATGACCTCACCAGTACATGGGACCACTTCCAATATGTCAAAAATGTCATTTGAAATGAGCTGGATCCACATTTGACCCCTGATCAAAACTAAATGGCCAATTTAACCATAGTTGGCCAAACCTACCTTATACACTTAAAATTTCATTTCTCATTATTTTGATCAAATAATTGAAACAATCTCATAAGCACTATTCATGAAGTCAACATGAGTCTTCTAATTTTCTTTATGGTTTGGACCCACTTAGTTTGACCAATATGGTTGAAATAAATGCTAAATATGGTGATTTTCTTGGAGTAAATCACCACCCAAACTAAAATAAATTCTTGAAATTATTGTAGTTTTTGTGTTTTGACCCCATGCTTTCACCAAACTAATTTGAACCTATGGTTTCACCTGGATCAAAAGTATGGGCGATACTAAGCAATTCAAAACCCCTTAGATGAAGCTCCAAAGAACCACAACCCAAATTGTCTTGGGTTATGACACAGGTAGCCTTTGATGGAACTCGTTTAATAAGAATTAGGATGTTAAGCCTAATTAAATTTCCCAAGGCTAACCAAGAGGGGGGGTGAATTGGTAATTAAAAAATTTTAACCCTCTTTGAAAATTTCATGGAAACAAAACTTTAGTTTGTGAATTTTTCTAGAAAATGTTTTCAACCACAAAGTTTTAAACACAAAAAGTAAATAAGCAGCAGAAAATAAATGATTCCAGATTTATAGTGGTTCGGTCAAAACCAGACCTACAACCACTCCCCAGAGGCACCCTCTGAGTATTGCACTAATACCAATAGTGACTCTCTTTTAGCACCCACAACAAAGTGGAGAAGCCTTTACAAACTCTTTTCACCACTACCCGGTGCGGCAAAGAACCGTTCATCCTTTCACACTCCCCCGATATCAGCAGAGAACTGTTCGTCCTTTCACACTATTCCCAGTGTTGGTTAGAGTACCGTCGTCCTTTCACACCCTCCAAGTGTAGGAAGAGAACCCTTTGTCCTTTCACACTCTTCTAGGGGGGGGGGGTGTTTTGATTAAAAATATATTTAAGTATATATAGTTTTGAAAAATATTTAATTTTCTTTGGGAATATTAAATTTTGAATTTTAAAATTGAACGCGTCATTATGAACAATATATCGCCTCGAAAGACGATCATATTGTTCCCTAATGGGTTCAAATTTCAGAATTTTAAATTTATCTAAATTATTATAGTCAGACTCAAGGGGAAACAACATATGATCTCGAAAGATCATAATGAAGTTTAATCGATTGTTTGACTATG
The DNA here is from genome assembly GCA_022539455.1 of Dendrobium nobile. Lineage (NCBI taxonomy): Eukaryota > Viridiplantae > Streptophyta > Magnoliopsida > Asparagales > Orchidaceae > Dendrobium > Dendrobium nobile. The sequence continues at coordinate 36,358,370 of CM039736.1, read as the reverse complement.
ATAATTCGGATAGAAGATCATTAATCTCATAATCAAAACTACAATAATAATTGATATATCTATCCGAATAAAGAAGGTATCAATTATTATCGATCATTCAAAAATGATGATAATGATTGTTGTATTTGATTTTCCCAAAGAGAATTAATTGAGTTTTTGAAAAAGTTGATTTTAAAAATAAGTTCTGGGTTTCTAAATCTCCTACGAGCGCAAGCCCTCGTAGTTAATTACATCGTAGGAAATAGAAGTTTCCTACGAAAACTCTCGATTAAAATAGCGGTGTAAATTTTATTTAGATTTTCAAAGATCGATATCAAAGGAAGTTAAGGTTTAGAATTTTCAATTGGGATTAGATCAAGGTTGAACACTTATTTCTGGAGTCAAAGGAAGAAAGGTAGGAGGCACTTGAGATTCTGAAACAATTCAGAAATGCCCCAGTCTATCCTAAGTGTTGGGCTCGAATTAGATTGAAAGTGATTTAAGGTTCAAGTGATCAATTTTATTAGATAATTGGGATTCAATTCCCGGAGGTTGAGGTCTTATAGCCCAAGCTTGCCTCAGAACCTAAGTCTAAATTGGGTACTAAAAAGTGACCCGAACCTAGCTAGTGCAATGCAAATCTGGTCTTACCCCGGCCTGGATTGCGGAGCCAGCTAAACCACCTAGGCTCTTTAAAAACTTGTATCAAGTCAATTAATGTTAGAATGGGTAGGGACGTTGTTTAAAAAAAGTTTTTGAGAATGGGGCCGACATCTAGAGCGGATCCTAATTGGCCCCTTAACTTATGTTGGATTTGATGCTTAAGCTAATGTAATTAAAGATTTAAAGTTTTTTTAAATTAGTTACTAATATGATGCATGCTAATCGACTCGATTAAAAGTTTGAATTTTAATGAATGCAATGAAATTAAAACTTCCGGCGGTCCCGGGCTTACTTCTTAAATCGTTAGAGTTTCTATGTGAGCTTAAAGTTTTCAATTTGATTTAAGTAGAAAAATTTTATTAAGTCCTTAAGAGCCTACAATCGAATTCCAGGTCAAATCAAAATCGGCATGCAGGTAAAAAGACTAGAAAAGCAGGTATTTCTAATGCGCAATCAATTTAAATAAATCAATCAAATTAAATATATCAAATTGAAAGTCCGTAGGCAATTGCCCTTATTATTACATCACAGAATTTGCAGAAAATTAAAGTGGCCGGGCACCACTGACTACAACCCGGATTTCTAATCCTAAATCAAATGACTTTGAGAATGGGTCTTCTCGTTATCCACTTCTTTGTCCTTCTGCTTCTTCTTGGATCGTCGGGTCCGGATATCCAAATGAAAAGAAACTCCCCCTTGATCGGGGTGTTATCTTTCCTCTTTGGATATTTTCAAAGTCATCCAAATTTGAATCTCCAAATGGATAGGGACTCTCCCTTAAGGGATGTCCCTTCCTCTTTGGATTCCAAATTGGATGTTTTAACATCCCATTCTTGATTTACTTAAATATTTACAACCATATCAAATTACATTTGAATTTAAAAGAAAAATCTAGACTCGATCCTGCAAGGTTATCCTAATAATCAACAGTTATATATGATCCCCAAGCAGTTAATATTTGATCTCAAGAAGTTAATATTTAATCTCAAGCACTTGATATATTTGAAATTTAAATGCTCAACAGATTGCAGTAAATAAATAAACAATCAATCAATTCTAAACTAGCAAACAGCATGCAGTGAAAACTCGAAAACCCGGCACACAACAGAAAAGTAAACACCTGCCTAGCCTAAAACTAGAGTTGGTTGTCCTAGCAAACCATCTACAGTGTGTGAGGTAGGTCGTGTGGTTTTGATATGTCCTAAGTAGGATCATTAGATTAAAGTTGCTTAAGGTTAGATTGGTTGAAAGGCTTAAGGGATTTAAGTTTGAATTCAAGTATTAATGGCTTAAGGTTAATTTCAAAATTTATTTAATTATTTGTTGGATACCACCTTTGTTTTACACTGAGGCCGTGAAGTTTATTTCACCTTCCTTGGGGCTAAGTTAATAGCCTCGTAGGTCTGGGTTACCTAGTGGTACACGGTATAATTAAATGTTTTAGGTTGATTAAGGCTTAAGAGTTAATGAATTTTATTAAAAGTTGGTTAATTACTGATTTTAAGGTTAATTAATGAATTCTGGAGTTTTAAAATGATTTTCAAGTTTTAAGAATTTTTTGAATATTTTAATCATTTAATTAAGAGGTTAGAAATTGACTTTTTGATTAAGGGTGTTTTCTGGAAATTTAATATTTTTTAACAAATATAAGACCTTATTATGAGTTGAATGCAAGTGAGTTTGATCAATTTGAATTTTTCTTTAATTAGTTATGAAGGTTTGAAGTTTAAGTAATTATTGAATTTTTGAAATTACTTAATTAAATGGCCTTTTTGTAATTTTTCTCCAAATAAAGCCCAAACTCCTTGAAATCAACTCCAAAGGTCAGAAATGACCTAAGAAGAGATTCCCAAGTGTTTGGGAAATTTTTGGAATTTTTAATAATTATTAATTAATATATTAATTAAACATTCAATATCTCTTAAAATTAACTTAAGGTTTAATTTGCTGTCTATTCAATTGGATTTTAATTTTCATGAATTAAGAATTCAAATCTGGTCAGTTTGAGGGGTTATACATAATTTTCAGGTTTAAATTGGATTTATTATAATTTTTAGAAGTTTTGAGGGTTAATTAAGGCTTAAACTTAGGAAAATCGATTAAGGGGCTTAATGACTTCTAAAGCCAGTGAAAATCACTCCTAAAGCTGAGAGTGTCATTAAGTTTAAGTGTTCAAAATTTTGGGTCAATAGGAGTTGAATCCTAATTATTAGAAATATTCTAAGTTTTCTATAAATAAGTCCTTAATTATTGTCCTTAATGTCACTAAGTTTAATGGGTTTAAATTGAAGTTTTGACTAACTCTTGACTAAGCATGATATAAATACATACAATCACACAAATTCTTAAATCTAGGAGATCCTAGGCTAAGTGGTGTGTGCACAACCTAAACATGCAAAGATTGATAATGTTTAAAATAACAAAATTTTGATTAATGAATGATTGTAATATAATCACTCATTAATCATCCCCCAAAAATTTCTATTCAATCAAGCCTAATCTACGTTTAAAATTTCAAATGGATCTCTCAAGACTAGATATTTAAATATATAATCTTAAAATAGTTTTAAAATATATATGTGCTTATATATATAAATTTATACATAAAGATATGAATTTTAAAATAGGATAGTTAAAAAAATATTATTAAAATAATTGTTAAGGATTTGAGAGATCTTTGATTTTTGAAGTTGTTAGAAAATAATTTTTAAAATTTAAAATAATCAATATAATATTTAATTAAATATTAATTAAATATTGAGATATTCAAATAATTCATATAAATCAAGATAAATGAATATTTTAATCTTAAAATTAATGTTAAGTTAGAGTATTTTGAATAAAATTTGATATATTAATTAGAATTTTATAGGTTAAAATTAATTAAATTTGAATTTTTAAAGTTATTTAAATTTTATTTCGATTAAGTAATAATTAATATTTAAATAGTTAATTAATATATAAAATAAAATATTCAAAATATAATTTAAATTAAACTTAATTTAAAATAGAATTAATTTAAAATAAATGTTTTATTATTTAACATATTTTAACATATAAACTTTTAAAATTAGGAAAATATTTAACTTAATGTTTATTTAAATATTAATTAAATATTTAAAATTAAGTGTTTAATAATTATCTAAAATATATCTAATATTTTAAAATAATTATAATTTTAAATTAAAGGATTTAAGTTTTTGAATATTTTAATATAAAAAAAATATTTTTTTTAATATTTATTTAATTTTTAATCAATTCTTATGAATTTTCTGTTAATTAAGCAGTAAAAAAAATTAATTTATATTAAATATAGGTTCTGGCGGCGGGATGCCACATGGCGGAGCGGTATTCGTCCAGCGCATAGGCGGCAGTCAGAGCAATCATTAGGAATGATTGCGGGAGGGTCCCACGCGCTTTCTACGTGGCGGGCAGCGACTGGACCGCGTGGACGGCGGCGGTCAGCTGACGCGGCTCACTTAACCAGCGCGGCAACGAGCCGGGCCGTTAGATCGGACGCGGTTTGATCTATGACCCAGATCAGATCACGCGTCTGATGTCAACCCAACGGGATCGGATGATCGAGTTTGATTCCACAGTTTCGAATGGACGTTGGTGATCTAGCTAAACCGTGATCCATACAAACTGCAGATACACGCGGTCGGACGGACAACAAGATGTCGAGATCAGAGCAGTTGATCTTGAAATCAACGGCTCCAGAAATGCATGCCCGTAGCGAATTACCGAGAAGCCCTAGAATCGATTTTTGCCTCGTTCGTTTGATTCAGTCAATGAAATTAATTTAAATTTTAAACATGGATAGCTTAAGTGAACAGAAAATATGGGGAATCGATTTTATAGCTCAATACATATTTAAATAAAATCTATTTAACCTAGGTGTCCTAAGCTAGGTTTAGAGATTTACAGCGGTTTAAAGGACGGATTGAACCGTTTAAGGGATGGTTGCATTTGTAGGCTGTCCACGCTCCATTTTGTAGAAGATCACTCGAGCTTTCAACGCCTAGATCGACGGAAAAATGGCTTGGACGGAGATTTGCTTGAACTCGCCGGAATCCAGTCGCCGGCGAGCTTTGACCGGCTGAACTGAGCTGGAAATGTGTAGATTGGGGTCTGGAATGCTCAAACGAAAATAGTTTGAGTTCTGGGAGGGCTTGAATGGTGGGAGAAGATAGATGGAGAGAGACGGCTCAATTAGGGTGTTTGCCCCTATTCAAACTCCCTTAGCTCAAATGGGTGGCTGTGTTGGACTTTGGGCTCTCCAGGATCATGCCACTTGTCCAGTGGGTAGGTAGGAGCAGGTGGATCAAAGGACACAAGGACAAATGACATGTAAAGGTCATTTTGTCTCTTTATGGCCATATGGGATTGATGGGAAACATTGGATCTCCATCCAAGGGCTGGTAAAAGCCTTAAGAAGGTTCCAGAACTTAATTAAGGTAGCTGGAATGGTTTTGATTAGAATGGATTAGCTCTAGGGAGTGATTTGGCCTCTTAAAGAGCTCATTTGACCATCCATTGACCATTTGACCAGTCAATGGGTCAATGGGTGCTGAGGTGGAAGCCAAGGTGGCAAGGAGGATTGCTTTGAATGCTGGTTGCTTGATTTTGGAGCTAGGGATTGAAGCTTGAGTTGTTTTGACCATGTTTGACCACACCTAAAGCCATTTAGACCACCTTGTGGACTGTTTGACTGGTCAAACAGTCAACTTAGGCTTAGGTGGACATCGGGTAAAGCTTGAATGCAGTTTGAAATAATTTGAAAGATGTTTGAGATTTGCAAGTTGCAGTTAGTGTGAAAGCTTGAAGTGGTTTGACCATGTCTAATTTGGTCAAAGTGATCATGACTTGGCTCATGGTGCATTTGGCAAGGTTTAAGACATTTGTAGGAATGATTTGAAAGCTTCATAGAAGTTTGACTAAGTGCACATGGTGGTTTTGATCAAAACATATAAGTTTGACCAAAATCAGAATGTTGACTTAGTTAATTTTGTTTGGATTTGGTTTACCAATGGTTAAGACATGATTGAGCCATGAGTAGGAGTTGGTTTGGGGTTTGAAAGTGTTTGAAAATTCATTGGGAAAGGTCTTCAGGATAGGGCCTTAAGACTTTGAGTTTGAGTTTGAATTTCTAGATTTGAATTGAGTTTTGGATTGAATTGAGATCTGGATTGGCTTGAGATCAAGATTGATTTAATGTCTGGATTGATTTGAGATATAAATTAATTTCAAGGTCTGGATTGATCTAAGGTCTAGGCAGCTCCTAAGGTCTGAGAAGATCATAGGGTCTGGATCAAGGAGAGTCTTAGAAGCTAGAATAAATCCTAAGATCTGAAGTCTAGAAAAATCTTCAGATCTAGATTTGTCTGGAGAAATCCTAGGATCTAGAGTAAATCCAAGGTTCTGGAGTCTAGAAGGATCTTAAGATCTAGATTATATCATAAGGTCTGGATTCTAGGAGGATCCTAAAGTCTAGATTTGTCTGGAGATTAAATTGATCTGGGGTCAGGATTGATCTGGAATTAAGGTTGGTCCCTAGTGACCTCATACAAAAATGAGGTCAACAAATGGACCCCCAATATGTGTACTAGAATGAATTTCTAGTGCACATATTGGCGTTGATCGAGAAAGGTCAAGTCTGGGATTTTGATTCTAAAGGTAGAAAAAGTTTATCCCTGGGGAATCGGGGTTTGAATGATACTAGGGTAGTGTCACGGAGGGCGTACTCTACCACTAGTGAGTCGAATCCTAAGGGAAGGAAAAGATCTATCCCTAAAGGGAAAGAAAGTCTGGGTGATTGTATAGGAAGGAAGAATTCCTAACTATAGAGGATCATATTTGAGTTTTGATTCTAAAGGAAAGGAAGCCTAACCTTAGAAGTTTGAGCTTGAAATTGATTCTAAGGGAAGGGAAGATCTAACCCTAGATGATTGAGTTTGAACTTGATACTAGGGTAGTGCCACTAAGGGCGTACTCTACCACTAGTGGATATGATCCTAAAGGAAAAGGAATTCCTGAACCCTAAGGAAGAGAAGGCTAGAATGATCGTATAGAAAGGAAGAATTCCTAACTACAGAGGATCGAATTTGGGTTTGATACTAGGGTAGTGCCACGAGAGGCATACTCTACCACTAGTAGATCCTAATCCTAAGGGAAGGAGGAAACCTAACCTTAAGGAGAAGAAGACTGGAGGACCCTGTGGGAAGGAAGCATTGCTTCCCACAAAAGGTCGAGTTTAGAATTTGAAGACTAGGACGGTGCCACAGAGGGCGTGATCCATCACTAGAAAATCTAATCCTAAGGAGAGAAATCACGATGACTCACATCTAACCTTAAGGAAGAGAAAACTGAATGATCTTGTGAGAAGAAGCATTACTTCCCATCAAAGGTTGGATCTGGAATGATCGTATATGAAGGAAACTTGCTTCATATAGAGGATCGAGTATGGACGATTGTATGTAGAGGAAACTTGCTATACATAGAGGATCAGGTCTGGAATGATCATGTGTAGAGGAAACTTGCTCTACATAGAGGATCGAGTCTGGAATGATCATATATGGAGGAAACTTGCTCCATATAGAGGATCAGGTCTAGAATGATCATGTCTAGAGGAAACTTGCTCTACAGAAGATCGAGTCTAGAATGATCATATATGGAGGAAACTTGCTCTACACAGAAGATTGAGTCTGGAATGATCATATATGGAGAAAACTTGCTCCATATAGAGGATCAGGTCTGGAATGATCGTATGCAGAGGAAACTTGCTCTACACAGAGGATCGGGTTTGAACGATCATATATAGAGGAAACTTGCTCTATATAGAGGATTGAGCTAGAATGATCATGTGTAGAGGAAACTTGCTCTACACAGAGGATCGAGTCTGAACGATCATATATAGAGGAAACTTGCTCTATATAGAGGATCAGGCTAGAATGATCATGTGTAGAGGAAACTTGCTCTACACAGAGGATCGAGTCTAGATAATCGTATGTGGAGGAAACTTGCTCCACACAGAGGATCGAGTCTGGAATGATCATATATGGAGGAAACTTGCTCCATATAGAGGATCAGGTCTGGATGATCGTATGTGGAGGAAACTTGCTCCACATAGAGGATCGGGTTTAAATTGATCGTATGTAGAGGAAACTTGCTCTACACAGAGGATCGGGTTTAAATTTTGAAATTTGAGATTTGAAAGTTTTAAATTTGAATTGATTTGATTTTTGAATTTTGAATGTGTTTGAATTTGATTTTTAAAAGTGAATTTTGAGAGTTTCTAATGTTTCTTTAATCCAAGAAATTTGAAGACTTTTATTGACTTTGAATTTGACACTCATCTGGCATGGTACTTCCTGAAGAGCCTCCCCAAAATTTAAAAATATCAGGTGGCATTCTCCAGGGTTGATCAATTAATGTTTGAAATTTTCTCAAAGATCGTCTCTACGACAAGAGGGTAGTCTTGTGTTGGTTCAAACTCCTCCACCGATCTCTCGGTAGGCTAAGATATGCATCCAAAGAACCTGGACCAAGTCTCCTACTTGGAAGGTTCTAAGTCGCACTATCTTATCAGAAGCTTGAACCGGTCAGGCTTTGTACGATTCTCAGTTTTATTGAGCCTTAAAGAAAAAGCTCTGCAAGGCCTCGATCTCCTCAAATTAGAGTCGGGCACTCTGCTCAGTCGTGGTTTGAACTTGAATGGTAATTCCCAGCATCACAAAATACTCCTCTAATGGGGTTGACCTTGGACCCAGTATAGAGTGTAATTTTGTTGCATAGGCTTTAAAGGAAGAGATGTCTCTGTGCAAGGACTTACACACATTTCTAAAGGACAAGATTTGAATTATTATCAGGAGTAGAAGATTCGATCAATTTATTAAAAATTTCCTCTAACCATTTGGACTCTGTCAGAACGACTTGCGGGAACAAATTTAGTAGTACAGTAAGAGACTAAGTGACTCCAACTAATTTTGAAAAGGTTTAAGTATTTAAGTTTTGTTGACCCAGACCAAGTTTCGTAGCAACTAAACTGGGGTCTCCCTTGTATATATTTTGAATTAAAATTGATTTCAAAGAGCTTAAATTGAAGATAGAAATTTGATCTTTTCAATTTTCTTGCACGATTCTCTTCTATCTGATTGATAATTCATGTATGGTGAAGAATCTGGATTCAAGATTTTCAAAGTCAAGTACTTGAAGTTTATTGGGTATTTTGAGATTTAAGGATTTAAAGGAAGGAAGCCATCTTACTCTTTTTCTAGTGACGCAGTTTGCGTATTTTTTTTTTGACTTTTGGTGCACTTCGTGCACTTCTTGATTTTTGGCGCATTCGCGCATCTTTTAATTTTTAGCGCACTTGTGCATCTTTTGACTTCAATTGAATTCGAGAAGAGGCTCCACTTTCTTCAAAAACCTTAAAATGATTGGTCTTTTTATTTTGAATGTTGGGATCATATCTCAAGTATTAGAGAAGAAAAGTCATTCTCTTATACAAGGAAAAACAATCCTCAAAGCACACCCATTTTTTTGAAAGAGTATTGGCTTGACTTTTGAAAATTATTGAACAGATTTTAGACGTGCGAGAATCGCCTATTAAGATAAAAGATTGCTAGAAGATTGATAGGATGTTCATTTCTTAAGTCAACTTAAGTTTGATATTGATTTTAGTTCAACAGTTAAATCACCCCACTGAAGCGGTGGGAGGGAGGCACATCTAAACATTTGATTGAGTCAACTACAACTCTCTCCTGCTTAAGACTTAAAATAGAGGTCAATTTTCATTAAAAAGAGGAATCAACTTGTCTTGAAAATTAGGACCTAGTACACTTGAGAATTTGGAAAGTTTTTCTTAAAGGTTGCAAGTCTAGGTGGCAAGACCCTTGTCAACATGGAATTGAATTCCTATAATCTCTTTGAAGGGAGAGACTGTTATAGGGTCTGCAACGTCCATAGAAAGAAAGACATTACTGTAATCAAAAGATTTATCACGATAGGACCCCATCAAAATTTAAATTTTGACGGTATCACTATCTGATACAATCTTAGATTATTTCCTCCTCTCACATTACTAGTGGCCTAGTAGTTAAGAGAGTGGCACCCCGAGTAGTTTCTACTCCTCCTCTACAAATGAGGTAGTCGGACACGTATAGTAACGCTCCTTAACATCTTCTAGTAGAGTGGATGGATCATAACCCTCAGTTTGGGGCCTATGGCCTATTGCTGGTGATCGCTCAATTCTTTCTTGCTTGATCTTTCTGTGTAGTAGTCAATAAGAGGTATTGAACATCGTACTCTCGTCTCTACAACCTCCCTCTTTTGAGTAAGGAGAGGGTACGTAGAAGGAGCAACAGGTTCTTGATTGGCCTCAGACTTAACTTGGTTTAAAGCTTCCAACTCAGCGGTCTTTCTAGCCTTAAATTTCTTTTTCTAGCTCTTTGAAGGTAATTCTTCATCTTGTTCCTACCAACGACAGGGGTGCTAGAACTTGATCCGATCTCAGACTGAGGCGGTAGCTCTTCTGTCGTTATTGACTTCTGGTTTTGATCCTCCTGAGTAGAGAGTACAATGGGTACAGGGGCGACAACGACCTCCATCTTAGAGATGGGAGAGTCAGCTCACGACCCTAAAGTAACTTCTACTAAGGGAAAATTACCTTGAGTACAAGCGGACAGATCTAAAATTCTTTCTCCATTAACTGAAATCTTGAGGTCTTGAAATTCCATTTCATACTGAATTGAATTGCCACTAAGAATTTCATCTACGGGCACATCTCTATTCAGTGAGAAGGCGAGTTTCCCAGCCATTTGAGTGTTCGATTTCCTGGAATTTAGAAAGTGATTCGAATTAATGATTTGAAATGACATTTAAGTTTTGAATTTGATTGATTCTATTCAAAGTTTTATAACTCAATCGTGTTCAGTTTACACTAAACACGGTGGTCCATAAAATTGACGAGTTGAATTTGACTCTTTCGCTACACTAATTGACTTAGGGGCAAAATGTCAAAATTTGATTCGCATTTGAAATCAAAATTGAACTTATGTTTTGGGTGAAAATCAAGTTTAAACTTAAGGTTGGAATTTTATTTGAAATCAAAGTTTGATTTGAATTTTAACTTAAGGTTGCATTTGAATGGATCTCCTTAAAATTTTGAAACTCAAGACAATGAATTTCAGTCAAATGTAGAGGTTTACAAAGTTATAGGAAGATCCTAAGAAATTAGGCATGATTCTTTCACCTTACCAAAGGATTTGGGGATAAAATGTCAAAGCCTAGATTTGACAAGAGAATTTTGGAATTGCATTGCATGTGTTCAACTACAACAGAATGTCATAGAAGACACATGTCAATGATGGTTGAAATTGGTTTGAATGATTTTTCTTCATTTTTGAAACTCAAAATGTTGAGTTTTATTTTCAACTTAATGGTTAACAAAAATTAAGGGAAAATCGGGAAGCTTGGAATTGACTCTTTCACCACACTGACTAGCTTAGTGTGAAATGTCAAAAATCCAAATTTGACTTAAGAGTTGGGTTTTCGTTGCAAGTGTTCAATTACAACAGAATATTATAAAAGACACATTGCAATGACGATTGATGTTGATTTGAAAATTTTTTGTAAGTTTTGAAAGAGACTGAATTTTTGAAAATCTGGCAGAATCTCCCTTTATTTTGAAACTCAATGTGTTGAATTTGCATTCAACACGAAGGTTAACAAATTTTGGAGGAAGATTTTTATAAGTCAACCCGACTCTTTCACCCTGATGAACTGTTCGGGAGTGAAATGTTAAAGTTTGACTTTGCCAAAAAGATTCGAACTCTAGAATCAAATTTGAACTAGAAGTCTGTATCTATCACCCATACCAAATTATAGGAGTTATAATTTCATATGTAATGATAGAATAAATGGATTGATTGAGATTTGAAAGTGATTGAATTTTGTTAAAGAATTGAAATTTTGATTTTTAAATTGAAAAGTCCTATGTAAAATGTGAAACTTAGCACGCTAGTTATTTACTCGCATGCAAGTTTGCAACATACACAAAAGGTTTTGGCTTGACTCTTTCGCTCTACCAATTAAGTTGGAGGCAAAATGTCAAAGCCCGACTTCGACAGAGGATTCCTACGCTCACCTCTCTTTTCACAAGTCTTAATTGAGTTGGCCACACTCACCCAAGGGAGAAATGGGTAGAGAGACCAATGGAGAGAAAGGTAGTCAAAATTATCGATGCAATAAAATTTATACCGCTATTAAAGATGGAGAGTGAGATTGTCCCCAGCGGAGTCGCCATTTTTTGTTTTGATTAAAAATATATTTAAGTATATATAGTTTTGAAAAATATTTAATTTTCTTTGGGAATATTAAATTTTGAATTTTAAAATTGAACGCGTCATTATGAACAATATATCGCCTCGAAAGACGATCATATCGTTCCCTAATGGGTTCAAATTTCAGAATTTTAAATTTATCTAAATTATTATAGTCAGACTCAAGGGGAAACAACATATGATCTTGAAAGATCATAATGAAGTTTAATCGATTGTTTGACTATGATAATTCGGATAGAAGATCATTAATCTCATAATCAAAACTACAATAATAATTGATATATCTATCCGAAGAAAGAAGGTATCAATTACTATCGATCATTCAAAAATGACGATAATGATTGTTGTATTTGATTTTCCCAAAGAGAATTAATTGAGTTTTTGAAAAAGTTGATTTTGAAAATAAGTTCTAGGTTTCTAAATCTCCTACGAGCGCAAGCCCTCGTAGTTAATTACATCGTAGGAAATAGAAGTTTCCTACGAAAACTCTCGATTAAAATAGCGGTGTAAATTTTATTTAGATTTTCAAAGATCGATATCAAAGGAAGTTAAGGTTTAGAATTTTCAATTGGGATTAGATCAAGGTTGAACACTTATTTTTGGAGTCAAAGGAAGAAAGATAGGAGGCACTTGAGATTCTGAAACAATTCAGAAATGCCCCAGTCTATCCTAAGTGTTGGGCTCGAATTAGATTGAAAGTGATTTAAGGTTCAAGTGATCAATTTTGTTAGATAATTGGGATTCAATTCCCGGAGGTTGAGGTCTTATAGCCCAAGCTTGCCTCAGAATCTAAGTCTAAATTGGGTACTAAAAAGTGACCCGAACCTAGCTAGTGCAATGCAAATCTGGTCTTACCCCGGCCTGGATTGGGGAGCCAGCTAAACCGCCTAGGCGCTTTAAAAACATGTATCAAGTCATTTAATGTTAGAATGGGTAGGGACGTTGTTTAAAAAAGGTTTTTGAGAATGGGGCCGACATCTAGAGCGGATCCTAATTGGCCCCTTAACTTATGTTGGATTTGATGCTTAAGCTAATGTAATTAAAGATTTAAAGTTTTTTTAAATTAGTTACTAATATGATGCATGCTAATCGACTCGATTAAAAGTTTGAATTTTAATGAATGCAATGAAATGAAAACTTCCGGCGGTCCCGGGCTTACTTCTTAAATCGTTAGAGTTTCTATGTGAGCTTAAAGTTTTTAATTTGATTTAAGTAGAAAAATTTTATTAAGTCCTTAAGAGCCTACGATCGAATTCCATGTCAAATCAAAATCGGCATGCAGGTAAAAAGACTAGAAAAGCAGGTATTTTTAATGCGCAATCAATTTAAATAAATCAATCAAATTAAATATATCAAATTAAAAGTCCGTAGGCAAGTGCCCTTATTATTACATCACAGAATTTGCAGAAAATTAAAGTGGCCGGGCACCACTGACTACAACCCGAATTTCTAATCCTAAATCAAATGACTTTGAGAATGGGTCTTCTCGTTATCCACTTCTTTTTCCTTCTGCTTCTTCTTGGATCGTCGGGTCCGGATATCCAAATGAAAAGAAACTCCCCCTTGATCGGGGTGTTATCTTTCCTCTTTGGATATTTTCAAGGTCATCCAAATTTGAATCTCCAAATGGATAGGGACTCTCCCTTAAGGGATGTCCCTTCCTCTTTGGATTCCAAATTGGATGTTTTAACATCCCATTCTTGAGTTACTTAAATATTTACAACCATATCAAATTACATTTGAATTTAAAAGAAAAATCTAGACTCGATCCTGCAAGGTTATCCTAATAATCAACAATTATATATGATCCCCAAGCAGTTAATATTTGATCTCAAGCAGTTAATATTTAATCTCAAGCAGTTGATATATTTGAAATTTAAATGCTCAACAGATTGCAGTAAATAAATAAACAATCAATCAATTCTAAACTAGCAAACAACATGCAATGAAAACTCGAAAACCCGGCACACAGCAGAAAAGTAAACACCGGCCTAGCCTAAAACTAGAGTTGGTTGTCCTAGCAAACCATCTACAGTGTGTGAGGTAGGTCGTGTGGTTTTGATATGTCCTAAGTAGGATCATTAGATTAAAGTTGCTTAAGGTTCGATTGGTTGAAAGGCTTAAGGGATTTAAGTTTGAATTCAAGTATTAATGGCTTAAGGTTAATTTCAAGATTTATTTAATTATTTGTTGGATACCACCTTTGTTTCACACCGAGGCCGTGAAGTTTATTTCACCTTCCTTGGGGCTAAGTTAATAGCCTCGTAGGCCTGGGTTACCCAGTGGTACCCGGTATAATTAAATGTTTTAGGTTGATTAAGGCTTAAGAGTTAATGAATTTTATTAAAAGTTGGTTGATTACTGATTTTAAGGTTAATTAATGAATTTTAGAGTTTTAAAGTGATTTTCAAGTTTTAAGAATTTTTTGAATATTTTAATCATTTAATTAAGGGGTTAGAAATTGACTTTTTGATTAAGGGTGTTTTCTGGAAATTTAATATTTTTTAACAAATATTAGACCTTATTATGAGTTGAATGCAAGTGAGTTTGATCAATTTGGATTTTTCTTTAATTAGTTATGAAGGTTTGAAGTTTAGGTAATTATTGAATTTTTGAAATTACTTAATTAAATGGCCTTTTTGTAATTTTTCTCCAAATAAAGCCCAAACTCCTTGAAATCAACTCCAAAGGTCAGAAATGACCTAAGAAGAGATTCCCAAGTGTTTGGGAAATTTTTGGAATTTTTAATAATTATTAATTAATTATATTAATTAAACATTCAATTTCTCTTAAAATTAACTTAAGGTTTAATTTGCTGTCTATTCAATTGGATTTTAATTTTCATGAATTAAGAATTCAAATCTGGTCAGTTTGAGGGGTTATACATAATTTTCAGGTTTAAATTGGATTTATTATAATTTTTAGAAGTTTTGAGGGTTAATTAAGGCTTAAACTTAGGAAAATCGATTAAGGGGCTTAATGACTTCTAAAGCCAGTGAAAATCACTCCTAAAGCTGAGAGTGTCACTAAGTTTAAGTGTTCAAAATTTTGGGTCAATAGGAGTTGAATCCTAATTATTAGAAATATTCTAAGTTTTCTACAAATAAGTCCTTAATTATTGTCCTTAATGTCACTAAGTTTAATAGGTTTAAATTGAAGTTTTGACTAACCCTTGACTAAGCATGATATAAATACATACAATCACACAAATTCTTAAATCTAGGAGATCCTAGGCTAAGTGGTGTGTGCACAACCTAAACATGCAAAGATTGATAATGTTTAAAATAACAAAATTTTGATTAATGAATGATTGTAATATAATCACTCATTAATCATCCCCCAAAAATTTCTATTCAATCAAGCCTAATCTACGTTTAAAATTTCAAATGGATCTCTCAAGACTAGATATTTAAATATATAATCTTAAAATAGTTTTAAAATATATATGTGCTTATATATATAAATTTATACATAAAGATATGAATTTTAAAATAGGATAGTTAAAAAAATATTATTAAAATAATTGTTAAGGATTTGAGAGATCTTTGATTTTTGAAGTTGTTAGAAAATAATTTTTAAAATTTAAAATAATCAATATAATATTTAATTAAATATTGAGATATTCAAATAATTCATATAAATCAAGATAAATGAATATTTTAATCTTAAAATTAATGTTAAGTTAGAGTATTTTGAATAAAATTTGATATATTAATTAGAATTTTATAGGTTAAAATTAATTAAATTTGAATTTTTAAAGTTATTTAAATTTGATTTCGATTAAGTAATAATTAATATTTAAATAATTAATTAATATATAAAATAAAATATTCAAAATATAATTTAAATTAAACTTAATTTAAAATTGAATTAATTTAAAATAAATGTTTTATTATTTAACATATTTTAACATATAAACTTTTAAAATTAGGAAAATATTTTACTTAATGTTTAATTAAATATTAATTAAATATTTAAAATTAAGTGTTTAATAATTATCTAAAATATATCTAATATTTTAAAATAATTATAATTTTAAATTAAAGGATTTAAGTTTCTGAATATTTTAATATAAAAAATATATATTTTTTATATTTATTTAATTTTTTATCAATTCTTCTGAATTTTCTGTTAATTAAGTAGTTAAAAAAAATTAATTTATATTAAATACAGGTTCTGGCGGCGGGATGCCATGTGGCGGAGCGGTATTCGTCCAGCGCATAGGCGGCAGTCAGAGCAATCATTAGGAATGATTGCGGGAGGGTCCCACGCACTTTCTACGTGGCGGGCAGCGACTGGACCACGTGGACGGCGGCGGTCAGCTGACGCGGCTCACTTAACCAGCGCGGCAACGAGCCGGGCCGTTAGATCGGACGCGGTTTGATCTATGACCCAGATCAGATCACGCGTCTGATCTCAACCCAACGGGATCGGATGGTCGAGTTTGATCCCGCGGTTTCGAATGGACGTTGGTGATCTAGCCAAACCATGATCCATACAAACTGCGGATACACGCGGTCGGACGGAAAACAAGATGTCAAGATCGGAGCCGTTGATCTTGAAATCAACGGCTCACGAAACGCATGCCTGTAGCGAATTACTGAGAAGCCCTAGAATCGATTTTTGCCTCGTTCGTTTGATTCAGTCAATGAAATTAATTTAAATTTTAAGCATGGATAGCTTAAGTGAACAGAAAATATGGGGAATCGATTTTATAGCTCAATACATATTTAAATAAAATCTATTTAACTTAGGTGTCCTAAGCTAGGTTTAGAGATTTACAGCGGTTTAAAGGACGGATTGAACCGTTTAAGGGATGGTTGCATTTGTAGTCTATCCACGCTCCATTTTGTAGAAGATCACTCGAGCTTTCAACGCCTAGATCGACGGCAAAACGGCTTGGACGGAGATTTGCTTGAACTCGTCGGAATCCAGTACCCGGCAAGCTTTGACCGGCTGAACCGAGCTGGAAATGTGTAGATTGGGGTCTGGAATGCTCAAACGAAAATAGTTTGAGTTCTGGGAGGGCTTGAATGGTGGGAGAAGATAGATGGAGAGAGACGGCTCAATTAGGGTGTTTGCCCCTATTCAAACTCCCTTAGCTCAAATGGGTGGCTGTGATGGACTTTGGGCTCTCCAGGATCATGCCACCTGTCCAGTAGGTAGGTAGGAGTAGGTGGATCAAAGGACACAAGGACAAATGACATGTAAAGGTCATTTTGTCCCTTTATGGCCATATGGGATTGATGGAAACCAGTGGATCTCCATCCAAGGGCTGGTAAAAGCCTTAAGAAGGTTCCAGAACTTAATTAAGGTACCTGGAATGGTTTTGATTAGAATGGATTAGCTCTAGGGAGTGATTTGGCCTCTTAAAGAGCTCATTTGACCATCCATTGACCATTTGACCAATCAATGGGTCAATGGGTGCTGAGGTGGAAGCCAAGGTGGCAAGGAGGATTGCTTTGAATGCTAGTTGCTTGATTTTGGAGCTAGGGATTGAAGCTTGAGGTGTTTTGACCATGTTTGACCACACCTAAAGCCATTTAGACCACCTTGTTGACTGTTTGACTGGTCAAACAGTCAACTTAGGCTTAGGTGGACATCGGGTAAAGCTTGAATGCAGTTTGAAATAATTTGAAAGATGTTTGAGATTTGCAAATTGGAGTTTAAATAGAAGTGTGAAAGCTTGAAGTGGTTTGACCATGTCTAATTTGGTCAAAGTGATCATGACTTGGCTCATGGTGCATTTGGCAAGGTTTAAGACATTTGTAGGAATGATTTGAAAGCTTCATAGAAGTTTGACTAAGTGCACATGGTGGTTTTGATCAAAACATATAAGTTTGACAAAAATCAGAAGGTTGACTTAGTTAATTTGGTTTGGATTTGGTTTACCAATGGTTAAGACATGATTGAGCCATGAGTAGGAGTTGGTTTGGGGTTTGAAAGTGTTTGAAAATTCATTGGGGAAGGTCTTTTGGATAGGGCCTTAAGACTTTGAGTTTGAGTTTGAATTTCTGGATTTGAATTGAGTTTTGGATTGAATTGAGATCTGGATTGGCTTGAGATCAAGATTGATTTAAAGTCTAGATTGATTTGAGATACAAATTAATTTCAAGGTCTGGATTGATCTAAGGTCTAGGCAGCTCCTAAGGCCTGAGAAGATCATAGGGTCTGGATCAAGGAGAGTCTTAGAGTCTAGAATAAATCCTAAGATCTGAAGTCTAGAAAAATCTTAAGATCTAGATTTGTCTGGAGAAATCCTAGGATCTAGAGTAAATCTTAGGGTCCGGAGTCTAGAAGGATCTTAAGATCTAGATTATATCATAAGGTCTGGATTCTAGGAGGATCCTAAAGTCTAGATTAGTCTGGAGATTAAATTGATCTGGGGTCAGGATTGATCTGGAATTAAGGTGGGTCCCTAGTGACCTCATACAAAAATGAGGTCAACAGGGGGGGGGGAAGAGAACCCTCGGCTATTCACACTTTCCAAGTGTCGGCAGAGAGCCGGATCTTCTTCCAAGATCTTCTTCAAAAGTCCAATCTAAAAGAAAAGAGAGAAGAGTGAAGTAATCTCAAACTTGAAAGTGGAAACACTTACCGTTAAGTACCAAGTGAAACCTTCATGCTCCAATGGCAAGAAATTTTCTTCAATTGCTCTCTCACACTCTCTCCTTGACTCTCTTCTCAATAGGCACGAAGATCAATGACCAAGAAGATTAAGTTGTAGTTTAGAATAGCCTATTTATAGAAGAGACAAGAAAAACCATCTAAAAATGGCAGATTTCAAGTTATCATGTTCAAGATCGTCCCGTACGATCGATAATCGTCCCGGACGATTTTACTTAAAAGCCTTGAAACAAACCTATTTGTATATGTGTACGAAATGATTTCGTACAAGCTAATCATCCCGTACGAACCAAGTTCATCCGGTACGAACGGTTATAACAAGGTTGGTTCCAAAAACTACAGAACGAATATAGAAAAACTGTCCTAAGTCGGTTATATCGTCTGGACGAAAGTAGGTTCGTTTGGACGAAATTCTTACAGAGAGCAAATCGTCCTGAACAATACTTAATTTCATCTGGGCGAAATTCTTACAGAGAGCAAATCATCCCGGACGATATTTAATTTCGTCCCGGACGAATAGGACTTAGAAAATTTTTCTAGCCAATTCCTATTCGTTCCATGTGATCTTAATAGGAGATAACTGTCTGATCATCCCGTACGAACTTATATCATCCCGTACGATCAGTATAAAATTTATATGATCTCCTTATATGTGTGTGTATGTTTTTATTCACTCATTTACAATCACTCCCTGTCAATTAAAATGACATTTTTAAACTTCAAACTTCAAAAGAATTTCTTTCTAAATTTGATTTGAAGTCTTCATGTTTGAGAGTTTGATTCACCTTAAATGTTAGTACACACAAGAGCAAATACATAACTTCTAAAAATTGTTAGGAGATAACTACACAAAGAAAAATAATATTTGGAATCATCAAAACTATATAAGTTGCAAGAATGTAAAACATGCAAATATCAACTATCATTAACAACCTTTAGAAATTTCATTGCATATTCTTAATATAGCACATGCCACCTAAGCTATCATGCAAAAAACTACCAAAATAACATATGTTCAAGGATTAGTTTAAGCATAACTTTCCCAATAATAATCCGTGCGCTTTCAAACTCTCCTGGGCTTCTCATTAGATCCCATTGGTCAGTCTTTAACTAAAAGGGCTTATGGCATGGCTTAGGGTAAAAACCTCAACCCTTTATTCAAAATTTCTCTCTCCTTGGCTTAGTTTAAGCATAACTCTCTTTCCACTTTGGTCAACGAGCCAAAACTTTCCAGAATGATCTATTAGCTTTTATTAGTCAATACCATGGTGTCTTGGATTAATGACATGGCATGAATTTGTCCAACTTAGTGTCTATGTTCATTTTCTCTCTCCTATGAATAGCCCCCATTCTAAAGGCTCAATGGTTGAACACCTTGTATGCTAGACTCCTAGCAAATCCTAAAGCTCTCTTATAGTCTTTCCCAACCGTCACCTTCATCTGGGATACCTCTAAAGCAAGCTTCAGGGAAGTTTGCTTCTTCCATTTTTAATAATTTTTTTATTTCTCAATTGTTTTTCTCTTTCAATTTTATGGCACTCCCTATTTTAGGGACCATGCGTTTTTGAATGGGTCTGTTGCTTCCCTTTCCTGTAAGGATGCTTTAGCTAGTTCTTCTTCTACTTTGGTTTCATTCCCTGATATTAAAATTTCTTCTCATTGTGGTTTGCCGGCATTATGGGTTTTAGAAGAGGAAATAAATTCTCTCGCTACTATTTTTGAGTTTACGTTAGTGGGAAAATTTTTGGATTGTAGACCATCAATGAATGCTATTAGAAAATTCTTCTTCAATTTGATATTGAATGGTGATTGCTCGATCACTGTCCTCAAATCCAAGAATGTCTTGATTAAGCTTTTTAACAATAATGATTACTGTAGGGTGTTTGCTCATCGTTCATACTTTGTGAGTGATTATTTTATGTAATTGGTGAAATGGACTCCTTCTTTAGACATTGAAGTTGAATCACCTATCATCCCTATATGGATTTCATTTCTAAATATGTGACCTCACCTGTTCGCTCTACATATACTCTATGGCCACGGGTCACTGTTTGGCAGACCATTAAAGATTGATAATGCAACTTATTATGGTTCACATTTGTTTAATTCTTGCATCCTAGTAGAATTAGATGTTACCATATATTACCCTGATAGAATTCTAGTCAGCCCAGATAACTTAGGTTACATCTAGTCTATTTTAATGGATAATTTCCCTGCTTATTATGTGTATTACAACCCCAAATCTTCTACCTCACCTATTCGCTCTGAGTATACTCTATGGCCACGAGTCATTATTCGACAGACCATTAAAGATTGATAATGCAACTTCTTATGGTTCACATCTATTTAATTCTCGCATCCTATTAGAATTAGATGTTACCATATATTACCCTGATAGAACTCTGGTCAGCCCAGATTACTTTGGTTACATCTAATCTATTTTAATGGATAATTTCCCTTCTTATTATGTGTATTACAACTCATTAGGTCATTTGAAGGTTGAATGTCAATTTTACTTTCTCACCTTAATAAATGTAGATTTGTTATCCCCCTTCTTTTGTTCATCCCTCTAGTGTCATTGGTGAGATTGTATTGCTTGGGTTTGGTGAAGCTGGTGGTGAGCTTCCCTTGGATGTGAATGGTTTTTTGAACCTTTGTCTTCAAACCCTATTTGCCCTACAATTTTGGAAGCTAATTTAGTGCTTGATCTAGGATATTGATGATGTTCCTATGGTTCCTGCATTATCTTTGGATTTTTTGGTTCATCCTATGGATGTTATGAAGGGGTTCATACTATTGTGAGTTGTGCCCTATTTAGTTCTCCTATGGTTAGTGTGAAAGGTTTTGTCTTGGTTGATAGTTTGGCGGAAGTGTTGTTGGGTCAATGTGAAGCGAATATGATGGTGGATGTTGGATCAGAGGTATTATTGGGTCAATATGAAGTTAACTAGGTGGTGGCTGCTGGATCATCTAAGTTGGGTAATACATCAGGCATATCTCCTTTAACTATTTTGGATTCGCCATTATATGTAATTGAACCTTCTCAATTTGTTAATGTTCTGGTCTCTCTAATTTAAAAGATGGGTTGAAAGCTTATTTGGATGACAAGTTCATAGATCCCTCTATTGATAATTACGATTGGATGGAGGCATCCTCTAATAGTAAGGAAGGGGCAGGGGTTAATTTGGATTATACACATGATGAATTTCTTGAATTATATAGTATGAAGGTGGGTCATGTTGTTGACAAAGCTAACTCTTTCAGTGCTGGTAGTCTTCATAGAAGAAAATCATAATAAAAATGTTTTAGGATTATCTTCTAGTTGGGTTTTCTTTTCGAGCTTGGTGTTGGGTATTGGTTTCCATTTTTTATTGTTGACATTTCAATTGTTTTTTTGTGAGCTGAATATTGGTGCTGAGGGTTTTTATAGCCTAGGCAATGATGAGATAGTTTCTTGCTCCCCATTCAGACGATTTGGCTTGTTGGCAACCACTGGTGAAGTGACTTAGTTTGGGATCGAGACTATGCTGGTTATTTTGTGACTTCCTTTGTGTGGCATGATGCTTGATTCCTCCTCTAAATGGCCCATGCATGCAGTTTGTATGTTATAGGAAGCTCATCATTAACTGAGCTTGGTGGGTTATTTTTCCTTCTATCTTTGTTTTTTGTATATTGCTCCTTTTTCGGCCAGTATGCATGGCTTTGTCCATTATTGGACTCGCTAGTACTTTCCTTATTGTTGAAATAAATTCCCCTTTTGTTAAAAAAAAGCCTTTCAATCTTCAAGAAAACCCAAATCAAGGAAGAGAGTGAAAGAAAGAGAGAGAAAGGATTATTTAAAAGCAACTTCCAATCTAGCCAGATCGAGCACTTGAAGTCTTCTAGAGATTTGTAGAGGATCTCAATATTTTTTAATCATGCCCAATATTAAGAAAATACAACCAATTTTTAATTTACAATCTCCCTTTCATGTTCTATGATCAAACCTTAATTTCTCCAAAATCCCAACGTATGTAGTCTTGAAACTTCACAGATTTCATGATTAGGGTATCAAGATCATATGTTTCAAATTTCATCAAATTTTGATAGTTGAATCAAAAGTTACGGGCATTAAAAGTTTTAGTTAATTTTGAACTAAAAAGCACAGGTTAAAGAAGAAATGTTCGATCAAGATACACACGCAATCATAGAGTTTAGATTGAAACAGATGGCATCACTAGTATGACGAAATTCTAACATGTGGGCCATTTGAACTTTTGAGAGACTTGGCCAAGCCATGCTGTCTGTTATCGCATCTTGATCTAATAGCTTGATTTTAAAGCATATTTTGATAAGTCATTATTTCATAGCTTACCACGTGTCCTAAGTCGTGAAGGTGCAACACCACATTTCAATGATTGCTAATCATTTGTTCAAAAAGGAGCCATCTTTTTAATTAATTAAAATAAAGAAAAATACTTTAAATGCCTAGAAATTTCATAAATTCATAGAAATATCATTTTAAGCCCAAATTGGGCATTATTTGGCTAATTGTAAAGCTTTTGAGCTGTACTTTATTTTCAAAATATCAAGAGCTTTTGGCCAGTAGATTTAGGGGAAAATAATGACTATGGTTTTCAAGTTTTCTTGATTTTCTCAATATCCATTAGTCAAAAAAACCTTAAATTTAATAGAATATATTATGGTGTATTCTTGACATATCCTAATTTTCTTGTGTTTTGATTTGATAAGATTTCTATGAGTTGAATTTTTAAGTGTATGGTAACCATAAATTTTAAAATTCATTTTCTTTATGCAGTTAGAATTAGTTTTTTAATTTTTCTAATTTAAATTTATAATTATGCACGGGTTAGCCAAAAATTGATTTTACCCAATTCCAGTGATTCTAGATCCTAAACTAAATTATTGATACTATAGATGTATTGAGTTTTGTTAATTGATTTATAAACCTTGGGAGGCTTTGATGAACCCATATTTAGTGGTGTGAAGCACATGTACTCATGTATTTATGCTTCAAATTTTATTATATTTGTAGGACATTTGGTCTATCGATTAGCAAATTAAAGAATCATATACATAATTGATAAAGGATCTGTAAAAACTCATAATAAATACAAATTAAATAAAAAAATTACAAAATAAATATATCAAAATGCCCATAATTGAAATAAAATCCCCATAAGATTCATAAAAAAATAAAATCACAAAAATAAAGAAATTCCCTAATTAATTAAAATAATCTAAAAATTACCAAAATAATGATAATAATTTGAAATAATCTTTAGTGGTCATTTATAACCATTGGGAAAGATTTCAAGTGGTTTAGAGTTTATTTGATAAAAAAATAAAAAATGTGATGTAATGTTTGCTTTTTATTGTGATGTGATGTTAGTTTTTCATTGTGATGTACTGTGTTATTAGTTTTTATTTTGTATTATGAAAAATGTGTTTATTGATATCAATCATTCTCGATGTAATATCCTTTATCATAATATCAATAAAAGTCATTTTGTTTTGCTTTTTATTTTTTTTTTAAATATGTGTTAGTCTATATGATCATCCTTCAAATATTTGATCTTACAAGTGTTATATCTTGAATTGCAACACAAAATTGAGTTCATTAGAAAATCTAATTTTTCAAATTTTAAGTTGTGATTATAACTTGATCTAATTAATATTGTCAAAGTCATGTCTCTTGTTAGACTAATATAATTTGTTATATTATTATTAGAATTATAATGTTTTCTTATTTTATATTTCTTTTATTAATATAAATATTATTATACTTAAAGAAATCTGAGATGTTAGATTATTGATTTTGGAAAGATCAAGAATACACTTGAAAATGTACGAATGTACAAAAATAAAAATAAATGTGTAATAGTTTGCAATTTGAAAAAGAGGCACAAAATAAGCCCACAAGTAAAAAGATGCATAAAATGTTCCACAAATATTAAAAATATGCGCAAAGTGTCACAAGTGGTATTTTTTTTTTCCAATAAATTCTTTTATTAATCTTTCAATCTTTCAATTCAAATTAATCTTCTGTACGATTTTATTTGGTATTAAAATTTGAAATATAAAAATTTTACATTCATCTACTTTAAAATTATTTTATTTATCTCATTGTCTAAAATGATTCATGATTTTGATATTTTTTTTTATATCTATGTTATATCTCTTCTTAAATCATATGAATCTTTTTATTTCTCTAATGATATTTAATTTTATTTGCAAATATATCTCGATCCCTTTCAATGATCAATTATTAAAGGCTTTTCATATGACTTCTAAGATTTTTGTATTTATTCTCTTTCTTCTTCCCTTTTTGTTGTTGTCAAAAAGGGGGAGAAAAAATTGTTAGAAAATATTGTTCGTAAATATCATTGTTGCATTTATTTTATCGTTGTCATTAATTTATCATTGTTTATCAATGCATTTTTATTTTATTTATTTGTAACTGTCATCTCTAAGTCTTTTTAATGTTTATTATGCTTTGTGTTCAAGTGATTGTGTGTTGAAAATTTTAAAACAAAAATTGTTTTATGATTCAAATGCCCCTTATTCTTACTTGCTTATTAATTCAGAGGGAGTTTAGGAGATACTTAAGAATTTGAAAATTATACAAATAATAATTATTTTTCCATTATCAAAATAGGGGAGATTGTTAATAGAGTTGCTACTTAGCTTTTGCAAGTTTTATATTCTTGCAACTTGTTATATTGATGATTTCAAATATTATTGTATTGATTAGTAATTTCTCCTAACACATTTTTGGAAGAAATATTTTTGACTTTTGTGTGTACTTACATTTCAGGAAAATCATAATCCAGGTTGTTGAAGACTTCAAATAAAGATTTGATTATAATATTTTATAATTTGGAGTTTGTATTTTGTTCATCTTTGAGTCAGAGAGAGTGTGATGCAATTGAGTAACTTAGCACACACATACTGGGGGAGATCTTTAAAAAAGTCTAAATTTGTTATACGAATCGTATGGGATGAATCAAGTTCGAACGAGACGATCAGTCAAGTTATACCCCTCGGAGAGCAATGGAACGAACAGGAAGTTAGAAAAATTTTCTAAGTCATGATCGTCAAGACGAATTTACCCAATTCATCCCTGGATGATATCCTCTGATTTCTCATTTGTACTGTTCATCTAGACGAATTATCCCATTCATCTTTGGACGATGTCCTCTAATTTCTCATTTGTATTATTCGTCCAGACGAATTATCCCATTCGTCCCTAGATGATGTTATCTGATTTCTCATTTATACTATTCATCCAGAAGAATTATCTCATTCATCCCTGGATGATGTCCTCTATATTCTCAACTTAAATAGTTTGTCCAGATGATTTTGCCCATTTCATCCCAGGACGATGTCCTCTGGACCCATAACTTGAACTAATCATCTAGACGATTTTACCCTATTCATCTCTGGATGATGTTCTTTGGACTCATACTTTGTATTGTTTGTCCAGACGAACTTGTATATTCATCCCCGAATGATGTTCTATGTTCCTTAAACATATGGACCGTCCTGCAGTTTCGTTTCAATGAAGCTTGGAAATAACCGTTCATACCGGACTAACTATGTTCGTACGTGATGATGATCAAGTACGAAGTCATTTTGTACCAAATCACATGGAGTTCGTACACAACTATTTTTACACAATTTGTATGAATGAATTTTGATCATATGGGATGATCTAGTACGTACAGATTTGAAAAATTATAATTTTTGGATGGTTTTTCGTGTCTCTTATGAAAGGTCCACTTAAAACTGTCTTGTAATCTTTTTGTCCACTGATCTTCCTGCAAACTAAAGGGAGATCGAAGGAGAGAGTGTGAGAGACTATTTTAAGGAGATTTCTTACTACTGAAGAGTGAAGGGTTCACTTGGTACTGAAAGGTAAGGATTTTTGTTTGAGTATTATGATTACTTCACTCTTTTCTCTTGTCATTTTAGATTTCTCATGAGAAGATCTTGTCAAGGAGATTCGATTCTCTGCCAAAATGCGAGGAGTGTGAACCGCTAGGATTCTCTGCCTACACTTGAACAAGTGTGAAAGGATGAAGGGTTCCCTGCCTATACTTGGAGAGTGTGAACAGCGGGAAGGTTCTCTGCCTACACTTGGAGAGTGTGTAAATTGTGCGAGGTACTCTTCCTACACTTTGAAGGTGTAGAAGAATGACAGTTCTTTGCCGCACTAGGTATTAATGGAAGAGAGTTTTTATAAAGGCTTATCCGCCTTGCTGTGGGGGCAAAAGGAGAGACACTAAGTGGTAATAGTGCAATACTAAAGTGGAAGACTTCAGGGAGTGGATGTAGGTCGTGTTTGACCGAACCACTATAAATTTTATGTCTTTTATTTTTCTGCTATTTTTTACTTTACTGTTTCTATTTGATTTGTGGTTGAAAAATCTTTTTAGAAAATTTCATTAAAAAGCTTGAATTGGTTTAAAATTAAAAAAAGGGAAAAATTTAAATTACCAATTCACCCCCCTCTTGGATAGCCGCTGGGACATAAGCTTAGGTCTAACAACCTAATTCATATTTAACAAGTTTCAACAAGACTCATCTTTGGGTATTGTATTTATGAAGAAATAAATCTAGAATTTATAGTAAATCTAAAAGTTAAAATTTGGGTTAAACTTAGTTCATAAAATATTACAAAATTTTGAAATTCATAACTAATTCCAAATAAACTCCAAATTAAGCAAACTCAAAGTTTTTTACTCATATCTTTGTCTAGTATTTATGAAAAATATGAAAATTATAGAAATCAATATAAAACAATAAGTCAAGAAATGAGCCATATGTTAATGCATTAACTCATTGAAATATAAGGTCTTCTTTTTTATCCATGTAAGCCCAAGAAGAATCCTAGAGAGAGAGACTCCAGTTTTCTAGGGAGAGAAAAATTCAAAAAATTAAATTTTTTGATTTCCGGTTTTCATTCCTTATGTTAAGGAATTGTCAGGGAGGTGGTGGTGGATGGCTGCCAGCAATCTTCGAATGTGACGATAAGTAACGTTATGGATAAAGGCTCTTTAAACTAGAAGCTGGGTGGAAATAATCGTCTGGAAGCTGGTTATAACTTGAATATGGCGGATCTTGTTAACATACTCGAATGGTTCATTACTAATCAATGACAACACCATGGAGACCCCAAAGAAGGTTTGATATATTGAGGGTAAAGGAAAGTCTATTTCTGAAGATGATGGTACTAGAACCCCACGGTTAGCTAAGAGGCTTTCAGATCAGTATTCAATTGATCTAGTGGCGTCATCGTCCGAAATGAAAATCTTTGTTAACAGGTGTGGTAATTCAAATGCAATCTCAGGATATGTCCATGGGATAAATGTGAATGCTCGTAATACTCTTAATAAAAATCTTCATTTCATTGATGGTTCGAAAGCAGAGGGGTCTGGTGTCATGGACAAGGTTAATGAGGTAATGCCAACTAGAAATGTGGTTGAGATGGAGGCAAACCAGTGGAGGAAGAAGCCTTACATAATGTTGGATTTCAAGGATGAGGATATGGTTTTCTCAGAAGATGGTAAAGCTGTGAAAATGAGAGAAGATGTTAAGATTTCAAGGAATTCCTTAGTGATCAAAGTGTTCGGAAAGGAAATTCCTTCACATATAGTAGCATGGGAAGTGAGAAGACAATGAAAACATTTGGGAACTTTCACTTTACAACTCTCGGCAAGTGTTGGATTTTATGCTCATTTGATTTGACAGAGATGATGGAAGGTGTTCTATCAGGGGCCCTTGGTTTGTCAACGGCCACATTGTGGGAATGGAGAAGTGGACGGTGGAGTTTCCTACTCTATCGTTGATGAGTCTAACCTCACCCATTTTAATTAGAATGCCTCACTTACCCTTGCAATGTTGGGAAGAAGTTAATGTGGTTAGAATTGTTTCATCAGTTGGCAAACCATTGATGATGGATGGAAATATGTTTCAGTGGGGGAAAAGAGAATTTGCCAGAGTTTGTGTGAGAGTAAAGCTGGATCAACATTTTTCATTAGGTGTTTGGGTAGAAAGTATACCCGAGAAATTATTTTAGAGATTTGAGTATGAGAAAATCTCTACTTTTTGCTATGAGTGTAGATTGATAGGACATCTCAAATCGGACTGCAAAGTAAGGAAATTGGAGCTATGGAGAGGAATGTTGATGAAGGGGATTCAAGGCAAGATAAGAAGGTAGAAAAGGTTCAGGAAGTGGACAATGAATCCTCTTATGGACCCTGGATCATGGTTAAAAGGAGGATTAATAGAAGACCTATTTGCAGAAAGAAAATCTGAAGGTTGTTAGAAAACAGTGGAAGAAGACCAAGGAAACTCATGGGGAGAATGCTGGAAAGGAAACTACTGTTCATAATGTTGATTCTATTGAGAAATTGGTTTCAATTGCTGAAGGTAATCATCTAGAGGAGGGGGAAATAGCAGTAGAACATGAGGTGATTATCCACGGGGTGCAATCTGATGCTACTGTAGATTCATCTATGAAGAATAATGTTACTGTAGAGACTACAGTTTTGACTGATGGTATGTTTACTTGTTTTGATAAACCATTTATTTCTGTAAATGTGAACAAGTTTGACAATTTGAATGGGGTGGAAGGTGATGGAGTAGGAGCTGAGGTTATTAATACAAGTTCGGTTGATAGTGAAAATATTAACAGTGGAAAAGTTCCTCATGTAGATGAAAATTCTGAAATAGGTGGAGTAATTAAAGGCATTGAGGGGAGATTGGCTGGTGTGGAAAAGGAGAAGGAGATTGGCTCAAATGGGGAATTGATTAAATGTAAGCTTCCTAAAGAGCTTAGGGCCTTAGGTCCTATTAAGAATAATTGTCGTGGCAGATTTTTTGATGGAGGAAAAAAGAAAAGAGTTGGGGGCTCTTCCCCCAAACGTTTTTAATGTAATCCATAGCCTTCTAGAATTGTAGAGGGGCCAAGAAGAGAGAGGCCTCTCTTTATTTGAAGGAAATTATAAAAGACTATAAAGTTTTTTTTTTTGTGGGGTTGGTTGAAACTAAGTTCACCTCTCTTGATAGAGATTCTTTTGAAAGGAAGATGGGTCATGATTGAAATTTCTTCCTTCTACCCTCAGAGGGTTCTCTAGTTGAATTATGGTTTTATGGAGATCGGATATGGCTTCTTTTTTCAGTGGTTAAGACATCAGATCAATGTGTTATAGGTGATCTTAATGTCTTCATCTTAATGTCTTCAATAAAGGTGTGTGAATGATTTCTACAGTTTATGCTAGCAAGGAGGCTCATAAGAGAAGAAGTCTATGGGATTTTATTCAGGAGTATTCAAAAAGGAAAATTCCATCTATTGTTAAAGGGGATTTCAATTGTATTTTGACTCAGGAAGATAAGAAGGGAGATAAAAGATTTGTTTTCTCACAAGGCTCCTTCGATATGGTGATGTTTATGAATGATAATGACTATCATGAAGTTGGGTTTATTGGTCCAAGATTCACTTGGTGCAATAACAAGGTTGGAGGGGGACGGATTCTAGAAAGATTGGATAGGTGTATCCTCAACTCATTGGCCATTAACAAAATTCAAATTGCTATGGTAAGATATTTAGCCAGAGTGGCTTCAGACCATAGTCCAATTGAGTTGAAGATTTATGATTCGGTTTCAAGATGAAGAAGATGTATTAAGTTTGAAGATGCTTGGTTGTCTTATAAGACAATAGTCCATATTGTCTCTAATGGTGGGAGAAGCATTTTTTGGGGGATGACATGGAAGTGCTTAATAAAAAATGTAGAAGAACTTTGAAGGACTTGTTCTACTAGGGCAAGGCAAGATTGAAAGATTTCTCTAAGGAAAAAGAAAGATTGAAGGCTGAAATTGTTCAAACACAAGAGGAAGAAGTAAGCGAAGGATTGTTAAATGAAGATGAATTATAGATGATTAAAGCTAAAGTTAAAGAGCTTAGTGTCATCCTTAATTGCTTGAATACATGGTGGAAGTAAAGAGCCAAAGTTAAGTGGATTAAAGAGGGTGACTCTAATACCAAGTTTTTTCATTCCTTTGCCAATAAGTGGAATGTCAATTGGATTTCTCAAGTAAAGGATTCAGATGGGGTTTTGACTGAGGAACCGAAGGAGATGGAGGAGGTGTTTTTCAAATTTTTTAGAACAAGTGGAAGAACAGGTATTGCTGTTTAGAGGAGTGGCAAAAATTGTGGATAGTTTTACAAGCAGACGATAAACTTCTGCTGGAGTGGGAGCTTTTTGGGTTTGAGATAAAGGAAGTTGTTATGACGTTAGGCAACAATAAGGCTCTAGGTAGTGATGGGATCACTTACTCTTTTTTTAAGGTCTTTAGGAGCATCTTAAGGGAGGATGTGTTAAGAGTAGTTCAGCAATATTTTTCTATAGGTAGCATGTGCAAGGAATGGAAAGATACTTTGGTAGTGTTGATTCCGAAGACTTCAAACCCTATTTTTCCAGCTGCCTACCGTCCAATTAGTCTTTGCAATTCAATCTATAAAATTATGGCTAAGGTTTTGCTGAATAGAATGTTAGGGGTCATTCCTAAAATTATTTCTGAAGAACAGGTGGCTTTTATGAGGGGGAGATCAATTTTGGACCATCTTCTATTGGCTCAGGAGGTATTTAACAAATTAAGGCATTCTAAAGCTAATAATGGGTTCTTAGTCATCAAAGTGGATATGGAGCAAGCATACGATAGTATGTGTTGGGCAACCTTGAAGAAAATGATGGTAGATTTGGGATTCCCATTCAAATTTGTTAACATGGTATTGGAATGTATCTTGGATCCCAGATATACTATCTTGATTAATGGATCTAATTCTAATTGGATTGAGGGGAAGAGTGGCTTTCGATAAGGATGTCCACTATCCCCATCCCCATTCCTATTTATCTTATGTTCACAACTGCTATCCAATGCTTTCCATAGCAAAGGATCAGATATGGGTGTTAGAATTTCTTCTAAATCACATAAGATTTCACATCTTCTATTTGTAGATGATGTCTTGCTTTTTGTGAAAGCTAAAGAGGGAAGTTTGAAAAAGGTTAGAGACATTATGGAGGGATATTGTAAGTGGACCAGATAGAATAATAATTATCAGAAATCTTCCTTGATTTGTGGTAATTCGGTGGAAAGAAGGAGAAAAGTGTAGATTTCCATATTTATGGGGATAAAGCTAGTGGAAGAATTTGAGTACTTAGGAATTAAGTTGGCCTTGAGGAGATTAAAAAAGTTGGATTTTCAATTGTTATTGGATAAGTTTAGTAAAAATTGAATGCTTGGGGAAATAGATATATTTCCCTTACAGGTAGATTGGTTTTGGTAAATGCTGTTTATCTTTCTTTTCCTGTCTTTATTATGTCTAACTCACTCATTCCTAAGAAGACTATGATGGAATTTGAAAAGCTTTGTAGAAACTTTATATGGCTCAAATTTGATGGAAAACATGGGATTCATTATGTGGCATGGGAGCAGCTATGTAAACCAAAGCAATATGGAGGATGGGGTGTTTAGTCAGCAGTGGCTTGGAGAAATACCCTGAGAGCTAAGTTCGCATGGAAACTTATTGAGAATCCGGAATCATTTATGAATAAGAATCTTCCGGATAAGTATGGAGTCAATTGGTGGGATAGTGGTATATACAGAGGTGGTTCTTCCTCTTGGAAGATCATTTCTCGTGGGTGGAATGCTCTAAAGACTTTTTTAAGGTGGAAGATTGGGAATGGATCCAAGATCAATGTGTTGAAGGATATCTGGATTTTGGATAAGAATTTACTCAAATGGCCAACCTTTGTAGGATATTTTGAGGATGATAGCATTACTCTTGACTTCTTCATTCATGAGGGAAATTGGGATTGTGAAAAACTGAGTATGTACTTTGGTGTAAAATTGCTGAATCTGATTTGTAAGGTTCAAATCTTTCAAGATATTCATGAAGTCTGCATGGAGTTAAAATACAAGATGTCTGGGAAATCTATCTCAGCTTTATTAACCGAGGATGGCTGCAAAGATATGAAGGATGAAGTTCAGGTTTCATGGGTATATAAGTTGAAATTAAATGCAAGGGTGGAGGTTTTTATTTGGCGTTTATTTATGGATGCTATTCCCACAGAAGCTTTTCTCTACAGGAGAGGATTATCTGATTCTCTCTTATGTCCATTGGGTTGTGGTGCAGTAGAAGATGTTAACCATGTTTCCTCTAAATGTTGTAAGCTACGGAAGGTGATGGATGTTCTTAGAAGCTGGGGGTTCCAATTACCGAAATTTAATGAGTGGAAGGATTGTTTATTTGGTTTGTTGAGACTAAAGGATGCTAATGTAATGGTGGTCAAGATATATTTTACTATTAGATGGCTTATTTGGAATAACAGAAATAGGGTAAAACATGGAAAACCTGACGAATGCAATGTGATGATTGCAATTTCCATCCTCAATTTTATTATCCCAGGTAAACAGTCCTTAATCCGATTGAATAACTAGGATGTCAATCAGTCCAATGGACTGTTCTATGATAAATGGCAACCTCCTCCAACCGATTGGGTTAAGATAAACCGTGATGCTTCTCTTAAAGAAAATTATGAAGTAAACATTGGTGGCATTGTGAGGGATTGCAAAGGAAGATTTGTTTTAGCATTTAGTATGGGTAAAGTGCATTGGGACATTGCTCAATTGGAGTTTTTAGCTTTTTCATCCCTCAAAGAGGTGTTACAAGGGAGGTTTCAAGATGTAAAAGGCATTATTGTGGAAGGTGATAATAAGAATGTTCTCGATCTTCTTTAAAACCTGTACAGCAAACCGAAGAAGATAGGATGGAACATAGAAAATGAAGACTTTTCATTTTTTAGAAACTTCAATAATGCTATATTTCATTGTGTTAGTCGCAATTGCAATAGGTTAGCGGATTACTGTGCTAACTTAGCTTTATCGTATGATTTTCTTTGGGACTTGTTTTGTGAGAGCAACCTTCTTTCTTCCTTTATTAATTTACTAAAGGAAGAATGTGATAGATTGGGTTACTCTCATTAGCTTGTATCTATGTTCTTTCTTTTTTTTATATGCAAATTTGCATTATTCAAAAAAAAAAAAAATATTGAAATATGAAAAGTTATTAATTCAAAGAAAACTTCAGAAAATTATCAATTCAATGAAATTACACCAATAAACAACATTAAATTAATACAAAACATTTTCATCATTAAAGTTTTTATGCTAAACTATCTCGAGCTGTCAAGCTAGGTGTCTTAACGAGGCCCTTAGTTTTCATACTTGTTGTGACAATGCCTGATTAAATTTGACTGAATGTAAACATTAAAATATAAATTAAAAAAAAACTTCATAAATAAAAAAATTTATTTTAAAAAGAAATAACTAATAAAATATGTAGTCATCATATCTTCTATACCCTTATGCTCGATTCCTTTCATGATGGCAAGGGTGCATTGGATTTAGAAGCTTTAAGGATCAAAACATTTAATTAAATTGAATGACTCTATCCTATCCATCTACCAAATTTTGGAGGATTGGTAGCATTATGAATATGAGCCTTGGACTTACTGATCAATAACTTTTAGCACATAGAAGTTATTGAGTGCTATGTTCTTTAAATCCTAAAGTTTGATAACTTCACAATTCAAAATATCTATAAAATAGTTATATATTATCTAATTAATTAATTATAATTTAAATTCAAACCTTCCTATAAAGACCTTGAACAAATAAATTTATCTATAGATAATTTTAAAAATTTAAAACCTAGGAACTATCCAAGCCATATAGCCTTTTACACACACTTATATGGTTTACTAGGATAACTACCTTTAGCCTTCATTAGGATAGTGACTTAATTTGATTTTCTCATAGTGCCTTTCCTATAGGGTACTCATCCTTGTTTGCTTACTTTCTATACTCTTGATATCATATTTACTTTCTATTGGTCCACCAGAGATCAGAGCGAAAATTCAGAGCCATATAATTTTATTTAAATTCCTATTTCTATATATATAGATGCTTGCACTATACCATCTTCAATAATTTTATTTTTATATATTTGCTCTTTCATAGTCCTGCAAAGTAGAATGATCCTAGGTGATGAATTATATAAAAATCAATGATGTAAAAGTAAATGTTTAAGATTTTTGTATAATTAGATTGAGTTCTAAAGTTTTTAGACTTGTAATAGATTTAATATGATTATAAATATATTCCAAAATAAAATAGATTTTGTTACTTTCAAGATCACTATATTTTCGGATATTATATAAGATCCATCATTCAAAAGATTGAAGACAAAAAAATAAATCAATAATCATATTTAAGTCTACATGCATAGAATCCTAGGGTTATTATTGGTGGAGCTTGGTCACCATTTATTCTTTGTAGACCCTAGGTTGTACTCGTAAATTATAATTGAATAAAAGTTCTATTTTTATGTATTATTATTGATTCATCAATTAATTGTGAAATCATATACATATTGTAAAGTTATAATTATAATGTTTTTTAAATTATAAATTCTTGATTCCTAGGATAGAGCCTTTCAAATGTTGCATTATGGTGATTGATTGTGCTTAGGATTATTAACTAGCAGCTCATACTAAGCAAGTGTAAGTCTAGATTGTATACATCCCCATAGTCTCTACACTTTCTTTTCCCTATCTTATTCATTCAAAATTCAAAATATAAAATCTAAATCTAAATTATAAATACTACTTTAGAATTAATAATCTAAAGCCTATACATTGAAATTTTATTTGCCCAATTATTTCTTCAAATCTATATTAATTTGAAAATCTTTAGTCTACACTTTAATCAAGGTTTCTCTCTTAGAAGATGTAATTAACTCTAGAAGTTTTCTCTTATAGGGAGCTTAGAACCCAAAAAAAAAAAAAACTCCTGTCTTAGTTTCTTTCTAATGTATGGAAAAATTTGTGGATGTAGACCTAATCTTTAAATATTTTCTTAATTTCATAATTAAAAGATAAATGAATATTATTTTTATCCTTAGGTGTAGTTTTAATTTTTTTTATATATTTGATTATGAAAATAAAGAGACAATTTTAATTTCTTGATTAAACGATAAGTGAATACTCCTTTTATCCTTAGTGATGAATTAAATATTTTTTATATAATTTGATTATGAAAATAAATTCATTAATTACTTTCATGATTAAAATGATAAATGAATATTCCTTTATCCTTACAGATGAATTGAATTTTTATTATGCTATTTTGATTATGAAAACATATTCATTTTTTTAATTTCAAGATTAAAATGATAGGTGAATATTCACCTTTTATCTTTAGGGATAAATTGAATATCTCTTATGTTATGTTTGATCCTAAAAATAAATTGAAGGTTTCCCATCTCAAATCAATGTTGAGACATTTGTTTATCTTTTGGGATGGTATAATGTCAATCTATGTAGACTAAAGAAACCTAAATATAGTTTGTGAACAAATTAAATGTATGAAATTATTGCCACTTGGTTCACAAATTAAATGTATTATGCTATTTTGATTATGAAAATAACTAGTATTAATTACCTCGAGGAATAAACTAACACTATATTATCAATTTGAAGAAAGAAAAGATTTATTTTCATATCCAAACAAAACCTAGGGAACGTAAGAATTATCTTGAAGGATAAACATCATATTCAACTAGGATAAGAATTAGTTTACATCTTGACATTTTTTCCCTCTCTTAGTGAACTAAGAGAGGGTGAATTTTATATTGGATCTTGGGTTCCTGAAAAGACAAGCAGCTATAGTCAATTACATATTTGAAGAAAAACTTTTGATTAAAGTGGATATTAGAATCTAAACATATAATAGAATTATATACAAGCAAGTTACTTTATATGTTTGAAAATACCAATCATCTCTTCCAAGATATTATTGAATTATTTTGCAAATAAATTTATGTTTAACACACACATACACACACAAAGATATACATTTATATATTATTAGGATAGGATGTGTGTAGATACAAGTTCACTTTTCCTTGCTTGGATGGAGCAGCCATCTAACAACCTAATCCACAAAGATAATTATCCTAGATGAAATATAGAATGAAGGTAGCAATATCCTAAGAAATCAAAATGCATAAATCAGACTCCAAATAGTATTTCAAGATGAATCTTAACTTTAAATTCGAGTGACACTGACGAGAGTTCTCACTAAGAACTTTAAATTTTATCTTTTTTATTTAACCTAACTAAATTTTCAACCACTAAAATTTTGAAGAACTTTTGGCAGCATATAGGCCTTATTCCAACAAGAGTAGCATATCATCCTCTAGGTGTTAGAGGATTCAACTATCTATTTTAGGATTGTGTGCTGGATAGATTACATTGAAGAAAATAAAACGCTCTATGCATGCATGTCAGGGTAAAGGTTTTTGTGTAAATTATACCTTGTACTATATTATCCTAGAACTAATATATATGTTCCTAAAAGTTCTGGAACACATACATGAAGGTAAACCTTACAAAATTCTATCAAGTAATGTAGTCTTCCAATCACATGATGCAATGGATATATGCAATATAAATAAAAGAGTGTTGTATTTAATTAAAAAATAGAATTTTATTGCTTTATTGATTTGAATATTTACAATAAAATTTGACTCTATATGAAAGAAAAGGTGGTCAGGCTCCACTACAATAAATCTGGGATCTAAGTCTACTATATATATATAATTAGACACACTTTCTTTATAAATTCCATAAAAAACTTGTAGCTAAAAATACTAAATATATATATATATATATATATATATATATATATCTATATATATATATATATATATATATATATATATATATATATATATATATATATATATATATATATATATATATATATATATATATATATATATATATATATATAATATATATATATATATATATATATATATTCCATAGAAAACTTGGAGCTAAAAGATATACCTACTTAGATTTTTTAGCTCCATGATTTCTATGGAATTCCAAAAGAAATTATCCCCAAAAGGTATGGGACATCTTTTTTTTGAGCTCCACCTTGAGGCATAAATAAGTGTATTTGTCTCTTTTATAATAATGGACACCATACAACTCATCCTATATATACATCTAGTTTTTATAGACCTTGATACATACGCATTACAGTTTTTATGTTTATTCTAATGACTCTTGCATGATAATAAAGACATGATAAGTAAATATCATCATATAATAATAAAATGCAGAAATATGGCATCCTCCACCACCCGAGTGGTACAAAATCATCATTGATGCTGCATTGAAAAGTAACTATGGAGCAAGTATTGGAGGAATAGTTAGAGACCATAGAGGAAGATTGGTTTGTGCCTTTGGTTTCTATGGGATGCATTGGGACATATCACAACTGGAACTTTATTCCTTCAATTCTTTAAAGTATTTGTTACACAATTGTTTGGATGATGCCAAAGGTGTCATCGTAGAGGGAGACAATAAGAATGTTATTCAAATTCTTCTCAACAAGTACAGCAAAAGCAATAAAAGGATTGGAATCAAGGAAGATGAAGACTTCTTCGGGTTAAGGTATGGGAGTAATGTCATTTTTAAATGTATTGGTAGAAAAGGTAATAGGATAGCTGATTTTTGTGCTAACCTATCCTTTTCTTATGACTTCATTTGGAACAATTTTAGTGAGAGCTCTCTTCCTTCTTCCTTTGTTAAACTTTTAAAGGAAGAATGTAGTATGAAGGAAGATCTCTATTAGTTTGTAGCTTGCTTTTGGTTTCCTTTTCCTTATTAATGCTGATTGCATTTCTTTCAAAAAAAAAAAAAATATAATAATAAAATGCAGCAGTTAAGAAATATCCTAATACTTTTAATTTAGTCCTTAAAAAGCCTAAGTACACTTATACAAAAAAAAATTTATAACATTCAGAGTTGTAGATATATAAAAAAATATACAAAGGGTTCTCTCTCAGAAAAACACCTAATAATCAATTCACATCACAGTCCTATCCTAGGCTAGACTTGGTTATCCTAGTAAACCATATAAGTGTATGTAGGAGGCTGTGTGGGTTTGGTATCTCCTATAGGGTTTTTTTATTTTATTGCATGTATTTTCTTATATTTATTTATAAAAGGCCAAATGGGGGAGTTTAATTGAGGTTTATCTTATTTATGTTTGTATTTTATTTTTTAAAATTTATCAGTTGTAGTTAATTATTTAATTTTAAAAAAGTTATAAATTAATAATCCTAAAGTGCAAGGGTTAGTAATTTATAAGTCCTAGAAGGACTATAAATGAAAGGCAATCACCCCCCATATAAGATATATGACTATATATGCTTCAATGATTTATTAATGATTTTTTAGGCATAACGAAGGGTCCCATTAATACAATACATAAGCTCTCAAAGTGGAGTAAAGCAAAATATATAGGGTCACTTAATAATTAGTGTTTTATTAAGGGTTGTAAAAACATAAACACCTAATTATTCCATGAGTGGAGGTTAATATGTTCCATAGAACCCTTAATTGGTTATTTAAGATTGGTAAAATCCCTTATTCACACACACACACACACACACACACACACACACACACACACATAGCAGTATGAAAATGATGGACCTGATATTAAAATTATAAATAGATTGAACCTTAGTCTAACCATTCCTTAGCTGATTAAAGTTGCAAGTGAATGTTGGAACTGAAATGTTAGTGACCAGGGCAACAAAATAGATATGCAATAAATAGCACTAAGAGAATAATAGTATTTATTATCAATTAAATTATAGTACTTGGGTTCAGAGTTGCAAAATTCTCCTCCTTTTGGATGATGGCAAACATTACTATTTAAGATATTCAAATTCTTTGATATTCTCTAATATCTCCTTTAGAAGGTAAAATTTTGAAAGTAAGGAGATAATTTTTTTTAATTTAATTATTATTATTATGAAATAAATATAATAAATAATTAGCAAAAATAAACATAAGCAAAGTAGTGAATTGGCTTCATTTAAACAAGAGTGCAAGCAACTAAACAACAAACATGTACTCCCCCTTTTGACATCACAAAAAGGAGGAAACAACTGAAAAGAAAGAATCGTAAAGGAGAAAAAATTACAAGAACAAAATATGAAGAAAACTAGAAAAATGAAAAATCTTGATCAGGTGGAGGTGGTGGTCATGGCTGAAAGTAGTAAAGAATAGAAGAAAATTGCTCCCTTAACCAAGCTATATAGTTGTCTTGTTGTTGCTACTGCTATGCTTCATAGCTTTAAAAATGAGCCAGATCATTTGCATACTATTGTTGTTGCTCAGCTATGCATTTTTAAATCTAGTCTTCCACTAATCAAATCTCAAAATTAGGTGATCAATCTGAGATAGTTGGCAAATAGGGCCAGGTGCAAGAATAAGTCCACCCTCATCTTTAATAAGCTCTTCATGCCCATTGTAAAGATGAGTACTATGAAGGACATGAAAAGAGCTATTGGAATATAATACATGGAGGTGATCAATAGGAGTAAGAGAATGAATATTTTATTTTAACTCTAGGATAAAGGTAATTAGATGTCATAAGGTAAGGATAAGCATTCTTTTATGGCAAGGATATCGACTGCAGGTTAGGTTGTCAAGATAGTGAATGATAAGATCAGCTACATTAAAGTCAATGTTAGCCATGATGTAGTAGGTGGCAAGGGAGAGAATAGGGGTGATGTTAATCCAATCCCCAACTTTAGGAATGATTGAGCTACGAAGGATGTGCTGAATGATTCAGACATCCTAGACTAAGGTGTGAACTTGGGCTACATGTTAGTTAACATTGGTTTCCCTAATAATAATGTTTTCAATGGTTCAATTAAAGTCATATATTGACGCTAAATTGTAAATATTGCCTCCATTAGTAGAAAGATGAAGAAATTTATGAAAGTTTTAGTAAGTGATTTCTACAAGTCTTTTATTAACATGAGATTATAGGATAGAAACATCATTATTTATTTGAAGGCTTGGAAAAAATTAAAGAGAAGTTTAGAATTGAAAGGAAAGGAAAGGGAAAGGATGAAACCAAGAGTTGTGCAAGCTAAAAGATTGAGTACCTTAAAGTTCAACACCTCTTAATTGATGATTTTGGGATAGGGAAATTCCACCAGTTTTATAACAATTATAAGCTACTTCCTCAACTTCCTCAATAAATTAAGGATTGATAGTGCACCTAGAGAAACTACCTACAAGTGTTTGGGAATGTTTTCCACTAGTCATTTCAAGGAATACAAGTGCCAAAGGAAAGTAAAAGATGAGAGGTTCAAAATGTTGTGAAGAAAGTAAAGAAACTCTTATTATTTATATAGAAATCAATAGATCATACATTACGATCAAGAGATGGTACTGGATGGTCGTGTGCAATCAATTTGTCCAGACGATCAGTTAAAAATGGTGATTTTATCATAATGTATGATCTAACATCATAAAGGAAGATTAGAGAGAGGGCGTTCATTCCAAGGAGTTACCTAGTTCAATCGTTGACTTATGAGTTCATACAATACAAACAATTGGATTGTACTATATGGTGTGTTATTAAAGATCATACAAGTTGAGTTCAAATCATCCAATGGTTCCTGCGACTTGAATCGTACAATACAAAGAGGAAATCGTATAGTACAGTCACCAATAACTGATTGATATTCTTTGTTGGATGTTCTGTGATCAGAGATTTATAATTTTGTTTAGATCATATAATATGATATGATTTGTATTTGATGATATGACGAAAAAATTGAGATGCTAATGGATAGAATGTGATGATTAGAAAGGGTTAAAAAAAAAAAACAAAAATAACATCAAATAAATAAAAAAAATAAGACAAAAATAAAGACGAAACAAATTATTTTTTTTAATTAATCAACGTTAATAAATTATAAATTGTCCTTATGCTAAGATTAAAAATCAGTAAGGAATTATTTGACAATGCTGAAATCTAGAAAGTTTAGAAATCAAGCCCCTTAAAGGTCAAATTCCTCTTTTAAACAAAACTCTAATTCATAAAAAAAAAAAAATTAGATAGGAAATGTGATCTTTTCAAATTTCATTTAAGAACAATATCTCAAAGAAAAATATAAAAAAGCAATGAATCAGAAATAATTATTTCTAAACTCAAGTGTAGGAGATATCAATTGATACATGGAGTTTTTCAAGATTTTAAAATTTTGAAAGAAATGGAAGTTAATTCATAGAGGGCTCATTTTGTGCTTCTTTTTTAGCTTTTGGCACACATTATGCATCTTTATATTTTTGATGTACTTTATGCATCTTTTAATTATTTGGTAGCTTTTGTGCATATTTTTAATTTTGGGCTCATTTATGTGTCTTTTTATTTTTGCATCCCTGCTTCCTTTCAAAATATTTAAAAAATCCTTCCAGTTGTGAGGTTATCTTCCAAATATGAGAGAAGACAAACTCACTATTTTATATAAGAAAGAGTAAACCAAAAATAGATTCTTAACCATTTCATAAATGCGAACATCTTGATTAAAAA
Organism: Dendrobium nobile; assembly: GCA_022539455.1. Classification (NCBI taxonomy): domain Eukaryota; kingdom Viridiplantae; phylum Streptophyta; class Magnoliopsida; order Asparagales; family Orchidaceae; genus Dendrobium; species Dendrobium nobile. Next base: position 36,316,215 of record CM039736.1, on the reverse strand, counting down.
ATTTAAATGAGATTCATTGACTTGGAACATTACTCATATGAGATAAAAGACTTTAGGAAGATGAAGGAGATCTCTATTTTAAGGTCCAACTTCTAATTTGAAATTGATTTTGATTCAAAAAAGAAAATATACCACTAAAGGAGTTAGAGGACGAAGAGGAACAATCATAAACTTTTCTTCCTTTAACTATTTTTAAAGAGTCAATCACAACTTAGAAACTTCTTAATAAAAATAAGACAAAATTATCATTTTAAACAAATTTTTGCAGAATTGAGTAGTGATCAAATTCTTAAACGATTGAAGGAAAAGAAAATAAAATAAAAATATAACATAAAAATACATGATTAAAAATAAACAAAAAATAAAATAATGAAATCCAAAATAAAAATAGAAAGTATCAATTTCAAGCATGAATATATATTCCACCTAATTTAAATCTTAAGGTGGTGAAGGTTTCAAAAACCAATGGTTTTGTAAATATATATGCAACCAAATGTTTAGTGGCTACATGATATAGGTCTATGTCCCCCTTGGTGATATGGCCCCTAATGAAATGGTGCCTTTATGGTTATATATTTTGTCATGGTGTTGGATTTGATTGTTTGAAATATAGATGACACTAATGTTATCAAATAAGATTGGAATAATTCCTACAGTTAGTACTAATAAAAATGTGCTTACTTTAACCAAAGGGCCTATACCACACAACTACCTAAGGCTTTATATTCAGCATCTACAATGGATAGAACTATTGAATTATGTTTTTTACTAGACTAAGACACTAAAGATTGTCCTGTGAATTGGAAGGTTTCAAAAATGCTTTTCCTATAAACCCTACATCCATCAAAATCTGAAACATAATATCCTATGTTTTCAAAGAAAGTGTTGTGCTTAGGATAGTAGATTCCCAAGTTTTGGTTTCCTTAGAGATATTTATGGATTTTGTTAATAACAATCAGGTGTGATTTTTTTTTTTATCAACTTGAAATCTATCATAGAGGCAAATACTAAACATAATATCATGTATGTGAGTAGTTAAATAAATAAGTGATCCAATTATTCTCCTATATTTCTTTTGATCAAATAATTTTCCACTTGAGTACTTATCCAATTGAACTATAGAGCTCATGGGAGTGTTAATTATCTTAACTTTATCCATTTCATATTTCTTAAGGATGTCTTTAATGTATTTTGATTGACTAAGGAAAATTCTATCATCCTTTTGTCTTGTACTAAATCCTAGAAAGTAGTTCAGTTCTCACATTATACTTATCTCAAACTTCTTTCTCATTATTTTAGAGAATTTATCACACGACTTTTTATTAGAAGATTTAAACAAAATAACATCAACATCAATCTAGGCAATGAGTAGTTATTCTTCTACTTTTTAATAAAAAGGATGGTGCCTACGCTCCCCTTAATAAAGGTTTTATCCAGAAGGAATGTGCTTAGCCTTTCATACCTAGTTCTAGGTCCTTGTTTAAGTCCATATAATGCCATTTTTAATTTAAACACATGATTGGGAAATTACAAGTTTTCTAAGCCTGGGGGATATTCAACATACACATCTTCTATTATTATCCCATTCAGAAAGACACTTTTAACATCCATTTGATATAGTATGAACCCTTAAATCAGATAAAAGCTAATAGAACACGTATCACTTCTAGTGTTGTTATAGAGGTAAAAGTCTCTTCAAAGTCAATCACTTCTATCTGGTTGTATCCCTTACCACTAATCTTGCTTTATTTCTAACCACTACATAGAATCATTCATTTTATTTTTAAATCCTATTTTTTTCCAATAATACTTTTGTCCTTAGATCTTTCAATTAACTCCCAGAATCATTTCTATCAAATTAATTCAATTCTTCTTATATGAAGATTCAGAATTAATCATATAGTACTTGATTTATATTTATCAGTTTAATCATTGAGATAAAAGTAGAGTGATTCACTTCTTTCCTTAGTCCATGCCTAGTTTTAAGAACTTTAAATTGGTCTCCTAAGATCAATTCTTTAGGATGACTTAAAAAATATCTCCATATACTAGGCAGAAATTTTTAGCATTTACCCTTTCTTCTAGATTTGTATATTCTATTCCTTGGGTTACTTCTTCTACCCTAGACCCTCAAGAATTATCAGATTTATAAAAATTTATATGAGTAGTCTCCTTTACCACTAGTGTCCTTTTATTGAAAACTCTAATGGATTTTCCAACATTTATATATTCTAGAAAGACTCCATCAGATTTGGAGTGAAAACTTTTGTAATAGAGATTTCCCATTTTAGAGAATGAAAACTTCACATCCAAAGACAAGAAGTGAGAGAGGCTGGCTGTCCTTGTGGGGGAAAAATTTAACACCACCATGCAAATTTAGTGTTCTCTTATTTTGTAATTGAATATTGTATTGAGGATAAAGTACAATCTCAGGAGACTGACACAATATTCTACAATAGATTTAATATCAAAATAGGGTTTTAGAAAATTATATTTTTATGATCAAAATTAATTTAAATAATAACATATCATCTCAAAAGATGAAAATGAAACTCAATATTGTGTGTTTAAATATAGAAATAGGATTTTTATAATTTATCCATTCTTTTGATTAGATGTAACAAGGAGAATATTATATCATCTTAAAAGATGAACATAACATTATTCAAGACATCTAAAAGTTATAATCGGGTTTATAAAATTCATCTTTTTTTATGATTGAACATATCAAATAGAATATTATATTATCATAAAAGATAATAATAACATTATACTAGTATATTTAAAATTAGAAATGAGGTTTTAGAAGATATCCGCATTCCCAGATATTTTTTCCCTTATTTTATAAGGATAAAATAAGGTTTGTTTTGATATGAAGTTCTCAAATCCCTATAGAGTCAAGCCCCGATATTTAATTATATCTTTGGAGGGGTGTTCTTAAGAAAACTCTCGATTAAAGCAGCAATTTTGTACTGTTTGATTATAAAGTAGAAGATAAGAAAAGGAGTAGGAAATTTTTCATGGAGAAAGCTCAATGTTGAATAATTTCTAGTGAGTTAAAGGAGGAAATGTAGGTGGTCTCGAATTCTGAGAAGCTCATAGACAACCTCAATTTACCTTATATTGGGCTTTATATTTTAGGAGAGAATTTTTATGTTTGAGTTGGAATTTAATTATAGATTTTGGATTATATTCCTGAATGGATTGGACTTAAGATTTGTAATCCTCCTCGAAACCTATATATAAATTGGGTACTATGAAGTAGTGACCGAAACCTATTTGATGATGTGTAAACTTGAACTTACCCTTGCTTAGATTAGGGAGCCAGCAAACAACCTAGGCGCTTTAAAATCATGTGTCTCGTCTCTTAATGAAAGATGGGTAGGATGTTGTTTATGTTTTGAAGAATTAGGAGCCAACATCTAAGACGAATCTTAACTGGCCCCTTAACGTTTGTAGGGTAAATGATGCTTGAGAGAAAAATGCAATTAGAATTCTGGACTCTTTTTATTTTAATTTATATCTAATGCAATGCATGCTAATTGACTTGAATGCATAAAATGATTATGAAGCAATTTTAAAATAAGGCTTAGAAAATATATTTTTTCCTAGATATTTCACAACATCCCCTTAACAAAATTGCATCCTAATAAACAAGGTGGTCTACTAGAAGCTATAGATCGGGAGGTGCCTAATAAGGAAGAGAAAGTAATGATATGCAGATTTGCTGACTCTCGATAGTCCTGAGCTAACTTCTTATATTGTAGAATTTTTATGTGAGCCTAAAATTTTATTCAAGTTACAAGTATGAAAGATTTTATTTGTACCCTTATAAAAGTCTAATAGTATCAAGGCTAAAACAAAACACATCATATAAGAAAACTTACAAAAATAGGCAATTTTTACTGTGTAAATAATGTAAAAAATTAAATTAAACTATCTAAAATATAATGTCCAAAGTCCATTTGAAAAGTGTAACTTTATTTACAATTTAGAATTTGCTAAAAAGTAAAATGGTAGGGTAGCACAGACAATAAACCCGGATTCTAATCCTATGTTTGACACAAGTGATTTTGAAATGGGATATCTCTTATTTTCTTTACTTCTTTGTCTTCTCTCCTTAGCCTTATTTCCTTTTGTGATCCCCTTGAATTTGTCGGGTTTGAATTTCCAAATGAAAAGAAAGTCATCCCTAAAGGGGTATTTTCTTTTCCCTTTTAATATTAAAGTCATCCTAATTTTTCCTTCCATATACAAGAGAATATTCCACTTAAGAGATACTCTTTTCTCTTTGGATTTGATATTGAATGTGATTTCCCAATTTTATGTTACTTTCACATTACAACTCTTTTCAAACACATTTACATTACATTTCAAATATAAAAGAAAATCTAGACCACCTATAAGGTTATCCTAAATAGTTTTAATAAAATTATCCCAAGCAGTTATATATTTGTATTTAAATTTTAATTCCCCAGCCACACTTGGCCAAGCTCTTTTAATTTTAAAGGGGCTTAGCATTTTGCACAAGCATGAAATTTTTTCAGTTTAAATCTTTAATTTTCCCCCCTTTATTTAGCCATGTACAAGCTTAGCCACCTGCAAAAAATTCTATATGCATCAAGATCATTCCTAACCAAGGGATAATCTATTACTTATCACATCAATTATCATATTACATGAATAAATAAATAAATAAACACATAAACCTTTACAACCTGCATGCACTGAAAACCATGAGAAAGCACATCACACAATAATAAGAAAGTAAACAGCGTCATAACTTAAAGCTAGAGTCCGTTATCCTAACAAACAAATCTAAGTGTATGTAGTAGACTGTGTGGTATGGCTATATCCAAGGTAAATTATTAGTTTAAGTTTTCTAATTTATGAGATTTAGTTTCTTGAAAGGTCAAGAAAATTTTATGTTTAAATTTAAATTTTAATATCTTTAATATTTTGAAGTTTATTTTAAATTGAATTTTAACTGTGAAGGTTATGTAATAAGATAAGTTTTTTAGGGTCTTAATTAAAAATTTTTACTCTTTAGAAAATTTTATTAAAGTTTTTAATAACTTATTGAAATTTTGTTGATTTGTTAATTTCAAATTATTTATTGAAACTTTGATTGATTTGTTAATTTTAAATTATTTATTGAAACTTTAATTGATTTCTTAAATTGTTAATGATTTATTAAATTTTTTAAAGATTTTTGTTTAACTTAAATAATTGATTAGGTTTTTAATATTTTATTTATTATTTATTTTTTTTATATTACATTAATATTAATATATTACTTTTTAATTAATTATACTTTATTATTTAACCTCTCTTTAAATTTGATTTAGGATTTTTTTATTATAACTATATGATTTTTATGATTCTAATGATTTTTTTTTAATTTAATAATCATATTACCCCTACTACTTTTATAATTTTAATTTATTCATTTTTTATAGCAGTTAAAGGTATTCACTAATCCTAAGGTGTGACTTCACTAAATTGTCTATGTTTAGTATTTTATTTCCTAAACGGTGCATTCATCATAAATCTAACTTATCTCCTTAATTTTTGTCATTAAGTATCACAAATGGTATATATAATGAAAATATTGTTATTAACCGTTTGGAAATACGTGCACATGTAAATGGGTTTTGGGTTCTAAATAATGAAATAAAATTTAAATAGGAGAACAAAAATAACTTGTAATTAAATTCAAATTTAAAAAATATAATAATAAGAAAAAACTAAGGTTTCTGTAAGGCCCTAAGGTTGAATTTTTGCAAAATCACATCAAGGGTTTTGGGACTTAAAGCTATTTAAGGTTTTAGACTACTCACAGCATAACGGAGCCAATGTCCAGCAAGTTTTCCCATACCACCTCTACCCTGTTAGATAGAGGCGAATGACACCTTTTGTCCATTTCCTTTTGTCCACTTGATCCGTACCATTCCTCATAGTTCATGAAAGAGAATAAAACATGTATTAGAAGCACATTTAATAATAAAGAAATGAAGTAATTGAAAAAAAAAATTATTTAAATCCAAACATATTTTTTTTAGGCTTTTACACCGGCTCTTTGACTGCCATTTGAACTTTTCATTTTAGAAAGCATAGTTTACATTTTTTCCAACATTCTCCCAAAGGCACAAGAAATGGAAAGAAGGAGAGAGAGAGAGGTAGAGAGAGAAAGAGAGCTCTTGCTTTTTAACACTTTCTTTTTTTAATAAAGATCCAACTAACCCACTCTCCAACACAAACCACTTTTCATCTTCTTTTTCAAAACTCACACACCTTCCACTTTCAAAACATATAGCTCTTCCTTGTCAAACACACACTTTACTTTCCCATACATGCATGTTTCACATTTAAAAACATAGACAGGTTACTTTCCAAAAAAAAAAAAAACACGTACAATTTCCCCAAATCACACACTTTCTTCTTTAAAAAAAAAAAAAAACTTTTTGCTTTTTCAAAGTTCAAACATTTCACTACTCAGCATACATTCTTTTCAAAAGACATTTCTTTTTAAAATGACACACCGCATTTGAGCAAAACAGAGCAAAGTCACTTTTAGAACCAATACCAAACAGTTTACCTTTCATTTTCCTCAGAAAAAAACTTTTCCAACATATACTTCCATCTTAAAAAAAAAAAACAATCTCCACTTCCTACTATTCACACAACTCATGTTCAAACACATACAAACTCAATATCACAACTTCCAAAAACACACAAATTTCAAAATACATATAAACTACACATCACCACTTTGCAAAACACACGAGTTCACTTACATATAAACTCCACATCTCCAACATCCAAAACACACAAGTTCAACTTTCAACGCAAACACGCAAGTATCTTTTCCTTAACATACACATGTTACTTTCCAAAGACATACACTTTCATTTTTCTACAATATACACTTTTCACCATTTCAACTTAAACAATTTTCCAAAATACACTTTCACTTTTAAAACATACAATACGCACTTCCCACTTTTCAAAACACACATTCAACAAAAATTTTACCTTTCTAAACCCCCGTACTTCACTTTCCTACCTTTACACACACTCTCCTTTTTAGTACTTACACTTTTTCACCATTCATTATTTTCCAAAATAAACCTTTTTTCTCAACAACTATTTTCTTTTCTTCATGAATCCTAAAGCAACATTCCACCATTTCTTTTGCCAAACACAACACCGGGCATTGTAAACTGCCTCGCAAATCTCTATATTTTGAACAAGAAACTCATAAGATTTTCTTACATTATGTAATGAAAGCAAATGGGAACAACAAACCCTTATATTACTCATTTATTCCAAATTAAACAAAAAAACTCATGTCAAACAATTTTATTTTATTTTATTTTGAGAAAAGAAAGGACTTTTACAACTTCATATTCATTAAACAATTTCAAGATAACTTTTAACATAGCCAAAACACATTTGCATCAAATCTACATAAACACGTATTCGAGACATAAGGTACATGAATCTTTTCCAATGCAAATTCCAACCTTCACACCATATATTATCCAATATCAGAAGGAAACTTTTAATACAAACTCACAAAATAGCCTCAATGTCAAACATAAAAAGTTTGCAAGCAATACATTATTTTGGTAATATGAAGACATTGAAGCTCTAATCTTGAAAAATGATGCAATCATCAAATAATATAAAAAAAGAAGCAATTTTTTTTTTGCAACCACCGCCCCACTTCATTTGCTCATTTCATCTCAACCATTATATTAACTATCATTGAGAGAGAGAGAGTGAACTATCATTCTCAAATTTGAGTAAAAACAAATAAAATCTAACACAAACTTTGTTTAGAAGAAGATCATTTATTGCATAGCTTGTAATATGCAAGAGCACAAAAAGAAATTCTTCCCACTCTTTTATATATATATATATATATATATATATATATATATATATATATATATATATATATATATATATATATATATATATATATATGTTGGTACAATGAATTCCCATTAGTCATTTTTATTTTAATTAACCAAAGGTTCAACTCAACCCCAAATCCAAATACAAACAAAAAACTTTATCAATTTGTAATGATATTTCTTGGAAACCCAAAGGCTTACCCATAGAATTCATTACTTGATCAACCATTAAGGGAATGAGAAGAAACATAAGAAGTAGAACTTGGAATTAATCATCGGCAAATCTCAAACAAGAAAAAAAAATCTCAAATACATGAAGAGTAATTAGATTACCCCCAAGAAAATAATCATTTATACTTTCAATTCCTCTCTTTCTATAAAAAAAACCATTACAAGAAGTCAAAAATAATGTGGCCACTAAAGTAAATAAAATAGGACAATGCAGCCATCACACTCCTCAACCTATAATCATTTGTGCTAAGGATAATACTATTTAAATTAAAAGGAGATGATCCATACATTTCCATAAATCCTAACAAAAATTTAATCCTTAGAGAACTCATTTTAGAGAAAGAAAATGTAGATCTAACATTTTGTTTTTAGAATAAAAAGAAAATGAAACCCACTTGCTCTAATTTTCCTCAAGGATAATAATCAAGACACAATTCTCTTTTTATTCCATCAAAAAATAGGAGAGGATATGTACATGATTTAGAAAGGAAGAGGAAGAAGTGAGAGAAAATTACTTCTGGTTGATGGGACTACCAGAATTAGCTAGGGCAGAGGGGCATTCAGGTGTGAGGGGGAAGATGAGAGCCAGATCATAGGCAAGAAAGAGGTGTCTCCAGCTCGGCTAGGTCTATGCAAACGGAAGGGGAATTCTGCATGGGTCAATCGTGTGAGAGAAAGGCGAATGGAGTGGGTTTTTTGTTATTACAAATAAGAGGAGATAGTGGCGCGTATGGCCTGGCCTACACCAAGAGGGCCAAGAGACGAGATGGGGTGGGGGGAGGGGGGGGGGGGGGGTGTAAAGCCCTAGCTTTGTTAACAAGAGAATCGTGAGAGGGAGTTTAACCTGGAGGTGTGTGATTAGGGGGGTATTCTACCTAGGGTTTTTTTTTGTACGTGGTTTGTGAGAATAGAGAGGGATGAGGCCGTTTCATGAATGAATCGGAGGAAGAGGTCGTGCTTGAACCATCCTAACCAAACCCCCTTTTTTTTGAAGAAATGAAAAAATCAAATTTTATTAAAAAGAACTACAAAAAATCAAATTCCTCCTTCAACAATTTAGAGAATGATGGAGGAATCTTATTAGAGCTAACGCCATCCAATAAAAAAAAAACTGAAAAAAAAGCTAAGTTAGCACATAAGTCCGTTAACTTATTACAATTTCTACTAGAATGAAGAAATGAAACTTGCTCGAAATGATAAAGAAAATATATATCCTTTGGATCTAAGTAGACATTATTGACATCAACCTTATTCATAACCTCTTGAAAGAATTTAATAATATTATTGTTATCACCTTCAATTATTATACCATCTGCATCAAACATCCAATCTTGAATAAACCTTTTTAATAAAAGAATAGATAACATCTCAAGTTGTGAACAGTCCCAATGGAGGCAATTGATACCAAAAACACATTAGAATCTTCCTTTACAATCTATAAATACTCTTCCAATTCTAGCTTTATTTGTATGAAGCAATGAAGCATCAATTTCAACTTTTATCCATCTAGGAGGTGGAGGATGCTAAGATGGTAAAGAAAGCTCATAAGGCTGATTGGCATCCCAGTTCTCCCAATTGATATTCTTGTTAAATTAGGCAATAGTATTACAAACTAAATTTGCTACTATATAAGAAGAGTTATCTTCCACTCCTTTATGAACTAGTTTATTTCTTCTTTTGCAACATAAAAAAATAATTGTACAAAACAAATTACCTTGAAATGGATTAGACTTTGCAAGTAACTTCAAACCATAGTAACAGTCATCCAGAGATTGGAAAGTTGGAGTATTAAATCCCCATTTTGTCAGAACTTCAAAAATTTGTTGCAGCTTACTGCAAAAATCTGCAATTTGTTCAAAATTTTCCATTTATTCACAGCCTCTCGGCCAACTATCAATTTCAGCTAGTCTTCTATAATTCAAAAAATGATTACTAGGAAACACATTTCTCATCAGTTTCCACTAGAATAGAACAATTCCAAACCTTAATCTAATATTTTTCATCCAGCTCCAATCATCATTCTTCTCTTCATTTGTGTTAGATGCTTCTGATGCTAAACCTGAAATCGTTTTACCAGAATATTTGATCTTCAGCTCCAATTGGTCGTTTGATAATTCTGATTAGAGGGGAACAGATAATATGATATTAACAATATTCTGCCCAAAGTATTCTTTCAACTTTATTTCATTCCAGTTTATGTCTTTTATGAACCCATAAACTACTTCGGTATCTTCATTCATATTCCTTACAAAGGTAGGCCATTTGTTGATGCATTTGTCTAAAAACTAAGTATCTTTGATTGTTTTAATCTCTATACCAGTTAATACTTTCCATATTACAATTGGATGAAGAAATTTTGCTCCATTTGAAATAATTCTCCATGTGGATGAAGAATTGTTGATGTGTTCTGAGTTCCATATATAATAACCATATTTTGCTGCCAAAGTTCTATTAAACAGTGAATTAGGTTTAGTGATGAAATTCCAAGCAAACTTAGCCCTTAAGAGACCAATTTTCCTCAGAATAGATTGCACTCCACAACCTCCATCATTTTTTGCTTTACAAAGAACATCACTTGCAACATACTGAAGTCCCTTATTAGCTTCATTTTTATTCCATAAAAAATTCCTGCACATCATCTTAAAGTCATTTAATACACCCATTGGGACAAATGAGTGAGTTACCTAGAATATTTGAAGTGAAAGACAAGCCAAATTGATCAAAATCAGTTTTCCAACAATTGACATAAGCTTATTTCCCCAAGAGCTCAATCTATTAGCAACTTTAACTAATAGATTTTGAAAATCAGAAAAAACCATTCATCTCAAAGAAAATTTAATTCCCAAATATTCCATTTCTTCCACAACTTTGACACCAAATAACTTTGTAAGAGATATCCTTGTTTTCCTTTTAACTAACTTTCCAAATAGAATAGAAGATTTAATCACATTAACCTTCTTGCTAGTCCATCTACTATAGTCTTTAAAAAATTATTTCAGTTTCTTCATGATTTTTTGGTTTGCTTCAAAAGAATAGATTATGACATTGACGTACATTAAATAAGATATTAAAGGAGCATTGGGTGCAACCTTTATCCCTACATTTTTACCCCTTTGAGTAAAGGCATCAGTTAGTAATTTGGAGCACATAAACCTTGTCTAAGTCCACTTCTTACTTCAATCCAATCCGAGTGACTATACCATTAATCATGATAGCAAAATTCAGCTCTCTCACATATTCCATTATCATTTTAGACAAAGAAATTCGAAACCCAAAACCATCAAGAACTTGGGTTAGAGTGGACCAACTCATACTATCTTATGCTTGCTCCATATCAATTTTAATACCCATCAACCCCTTCTTAGATTTAGAATATCTAAATTGGTTAAATAATTTTGGACAAAGTAGAATATAATCTTTCATGGATCTACCTCTTACATAAGCATATTGGATTTCAGAAATGGTTTTACGGAATAAAAGTCACATCTTATTTAATAACATTCTAGCCACAATCTTGTAAATGGATTTACATAGGCTAAAAGGATGATAATTGGAAGGAGTCAAAGGGTTAATCACATTTGGAATCAAAATCACATTAGTATATTTCCATTAAGAACTAGAATAGAAGATTTAATCACATTAACCTTCTTGCCAGTCCATCTACTATAGTCTTTAAAAAATTATTTCAGTTTCTTCATGCTTTTTTGGTTTGCTTCAAAAGAATAGATTATGACATTGACGTACATTAAATAAGATATTAAAGGAGCATTGGGTGCAACCTTTATCCCTACATTTTTACCCCTTTGAGTAAAGTCATCAGTTAGTAATTTGGAGCACATAAACCTTGTCTAAGTCCACTTCTTACTTCAATCCAATCCGAGTGACTATACCATTAATCATGATAGCAAAATTCAGCTCTCTCACATATTCCATTATCATTTTAGACAAAGAAATTCGAAACCCAAAACCATCAAGAACTTGGGTTAGAGTGGACCAACTCATACTATCTTATGCTTGCTCCATATCAATTTTAATACCCATCAACCCCTTCTTAGATTTAGAATATCTAAATTTGTTAAATAATTTTGGACAAAGTAGAATATAATCTTTCATGGATCTACCTCTTACATAAGCATATTGGATTTCAGAAATGGTTTTACGGAATAAAAGTCACATCTTATTTAATAACATCCTAGCCACAATCTTGTAAATGGATTTACATAGGCTAAAAGGATGATAATTGGAAGGAGTCAAAGGGTTAATCACATTTGGAATCAAAATCACATTAGTATCTTTCCATTAAGAACATAAAACACCAGTAGTGAAGAAAGAATTTTTGCCATCCGATCTTTTTGGATAAAATACCAATAAGCTTTAAAAAAAGAATATGTGATTCCATCAATACATGGAGACTTGTGCAATTCTATCTTTTTTATTACATCATCTAACTCTTCAAAAGAAAAGTCCTTCTCTAGCATCAACTTTTCATCTTTGTTTAATATGGTTGAAGGGCAAGGCCACCCACTCAACAAACTTTTTTGATCTCTCCAATTGAATTTGAAGTAACTATAGAAACATATTTCAATTTATGATTAATCTTCATTACTTTCTCCATCTTCATTTTTAGTTTGTTTGATCCAGTTAATATTATTTCTAGCTGAGGCATAAGCATGAAAGAATTTGGAGTTTGAATCACCATCTTTCATCCATTGAACCTTTGTTCTTTGCTTCCACTAAGTGCAAAGTCAACCAAGTGTAGAATTGAGTTCACAAACTTCAGATTTTAAAATTTGTAGCTTCTGATCTGAGGGCCCTTCACCACTTGATTCTTTAATCTATAACTCAAGAATTTCCTTTTTAAGAATTTCCTTCATTTCATCTAAGCTTTTGTGTTTTGCTTTACTCCAAAAAAATAAGGCATTCATTGATCTTTTGAATTTAACATTTAAAACTTCCACCTTCCTACCATTCATTGGTTTCCTCCAAGAGTTGGAAACAATAGAATAGGATGCTAGAAATGTCATCCACACATCTTCAAACATGATAGTTTGATTTTTACCAAAACATGAAGATAAAATTTTCAACATTATTGGACTGGACAGTTATTGGAAGCCAATCTAGCCAAGTATCTTACAACCGCCAACTTAATAGTCTTCAAAGCTGTAGAGTTAATAATACAACGATCCAATCTTTCTAGTATATGGGCTTTACCTACTTTAATATTCCACCAAGTGAATTTGGGACATATTATTCCCACTTCATTGAAGTCACAATTACTCATAAAGGAATACATATCTTGAGTTCCTTTGGATAAAATAAACTTTTTACCTCCTTTTTATTATCTTCGAATAGTAAAAAATTGAAGTCTCCACCCTTAATGGCTAGATTTTCTACATCTGAAAGCATCTCTAAGCTACTCCACAAATTCCTTCTCTTTAAATAGTTTTTACTTCCATACACCGTGGCTATATACCACATCCCCTTATTATCTATGCTAAGTTATCCAATCACAACTTGAGAGTTTGCCTCTTTAGCTAAAAAATAAGCAATGTCAGTTCTCCAACAAGTCATTATACCTCCAAAAACTCCTTCAGCTGGAAACAAGAAAAATCCCATTTATCTCCTAAGAATTTTTTGAATTCATATGTATCAATAGAAAAGATTTTTGTTACAACCAAACCAAAAAATAAAGCATCATGATTTTTCACAATTTCCTTCAAATGAGAGGCTTATGCTTTCTTAGCCCCTCTAAAGTTCCAAAAGATTATGGACATCATTTTTGAATGATAATGGGATTGCTACCATTAGCATTTCTCTTTAGAATCTTAGTTCTTCTGTTTTGAGGATGTAAATTATTCCTACCAAGTGAATGTAGGTCCTTTTGATGTTTAAACTTGACAGCACCTGTAACATTTATATCTTTTTTATTAGAAGAGATCAAATATTCTAATGAATCTTCACTCAGTTCTCCTTCTTCTTCATCAATTATGATTTTTTCAGCAACATCTATAATAGAATTATAATTCTCTTCTCCAATCTTTGTTTCCAATAAAGTAAACTTATGATTATGAGTAATAATTGGCTCCTTACCATCAATCAAATGGTTCAAAAAATTCATCTTTTGCTTATCACAAATCAATTGCATTGATAAGTATTTTTTCTCCATATTATGCACCATTAGATATTTATTAACTTGTTCTAATTCACTGATCTAAGACAAAGCAGGTCTATCATCTCCAATCTTTGGTTCCATATCTGCAATTTTACCAGCACAAGTATCTTTAGAAACTGGTTCCACAATTAATTTCCTTCACTTTTATTTGTTTGCTGATTTTTTAAGACATAAATAGAGGTTGTTTTAGTTAGAAGTCCTTGACCTTACAAGGAGATTGAAATTTCCTTCATTTTCATCAATTAACTTCTCAGAATTTTCATTATTGACAATGCTATGATTTGGAACTTTTGAATTATCTGGATTAACCAATTTTTTTCCCACATCACACTCTTCAATTAGATGCCCAATCTTTCCACATTTGAAGCAAAAGATAGAATTTTTTTAATATTCTAATTTTTGAAAGAAACATCGTTCCATTCCTTCCACCCAAATAGCTAATGGAAGTTGTTTGTCTAGAGCCACACGTACACAAACTCTAGCAAATTCTCTTCTGCTCCATTAGAACATGTTACCATCAAAAAATAAAGGAGTACCAACCATAGAAGCAATGTGAGTTATGTTAATCTCATCCCAACAATTACAAGGTAAGTGAGGCATCCTTACCCATATTAGAGATATCAAACCTTTTAGTGAAGTTGGTGAGAAATCAACAGTCCACTTGTCTGGTCCTACGATATGAGCACTAACAAACCAAGAACTGCCTGATAATACTCCTTCCATAGCTTTCATTGAAGAAAAATGAACATAGTACCCAACCCAAACCAAGGTTGGTTAAGTGGAACTTCCCAAAATGAGTTCATTATAGGCGCAACTCATCAGGAATTACATAAGCTGGAATGCAGCTTCCAAACACCTTAACCACAATAGAGTTATGAAATCTATCTAAATTTGATTTAACAGCTGGCTCAAACAATTTTACAACAAGACCATCTTTATATAAGATAGATTCATCTCTAATAAAGTTTATCTTGACATTAGGATGCTTCGCCCATGGATTTGTACCCTTCTAATTAAATGCATTTAACGCCTCATTTTGAGAATTATTTCCTTCATTAAACTTTGTTAGAGAATTTTCACATCAAATTTGACTACCAATACCAGCATTCTCGAAACCAGATCCTTCTATGTTAATGCCATTCCCAAATCTTTTGACAAATAGATTCATTTTTGATGAAGAAGAAGCTTCAAAATAACTTGTTTTGTTTATCACAATAACCTTTCCAATCTGCTTAGGAGTCTTGAACTCTACATCTTCTTGAACTTCCTTCACTTTGCTAGCAACCGGATTTCATTTCTTAATGAAATTTTCAACAGGTTCCTTAATCACTAACAGGCCTCCCGACCAATTATTTTGGGGAAGAATTTGCAAAGAAGTTCACAAATAATCATTGTGATTATCTGGTGGAATCAAAGTGGATGACTTTCGACAGTCAGAAGTGGCCTAACCAAATCCCTTAGCCATATCTTTATTTGAATTTTATTAGCGGTTAAATGAAAATTTTATTTTAATTCAAATAAATTTATTGGCTATATATTAGTTAATGAAATTTAAAATATATAATTAAGTATCCTTAATGAGATTGATATGAAAATTAAGTGAAATTAATTTAACTTTTAATTTATTTAGGTTCAGCTTAATTTAAATAATTTGATTAACATTAATCTGGTTTTGATAACTCACAACGAGTTAATTTAGGCTGATTAGAACCATCTACATTAAATCAAACTAGAATCGAGTCGATTAAACATGATATTACATAGATTAACATTGAAGAGTTTTGATTGATGGTGATTTAATCAAATTTGGTTTTATTAAAGTCAAAATTAATTAATCTAATTTTTCATAACTTTAAATTATTCTTTTATTTGATTTAGGTCAAATTATAAGGTCGAGTCAGTAATATATGAATGGGTATCCACCTAAGGGAAATCCTAAAGATGATGCCTACACTAGGCTATGAGGACCTAGACACTAAAGATTAATTCAGGAAAATTAACCTGAAATAATGAGGTCAATAGTCTGTCACTTAAGGATTTTATAGGGTGTCTTATTTAGCTTGGAAATAACACTAACTCCATTTAGAACGTAACATATTGCATTTATCGCATATGCCCAAAAGTATTTAGGAAGTGAGCAATAAGCTAATATGGCTCTAGCGGGTTCTACCAAGGCCCTGTTATTTCTTTTAGCTACCCTGTTCTGCTGAGGGATCTTAGAAGCTGAAAAGTTATGATCTATACCTTGCTCCTTATATAGGATTCAAATAATTCATTCTTAAATTCTCCACCATGCTGTATGTGAATGGTTAAAATCTCACAACCTAGCTTTATCTAAATCCATGTGGAGAATGATCTAAATTCCTTGAATGATTCACTTTTGTGAGAAATGAATCTAACCCAAGTAAACCTTGAGTAATAATCAACAATGAAATTTTCAAACACATTCCCTCCCAGGCTTGAAGTGATAATGGGTCCAAAGAGATCTACATGAACCACTTCTAAAGATTTGGTAGTGTTAACATCCATGATTGAGTGGAAGGAGGATTTAGCTTATTTTCCTAACTATTGGACATCACACAAGTGGTCCTTAGTGAACTCTAATTTGGGTAAGCCTGTCACTAAGTCTTTTTGGTTGATTTTTCTAACACATTTTATGCTTGTATGACACAATCTACTATGCCATAACTATGATTCATCATCAATAGTTTTTAAGCAAATAAAAGTAGCAGATATAATGCAATTTTGATCAAGCATGCAAACATTCTTAATTCTTTATCCCTACAAAATAGTATTTCCATTCAAGCTTATAATGTAGCTTGTAGACAAAAAATTTTGCTAAAGCCTTTATCATAGAGTTGGCGTATGCATAAAAAATTATATTTTAAGCCATCTACCAATAAAGCATTTTTAATGATTAATTTTTTTGAGTTGCTAATTATACCTGACCCCAACACCTTTCTAGTGGTGTTATTTCTAAGTGTTACCTTACACCTTGTTTTAACCTCCAGCAAGATAAATTTCCTTACATCTCGAATCAGGTGTTGTGAACATCTATTATCAATATACAACATGATCTTATTATGCCTTTTGTGAGAGTAGCCCTATAAAATCATCAAAGGCTATTTTAAGGAAACCAAATAAGTTTGGGTTCCACCTTATGAATTAAAAAATTAGATGTCTGCATGCTATACTGTGGTTTATGTTGCGGATCTATGGCTTATGATTTTGATAAAAGAAAACATTCTTTTTTTTTTCTCTACAACTGCCTTATGTACTATCATTTTAGGTTCACATGATCGGACTGCAATTTAGAATCAGCTCAAGATTGGGTAGACTAGGTCTAAGTCAGTTTGTAATCTTTTTCTTTTCCTGAGTCTGTTGTATTTGGTGTGGGATCTGTTGATTTGTAACTTGGAAGATTTCCTGTTGTTCCCTATAAGATTTCTATTTTTGGTAAAATCGGCCGGGACAATATTTATATCATCCTGAACGATATATCCAAAATCAAAAACCCTAATTAGGGCATCCTCATTAAGGCAGCCGTCATTAGCGGATCAGCCTGGATGATACTTATATCAGTCAGGACGATAGTCTAAATTCAGAAAGAATCAACCGCCATAATAAGTTTAGGAATTCTTTATTTTAGGAAATCGGCCAAGACGATATTCGTATCGTCCAGGCCGATCTAACTCAATTATGCCTAAATTGATCTGGTATCTTTGGAAAGCATTAATGGTTGATTGATATGATCACATCATCCGGGACAATCGCCTGATCGATTGGGACGATGTCCTGGATGATTTACATCGGACAGCTCAAATTCAGGGTGATGATCAGGACTATTGAAATCGGTTTTAAACTAATCAGCCTGGATGATTGTGATATTGGCCAGGATGATGTAACAAATTTTCTTCTGATTGTCCCAAATCGTCTAGGGCTTATGAGCTAAATTTGTACTGATCGGCTAGGATGATATACTTATTGTCCTAGACGATAATGTCGGCAACTTGCATTAATGAGCCCATTTTTAGCTCTTCTATTTAAGCTATGACAAGGCACTTTATAAGTGTCTTTGGCAGCCATTGTAGCCTCGTTCTTGTGGGGAAAACTTGAAGGGAGAGCTTGAAAGGGAGAGAGGAAAGGGTGGAGCTTGAGAGGGAGAAGATCCTTTGAGGGGGGGAACTCAAGGGAGTGTTGAGGGGATTCCACACGGTTGCTTCGGTAAACTCGCACCTTAGTACCTTCGGATTCAAGGCTTGTCTCGAGGTAAGTTCACCAAAGAAGAAGATCTCTTTGGTGTCAAAGGACCCGGTGACTCCACTGCATCGGGGAAGGTGGAAGTTGAAATTACTAAACGACAAGAGGGGGGGTGAATTGTAAAAAGTTTTCTCTTAATAAAAAAATAAACCCTAAACAAGAGTTCTAATTTTTGTTGGTTTTTGAAATATTAAAATAAAGATCAATGCAATTTTACTTGACCAAAAAACCACGTGCAATAGATATGAAAAATTAAAGTGCAAGCAAAAAGTAAACAATGATAAAGAAAGAACACACCAAGATTTTTATAGTGGTTCGGTCAAAATATGACCTACGTCCACTCCCCGGAGTCCTCCACTCCGGGATTTTCACTATAAAAATAGTTCTCCTTTTGCCCCCCTTGGCAAGGCGGAGAAGCCTGTACAAACCTCCCTTTCACCAACCCGGCGTGGCGGAAGACCAAACTCTGTTTTCGCCCTCCTGGCGACGGCAGAGAACCTTCTCGTTTTTCTCCCTCCTGGAGAAGGCAGAGAACCTCGAGGTAGCGGATGCAGACAGGCCTTTCCTTGGAGATCCTCCCTCAAATCCTTCTCGGGCCACAGGAGGAGCAAGATGCAGCGAGCTTGGAGCAACCGTGTGATCTCCCTCACACCTCTTCTCCCTCACAACGCTCACCTCCTCCTACCTTTCAACCCTCAAGAATTTCTCTTGAGTTTTCTCCCTTGGAATCCCCTCTCTAATCACGTTCACCCTCTCTTACAAACTTTTTCAAAAAGAACTTGATTGGCATCAAAAAAAGGCTCCAAAAACCTCTGAATTCAAAATTAGCCGTTACTGTTCGTACAGTACGATTCATCATCGTACAGTACGATCTTCATAAACAGCCGTCGTCCTGGTACGAAGGTGTACGAACAGTACAAAAACAATTCGTACTGTACGATACAATATCGTACGGTACGATTCAACAACATACTATTCGTACAGGACGATGGTCTGGACGATCGGATGTCGTCTCTGTTCATCGTATGGTACGATTGACATCGTACAGTACGATGTGACAAAAACCAAGAGATCGTACCGGACGATATCCGGGACGATCATACTTCGTCTCTGTTCATCGTATGGTACGATCAAGTTCGTACAGTACGATGTTCAAATTTCAATTAGGCCTTGATTACGTGCACTAATCACGGGTTAATTTAAGTAAGTATTTGAAACCCATCGTACAGTACGAACATATTCGTACAGTACGATGTTCAAATCTCAATTAGGCCTTGATTACGTGCACTAATCACGAGTTAATTTAAGTAAGTATTTAATACAGATCGTACAGTACGAACAAGTTCGTATAGTACGAACGGCGCAAAAATCACTTCCTCAAATTAAGACACGGCTAGGGTTTTTGGATCTGAACATATCGTACAGTACGAAGTACTTCGTACAGTACGATCTATTCACGGATTTGCCCACATAGCTTGGATCGTACGGTACGAAATAACATCGTACAGTACGATCTCCAGAGAAGAATTTTACTTATATTTTCAGTTAAAAAAAAATTCTCCCCCTGTGTGTGTGCATGGTTGCTCTTACTCTTTCGCATTTTGTGGCCAGACTCAATAAAGTAAAAAATACAATAAATGGAAAAATATAATGTTTGACTCGTACTCCTAATCTACCCGGTCTTGAGTCTTCCTTTCTTCCTGAGTCACTTGTGATCTTCCTGAAATGTTAGTGCTCAAGGAAAATAACAAATAAAATAATAAGCAATGAAAAGCAGTTCCAAGTCACTCATTATTTGGCATCATCAAAATCTCAAACTCGGGGCCATGGGTTGCAACAATCTCCCCCTTTTTGATGATGTCAAATAATTTGTTGCAAGTAAGAAAGATAAATATTTCTTTTGTGTTTTTTGTTTTTTAATTTTTGTTTTGTTTTTTTTTTTATTTTTTTTTAAAAAAAATTAAACACAAGAAGGGAAGAAGAAAAAAAAAAAACTACAGGCAGGTAGGAAACAACACAAAAGAAACTGTATTTAGATAAAAAGGCATTACAACAAACTTCTCCCCCTTTTGACAGCACAAAAAGGAGGAGCCACTAAAAGCTCAAAAGCAGAAAAAATAGAAAAGACTACAATGCATACATAGACAATCTAGTCAGACGGGTCCTGATCAGGTGGAGGTGGAGGTGGATTTGGCTGAAAGTATTGAAATAAAGTGTCGAAGCGGTGATCAATCGCAGTAAAACGCTCGCCAAACCATCGCATATCAGCCTCGTGTTGCTGATGTTGTTCCTGAATGTGCGTGTCGAGGCGGGTCTGCAGTTGGTCGAAGCGGGCGACTAGATCATCATTTGGGAGTGGAGGAGCTGGTGCTGGTGCAGGTGCTCGGGGTGCAGCATGGCGTCGGGGTCGAGCTGGAGCTGCGGCTGGGGCATCTTCTCCTTCTTCTTCGTCAAAGACGGGTTCTTCAGGCTCATGTCCCCGATGAAAGAGGATACGGAAGGAAGCATCCGTATAGAAAATAGGAAGCATATCGGGTTCAGCAGGATAGGTTAATTGATATTTATGGTAGAGGATATATCCTATGAGGTGACCAAGAGCCAGATTTTGTTTCCGTCGAGTGGTGGGAAGACGAACAAAAGTCATGTGCCTAATATAGTTGCTGATCAAATCGACCTCATCAAACTTAATATTGGACATAATGAGGTAGGTAGCGACTGACAGGGTAGGGGTCAGATTGATGCGGTCGCCACCTTTGGGTATGATAGAGGTTCGAAGGACATGTTGAATTATACGGGCATTGCGGTTTAAGGAATGGACTAGGGCTGGTGTTGATGAAAAACAGTGTTCCTAAGGACTCTATTTACATCGCTCCAATCAAAATCATCAGTTAGAAACGAGCGAACCATAGGTCCTTCAGTGGACAGCCCAATATGTTGGGCGATGTCGGCTCTAGTTATTTCCACAGGGCGGCCACAAACAAGGGAGTGAAAAGTGGTGTTATCTACTGTGTAGGTGAGATTTGCGAGGAATTCAAAAAGGAGTTCAGAGTTGTAAGGGAACGCAAGGGTAAGTAGGAATTGAAAGGTAGTGGAGGCAAAGAGGCTCATTACCTCGAAATTTAGAGCGGCTTGATTTAGCATTTTCGACGGCGAGATTTTGCAAGCCTTGTAGCGGTAGTAGGCTTCCTCATTTTCGCTATTCAGAAAGCGATCGGGTTGACGACTAGATGAGGATGAGCTTCCGGCAGTCATCCGACCTCGCTTAGACATTGTAGGAAGGCACGAAAACTAGTGGAAGGCTGAGAGGGAAGATAGGTGAATGAATTTAACAGCCTATGCAAGGGTTTATATAGAATTTTCCGGAGATCGTACAGTACGAACAGGAGATCGTACAGTACGAAATACAATTAATATCCTGAGCGGTCGTTTCGGAAAAAGAGGTCAAATCGTCCAGTACGATAGTTATCGTACAGTACGATCAGACGAATATCGATCGTCCCGAGGTTCTCAGTACGACTTTTGACCAAAAGTTTCGTACTGTACGAATACGTGGATCGTACAGTACGATATCGTACCAGCGCGCTTTAACTCGAATTTGTCCGTTGTGCTGATGTGGATAGTACAGTACGAATACGTGGATCGTACGGTACGATACGCAATAATGTCGTACCAAACGGCTTTAATTCGTCCCAATCCGTTGCTGACGTGGATCGTATTGTACGAAGGGGAGGTATCGTACAGTACGGTAGGTAATAATGCGGGACGATAATCGTACAGTACGATGGGTATCGTATAGTACGATCAACAGAGCTGAATTCTGCCTATGGGTGGACGCTAAATTTGTGATACGTCGTACAGTACGATATAGATCGTACAGTACGATGAACAGTCAGTGCGAATTTTGGTGTGGTGAGTGTGTGGTGATCAGGAGCAGCCCTAAAGAATTTTGTTTTTTTTTTTTTTTTTTTTTTTTTTTTTTTTTGTTTATTTTTTTTTTTTGTTTTTTTTTTTTTTTTTTTTTTTTTTTTTTATATTATGCATTTATATCTATGACACCTAATCTAGTCCTCAAGGTGCTAAAGGTGTCAAACGCTAATGGTTTTGTGAATATGTCTGCCAATTGATCTTCTGTAGCGACGTGATGTAATTCTATATCTCCCTTAGCGACGTGATCTCTAATGAAATGATGTCTAATGTCTATGTGTTTTGTTCGGGAGTGCTGAATTGGGTTCTTCGAGATACAAATTGCACTTGTGTTGTCACACATGATCGAGATGGTTCCAACAGGTAGTCCAAGATCAAGAATTTGTTGTTTTAACCATAGTACCTGTGCAACACAACTTCCTACTGCAATATATTCTGCCTCGGCTGTGGAAAGTGCTACTGAGTTTTGCTTCCTACTGGACCAAGAAACTAATGATTGTCCGATGAATTGACAGGTACCAGAGGTGCTCTTTCTATCTATCCTACATCCTGCAAAGTCAGAGTCTGAGTACCCAAGGATTTCAAAGGAAGTGCTGTGTCTGGGATACCAAATTCCTAAGTTTGGTGTGCCTAGTAGATATCTAAGAATCCTTTTAACAGCAGTTAGGTGAGACTCTTTAGGATCGGCTTGGAAACGGGCACAAAGGCATACACTAAACATGATGTCCGGTCTACTGGCAGTCAAGTAAAGAAGTGATCCAATCATTCCTCTATATTTTTTCTGATCTACTGATTTTCCACTAGGATCCTTATCTAATTGGATTGTCGAACTCATTGGGGTGTTCATGGGTTTTGCACTATCCATTTCATATTTCTTTAAAATATCCTTAATGTACTTTGATTGGCTAAGAAAGGTTCCATTTTCCATTTGTTTCACACTAAAGCCAAGAAAGTAGTTAAGCTCTCCCATCATGCTCATTTCAAACTCATTACTCATTGTTTTTGAAAATTCATCGCATAAATTTTTATCCGAGGATCCAAACAAGATGTCATCCACATATATTTGAACAATGAGAATTTCTTCTTTAACTTTTTGTAAAAAGAGAGTAGTATCTACACTACCCTTTTGAAAACCTCTATCCAAAAGAAATGAGCTAAGTCTTTCATACCATGCTCTAGGTGCTTGCTTTAATCCATATAGTGCCTTTTTTAATTTGTATACATGGTTTGGAAATTGTGAGCTTTCAAATCCGGGGGGTTGCTCAACGTAAACATCTTCCTTAATTACCCCGTTCAAAAAAGCACTCTTTACATCCATTTGATATAACTTAAAGTTCTTGAAGCAAGCAAAAGCTAAGAGCACTCTTATGGCTTCTAGTCTAACAACCGGGGCAAAGGTTTCTTCAAAGTCTATTCCCTCAATTTGGTTGTACCCCTTAGCTACTAACCTTGCTTTATTCCTTATTATTGTTCCTGAATCATTCACCTTATTCTTGAAGACCCATTTTGTTCCAACAACACTCTGCTCCTTAGGTCTCTTAACTAACTCCCAAACATCATTCCTGGTGAATTGGTTCAGCTCTTCTTGCATTGCTAGAATCCAAAATTCATCTCCTAAGGCTTGATCTATACTTGTAGGTTCTATCATAGAGATGAAAGCTGAGTGACTAACCTCTTTCCTAAGTCCATGCCTAGTTCTTACACCTTCTGAAGGGTCACCTAAAATTAACTCTTTAGGATGACTAGAAGAATATCTCCATTCTCTAGGCAAGTCTTCCTGAGATTCGACCCTCTCTTCTAAGGTCATAGTCTCTACTCCTTGAATTGCCTCTATTTCCTCATCTTCAATTTTAGTTTCTGAGGGCATATCAGATTCATCAAATACCACATGTGTGGATTCTTCTACTACCAGGGTTCTCTTGTTAAAAATTCTATAGGCCTTACCTACAGAAGAATAGCCTAAGAAGACACCCTCATCAGATTTGGGATCGAATTTTCCTAAGGGATGTTTACCATTATTTAAGATGAAGCACTTACACCCAAAGACATGTAAATGTGAAAGGTTTGGTGTCCTACCCTTAAGGAGTTCATACGGAGTTTTATTCAGCTTCGATCTAATGTTTACTCTGTTCAAAACATAACAGGCTGTGTTGACTGCTTCTGCCCAAAAATATCTAGGAAGGGTATACTCCGCTAACATTGCCCTAGCAGCTTCTACCAAGGTTCTATTTTTCCTTTCTGCTACGCCATTCTGTTGGGGTGTTCTTGGAGCTGAGAAATTGTGCTCTATTCCTATCTCTTGGCAGAATGACTCAAATCTTTCATTTTGGAACTCTCCACCATGATCGCTATGGATTGTTGATATCTCACAACCTAATTTTCGTTGTATCCATGTGGAGAAAATTTTAAATTCCTCAAAAGACTCATTCTTGTGTGCTAAGAATCTTACCCAAGTAAATCTAGTGAAGTCATCTACAATCACAAACCCATAATTCTTTCCACCTAGACTGGCTGTACTAACGGGTCCAAATAAGTCCATGTGTAGAATTTCTAGTGGCCTAGAGGTGATCACGTCTCTAATTGAGTGAAAGGATGATTTGACTTGTTTTCCTTGTTGGCAAGCATCACATAAGTGATCCTTGGTGAATTCTAATTTAGGTACACCTCTAACTAGGTTTTTCTGAGTGATGTTTCTAAGAGTTTTCATACTAGCATGGCACAGTCTCCTATGCCATAGCCACGAATCATCAACTATTGTTTTCAAGCAAAATGATTTTGAGTTATCTACACGATCAAGGTCTAACATGTAAACATTGTTCATTCGTTTTCCTTCTAAAATTGTTTCACCAAATAAACTTATCAGGCATTTATCAGTAAAAAATTTAACATCAAAACCTTTGTCACACAGTTGACTAATGCTAAGTAAATTATGTTTCAAACCATCAACTAGTAAAACATTTTCAATTATAAAGTTCTTAGCATTACCAACGATACCTGAGCCTATCACCTTCCTGGTAGTGTTGTCTCCCAACGTTACTTTGCCTCCAGTTTTGGTCTCCAATAGGATGAACTTCTTCATATCTCCAGTCATGTGACGCGAGCAGCCACTATCCAGGTACCACATGCTCTCACTAGGTCTTTTGTGAGAGCATCCCTACAATTTCATTCAAAGATTAGGTTTGGGAACCCAAGTGAGTTTGGGTTCCACCTTATGCTTGTATGAATGAGATGTATGCATGTTATGCTGTGATGGATGCAATTTAGGTCTCCACACTAAGTGTGTCCTATGGTGAATTGTGCATGTGCGGGCTATGTGACCTAACATGCCACAAGAGAAGCACCTAACACCAGGAAATGGGTTCACTAATCTATGAGTGTGATGGTGCCTCTTCCTAAGGTTTTGTGATGTATGCTGTGTTGGAGGTTTTCTAGGATGGCCTACTGTGAGTGATGCAATTTCATTTTCTAGTTCTTTTATCTTTTCACTATACGTTTTATTTTGAGCGGTCAATCCATCAACTTCTATCAATAGCAAGTGCTCACTATGGTCTACTTCTAATGCAAGTGCAGTTAGTTTTTCATACTCTACATCTAGTTCAATATGTGATGTTTTCAAGGATTCATGCGCTTCAATTAGATCAATATGCTTCTTATTTAATGCATCATACTCATCAAGAAGTGACATGTGATCTTTATCTAAATCAGAATTTTCTTTAACTAAGTTAGCATGCTCAATTTGTAAGGAACTAAATTCAATATTAAGTTTAGCATGCATTTTCTTCAGTTTTCTATAAGAGTCATGAATATTCTCAGAAATAAGCAATAATTCATCATAAGAGAGTTGACATACCTCATCTTGATCCAAATGATCAAGGTTATCATTAGCCATAAGACACAGATTCGTTACCTCCTCCTCTGCTTCTTCTTCTGATGATTCTGAGGCAGAGTCGGCCCAAAAAGCTTTCTGTGTCTTGGTCTTTCCTCTCTTGTATTTACCTTTGTCATCTCCTTTCTCCTTTGCTGGTTGACTTTTCAGATTAGGACAATCGGCTCGTAGGTGACCTGGCTTCCTGCACTCAAAGCAAATTGTATCAGATGAAACCTTATTGGACCTTGAGCTCTTACCTTTATTCCAGCTGTTTTGATGACGCTTCTGTTTTCTCTTCAGAAAATTTTTGAACTGTCGGGTCATCAATGCTATTTCATCGTCTTCCTCCCCTGCAGAGCTTTCACTTTCTGAGTTGCTAGCTTTTAATGCCACCGTCCGCTCCTTTTTCTTTTCACCTGCATCACTTTGCCTTTGGCTCACTCCTTGCTCGTATGCAATGAGTGACCCGAGGAGGTTATCAATAGAATAAACATTAAGATCTTTGGACTCAGTGATAGCAGTTATCTTAGCATCATAGGAACTAGGCAGACATCTAAGAATTTTATTTACTTTCTCAGAATTTGAAATTTCTCTACCTAAAGCATGCAAGGATGTCACAATTTGGGTGAACCTAGTGTACATGTCAGAAATTGTTTCGCTAGGTTTCATACGGAATAATTCATAATCATGCAGTAAAATGTTAAGCCTAGACTGTTTTACTTCGTTTGTTCCTTCGTATGTAATGCACAGTCTATCCCAAATCTCCTTACCAGAAGCACAAGTAGATACTCTCATATAATCCTCAGATTTCAATGCACAAAAGAAACAGTTTAAGCACTTAGCATTCAGTTGGGCTAATTCCCTATCCTCATTGCTCCATTCATTAAACGGTACAGGGGTTTTCAAACCATTAACAGTTTTAAACGGTGCAACATACCCATCATTAACTAACATCCACATGCGGTAATCTATAGATTGCAAAAATGTAGACATTCTAATTTTCCAAAAATCAAACGGTATGTTATCAAAAAGTGGTGGACGAGTTATTGAATAACCCTCCGCAGTGTTACGATTACCAAAATTCGACATGATCGTTTTTTCAAGGTTTTCTAAAACACTATTTTTGAAAAACAAGCTCTGATACCAATTGAAATTACTAAACGACAAGAGGGGGGGTGAATTGTAAAAAGTTTTCTCTTAATAAAAAAATAAACCCTAAACAAGAGTTCTAATTTTTGTTGGTTTTTGAAATATTAAAATAAAGATCAATGCAATTTTACTTGACCAAAAAACCACGTGCAATAGATATGAAAAATTAAAGTGCAAGCAAAAAGTAAACAATGATAAAGAAAGAACACACCAAGATTTTTATAGTGGTTCGGTCAAAATATGACCTACGTCCACTCCCCGGAGTCCTCCACTCCGGGATTTTCACTATAAAAATAGTTCTCCTTTTGCCCCCCTTGGCAAGGCGGAGAAGCCTGTACAAACCTCCCTTTCACCAACCCGGCGTGGCGGAAGACCAAACTCTGTTTTCGCCCTCCTGGCGACGGCAGAGAACCTTCTCGTTTTTCTCCCTCCTGGAGAAGGCAGAGAACCTCGAGGTAGCGGATGCAGACAGGCCTTTCCCTTGGAGATCCTCCCTCAAATCCTTCTCGGGCCACAGGAGGAGCAAGATGCAGCGAGCTTGGAGCAACCGTGTGATCTCCCTCACACCTCTTCTCCCTCACAACGCTCACCTCCTCCTACCTTTCAACCCTCAAGAATTTCTCTTGAGTTTTCTCCCTTGGAATCCCCTCTCTAATCACGTTCACCCTCTCTTACAAACTTTTTTCAAAAAGAACTTGATTGGCATCAAAAAAAGGCTCCAAAAACCTCTGAATTCAAAATTAGCCGTTACTGTTCGTACAGTACGATTCATCATCGTACAGTACGATCTTCATAAACAGCCGTCGTCCTGGTACGAAGGTGTACGAACAGTACAAAAACAATTCGTACTGTACGATACAATATCGTACGGTACGATTCAACAACATACTATTCGTACAGGACGATGGTCTGGACGATCGGATGTCGTCTCTGTTCATCGTATGGTACGATTGACATCGTACAGTACGATGTGACAAAAACCAAGAGATCGTACCGGACGATATCCGGGACGATCATACTTCGTCTCTGTTCATCGTATGGTACGATCAAGTTCGTACAGTACGATGTTCAAATTTCAATTAGGCCTTGATTACGTGCACTAATCACGGGTTAATTTAAGTAAGTATTTGAAACCCATCGTACAGTACGAACATATTCGTACAGTACGATGTTCAAATCTCAATTAGGCCTTGATTACGTGCACTAATCACGTGTTAATTTAAGTAAGTATTTAATACAGATCGTACAGTACGAACAAGTTCGTATAGTACGAACGGCGCAAAAATCACTTCCTCAAATTAAGACACGGCTAGGGTTTTTGGATCTGAACATATCGTACAGTACGAAGTACTTCGTACAGTACGATCTATTCACAGATTTGCCCACATAGCTTGGATCGTACGGTACGAAATAACATCGTACAGTACGATCTCCAGAGAAGAATTTTACTTATATTTTCAGTTAAAAAAAAATTCTCCCCCTGTGTGTGTGCATGGTTGCTCTTACTCTTTCGCATTTTGTGGCCAGACTCAATAAAGTAAAAAATACAATAAATGGAAAAATATAATGTTTGACTCGTACTCCTAATCTACCCGGTCTTGAGTCTTCCTTTCTTCCTGAGTCACTTGTGATCTTCCTGAAATGTTAGTGCTCAAGGAAAATAACAAATAAAATAATAAGCAATGAAAAGCAGTTCCAAGTCACTCATTATTTGGCATCATCAAAATCTCAAACTCGGGGCCATGGGTTGCAACAATCTCCCCCTTTTTGATGATGTCAAATAATTTGTTGCAAGTAAGAAAGATAAATATTTCTTTTGTGTTTTTTGTTTTTTAATTTTTGTTTTGTTTTTTTTTTATTTTTTTTTAAAAAAAATTAAACACAAGAAGGGAAGAAGAAAAAAAAAAAACTACAGGCAGGTAGGAAACAACACAAAAGAAACTGTATTTAGATAAAAAGGCATTACAACAAACTTCTCCCCCTTTTGACAGCACAAAAAGGAGGAGCCACTAAAAGCTCAAAAGCAGAAAAAATAGAAAAGACTACAATGCATACATAGACAATCTAGTCAGACGGGTCCTGATCAGGTGGAGGTGGAGGTGGATTTGGCTGAAAGTATTGAAATAAAGTGTCGAAGCGGTGATCAATCGCAGTAAAACGCTCGCCAAACCATCGCATATCAGCCTCGTGTTGCTGATGTTGTTCCTGAATGTGCGTGTCGAGGCGGGTCTGCAGTTGGTCGAAGCGGGCGACTAGATCATCATTTGGGAGTGGAGGAGCTGGTGCTGGTGCAGGTGCTCGGGGTGCAGCATGGCGTCGGGGTCGAGCTGGAGCTGCGGCTGGGGCATCTTCTCCTTCTTCTTCGTCAAAGACGGGTTCTTCAGGCTCATGTCCCCGATGAAAGAGGATACGGAAGGAAGCATCCGTATAGAAAATAGGAAGCATATCGGGTTCAGCAGGATAGGTTAATTGATATTTATGGTAGAGGATATATCCTATGAGGTGACCAAGAGCCAGATTTTGTTTCCGTCGAGTGGTGGGAAGACGAACAAAAGTCATGTGCCTAATATAGTTGCTGATCAAATCGACCTCATCAAACTTAATATTGGACATAATGAGGTAGGTAGCGACTGACAGGGTAGGGGTCAGATTGATGCGGTCGCCACCTTTGGGTATGATAGAGGTTCGAAGGACATGTTGAATTATACGGGCATTGCGGTTTAAGGAATGGACTAGGGGCTGGTGTTGATGAAAAACAGTGTTCCTAAGGACTCTATTTACATCGCTCCAATCAAAATCATCAGTTAGAAACGAGCGAACCATAGGTCCTTCAGTGGACAGCCCAATATGTTGGGCGATGTCGGCTCTAGTTATTTCCACAGGGCGGCCACAAACAAGGGAGTGAAAAGTGGTGTTATCTACTGTGTAGGTGAGATTTGCGAGGAATTCAAAAAGGAGTTCAGAGTTGTAAGGGAACGCAAGGGTAAGTAGGAATTGAAAGGTAGTGGAGGCAAAGAGGCTCATTACCTCGAAATTTAGAGCGGCTTGATTTAGCATTTTCGACGGCGAGATTTTGCAAGCCTTGTAGCGGTAGTAGGCTTCCTCATTTTCGCTATTCAGAAAGCGATCGGGTTGACGACTAGATGAGGATGAGCTTCCGGCAGTCATCCGACCTCGCTTAGACATTGTAGGAAGGCACGAAAACTAGTGGAAGGCTGAGAGGGAAGATAGGTGAATGAATTTAACAGCCTATGCAAGGGTTTATATAGAATTTTCCGGAGATCGTACAGTACGAACAGGAGATCGTACAGTACGAAATACAATTAATATCCTGAGCGGTCGTTTCGGAAAAAGAGGTCAAATCGTCCAGTACGATAGTTATCGTACAGTACGATCAGACGAATATCGATCGTCCCGAGGTTCTCAGTACGACTTTTGACCAAAAGTTTCGTACTGTACGAATACGTGGATCGTACAGTACGATATCGTACCAGCGCGCTTTAACTCGAATTTGTCCGTTGTGCTGATGTGGATAGTACAGTACGAATACGTGGATCGTACGGTACGATACGCAATAATGTCGTACCAAACGGCTTTAATTCGTCCCAATCCGTTGCTGACGTGGATCGTATTGTACGAAGGGGAGGTATCGTACAGTACGGTAGGTAATAATGCGGGACGATAATCGTACAGTACGATGGGTATCGTATAGTACGATCAACAGAGCTGAATTCTGCCTATGGTGGACGCTAAATTTGTGATACGTCGTACAGTACGATATAGATCGTACAGTACGATGAACAGTCAGTGCGAATTTTGGTGTGGTGAGTGTGTGGTGATCAGGAGCAGCCCTAAAGATTTTTTTTTTTTTTTTTTTTTGTTTATTTTTTTTGTTTTTTTATTTTTTTTTTTTTTTTTTTTTTTTTTTTTTTATATTATGCATTTATATCTATGACACCTAATCTAGTCCTCAAGGTGCTAAAGGTGTCAAACGCTAATGGTTTTGTGAATATGTCTGCCAATTGATCTTCTGTAGCGACGTGATGTAATTCTATATCTCCCTTAGCGACGTGATCTCTAATGAAATGATGTCTAATGTCTATGTGTTTTGTTCGGGAGTGCTGAATTGGGTTCTTCGAGATACAAATTGCACTTGTGTTGTCACACATGATCGAGATGGTTCCAACAGGTAGTCCAAGATCAAGAATTTGTTGTTTTAACCATAGTACCTGTGCAACACAACTTCCTACTGCAATATATTCTGCCTCGGCTGTGGAAAGTGCTACTGAGTTTTGCTTCCTACTGGACCAAGAAACTAATGATTGTCCGATGAATTGACAGGTACCAGAGGTGCTCTTTCTATCTATCCTACATCCTGCAAAGTCAGAGTCTGAGTACCCAAGGATTTCAAAGGAAGTGCTGTGTCTGGGATACCAAATTCCTAAGTTTGGTGTGCCTAGTAGATATCTAAGAATCCTTTTAACAGCAGTTAGGTGAGACTCTTTAGGATCGGCTTGGAAACGGGCACAAAGGCATACACTAAACATGATGTCCGGTCTACTGGCAGTCAAGTAAAGAAGTGATCCAATCATTCCTCTATATTTTTTCTGATCTACTGATTTTCCACTAGGATCCTTATCTAATTGGATTGTCGAACTCATTGGGGTGTTCATGGGTTTTGCACTATCCATTTCATATTTCTTTAAAATATCCTTAATGTACTTTGATTGGCTAAGAAAGGTTCCATTTTCCATTTGTTTCACACTAAAGCCAAGAAAGTAGTTAAGCTCTCCCATCATGCTCATTTCAAACTCATTACTCATTGTTTTTGAAAATTCATCGCATAAATTTTTATCCGAGGATCCAAACAAGATGTCATCCACATATATTTGAACAATGAGAATTTCTTCTTTAACTTTTTGTAAAAAGAGAGTAGTATCTACACTACCCTTTTGAAAACCTCTATCCAAAAGAAATGAGCTAAGTCTTTCATACCATGCTCTAGGTGCTTGCTTTAATCCATATAGTGCCTTTTTTAATTTGTATACATGGTTTGGAAATTGTGAGCTTTCAAATCCGGGGGGTTGCTCAACGTAAACATCTTCCTTAATTACCCCGTTCAAAAAAGCACTCTTTACATCCATTTGATATAACTTAAAGTTCTTGAAGCAAGCAAAAGCTAAGAGCACTCTTATGGCTTCTAGTCTAACAACCGGGGCAAAGGTTTCTTCAAAGTCTATTCCCTCAATTTGGTTGTACCCCTTAGCTACTAACCTTGCTTTATTCCTTATTATTGTTCCTGAATCATTCACCTTATTCTTGAAGACCCATTTTGTTCCAACAACACTCTGCTCCTTAGGTCTCTTAACTAACTCCCAAACATCATTCCTGGTGAATTGGTTCAGCTCTTCTTGCATTGCTAGAATCCAAAATTCATCTCCTAAGGCTTGATCTATACTTGTAGGTTCTATCATAGAGATGAAAGCTGAGTGACTAACCTCTTTCCTAAGTCCATGCCTAGTTCTTACACCTTCTGAAGGGTCACCTAAAATTAACTCTTTAGGATGACTAGAAGAATATCTCCATTCTCTAGGCAAGTCTTCCTGAGATTCGACCCTCTCTTCTAAGGTCATAGTCTCTACTCCTTGAATTGCCTCTATTTCATCATCTTCAATTTTAGTTTCTGAGGGCATATCAGATTCATCAAATACCACATGTGTGGATTCTTCTACTACCAGGGTTCTCTTGTTAAAAATTCTATAGGCCTTACCTACAGAAGAATAGCCTAAGAAGACACCCTCATCAGATTTGGGATCGAATTTTCCTAAGGGATGTTTACCATTATTTAAGATGAAGCACTTACACCCAAAGACATGTAAATGTGAAAGGTTTGGTGTCCTACCCTTAAGGAGTTCATACGGAGTTTTATTCAGCTTCGATCTAATGTTTACTCTGTTCAAAACATAACAGGCTGTGTTGACTGCTTCTGCCCAAAAATATCTAGGAAGGGTATACTCCGCTAACATTGCCCTAGCAGCTTCTACCAAGGTTCTATTTTTCCTTTCTGCTACGCCATTCTGTTGGGGTGTTCTTGGAGCTGAGAAATTGTGCTCTATTCCTATCTCTTGGCAGAATGACTCAAATCTTTCATTTTGGAACTCTCCACCATGATCGCTATGGATTGTTGATATCTCACAACCTAATTTTCGTTGTATCCATGTGGAGAAAATTTTAAATTCCTCAAAAGACTCATTCTTGTGTGCTAAGAATCTTACCCAAGTAAATCTAGTGAAGTCATCTACAATCACAAACCCATAATTCTTTCCACCTAGACTGGCTGTACTAACGGGTCCAAATAAGTCCATGTGTAGAATTTCTAGTGGCCTAGAGGTGATCACGTCTCTAATTGAGTGAAAGGATGATTTGACTTGTTTTCCTTGTTGGCAAGCATCACATAAGTGATCCTTGGTGAATTCTAATTTAGGTACACCTCTAACTAGGTTTTTCTGAGTGATGTTTCTAAGAGTTTTCATACTAGCATGGCACAGTCTCCTATGCCATAGCCACGAATCATCAACTATTGTTTTCAAGCAAAATGATTTTGAGTTACCTACACTATCAAGGTCTAACATGTAAACATTGTTCATTCGTTTTCCTTCTAAAATTGTTTCACCAAATAAACTTATCAGGCATTTATCAGTAAAAAATTTAACATCAAAACCTTTGTCACACAGTTGACTAATGCTAAGTAAATTATGTTTCAAACCATCAACTAGTAAAACATTTTCAATTATAAAGTTCTTAGCATTACCAACGATACCTGAGCCTATCACCTTCCTGGTAGTGTTGTCTCCCAACGTTACTTTGCCTCCAGTTTTGGTCTCCAATAGGATGAACTTCTTCATATCTCCAGTCATGTGACGCGAGCAGCCACTATCCAGGTACCACATGCTCTCACTAGGTCTTTTGTGAGAGCATCCCTACAATTTCATTCAAAGATTAGGTTTGGGAACCCAAGTGAGTTTGGGTTCCACCTTATGCTTGTATGAATGAGATGTATGCATGTTATGCTGTGATGGATGCAATTTAGGTCTCCACACTAAGTGTGTCCTATGGTGAATTGTGCATGTGCGGGCTATGTGACCTAACATGCCACAAGAGAAGCACCTAACACCAGGAAATGGGTTCACTAATCTATGAGTGTGATGGTGCCTCTTCCTAAGGTTTTGTGATGTATGCTGTGTTGGAGGTTTTCTAGGATGGCCTACTGTGAGTGATGCAATTTCATTTTCTAGTTCTTTTATCTTTTCACTATACGTTTTATTTTGAGCGGTCAATCCATCAACTTCTATCAATAGCAAGTGCTCACTATGGTCTACTTCTAATGCAAGTGCAGTTAGTTTTTCATACTCTACATCTAGTTCAATATGTGATGTTTTCAAGGATTCATGCGCTTCAATTAGATCAATATGCTTCTTATTTAATGCATCATACTCATCAAGAAGTGACATGTGATCTTTATCTAAATCAGAATTTTCTTTAACTAAGTTAGCATGCTCAATTTGTAAGGAACTAAATTCAATATTAAGTTTAGCATGCATTTTCTTCAGTTTTCTATAAGAGTCATGAATATTCTCAGAAATAAGCAATAATTCATCATAAGAGAGTTGACATACCTCATCTTGATCCAAATGATCAAGGTTATCATTAGCCATAAGACACAGATTCGTTACCTCCTCCTCTGCTTCTTCTTCTGATGATTCTGAGGCAGAGTCGGCCCAAAAAGCTTTCTGTGTCTTGGTCTTTCCTCTCTTGTATTTACCTTTGTCATCTCCTTTCTCCTTTGCTGGTTGACTTTTCAGATTAGGACAATCGGCTCGTAGGTGACCTGGCTTCCTGCACTCAAAGCAAATTGTATCAGATGAAACCTTATTGGACCTTGAGCTCTTACCTTTATTCCAGCTGTTTTGATGACGCTTCTGTTTTCTCTTCAGAAAATTTTTGAACTGTCGGGTCATCAATGCTATTTCATCGTCTTCCTCCCCTGCAGAGCTTTCACTTTCTGAGTTGCTAGCTTTTAATGCCACCGTCCGCTCCTTTTTCTTTTCACCTGCATCACTTTGCCTTTGGCTCACTCCTTGCTCGTATGCAATGAGTGACCCGAGGAGGTTATCAATAGAATAAACATTAAGATCTTTGGACTCAGTGATAGCAGTTATCTTAGCATCATAGGAACTAGGCAGACATCTAAGAATTTTATTTACTTTCTCAGAATTTGAAATTTCTCTACCTAAAGCATGCAAGGATGTCACAATTTGGGTGAACCTAGTGTACATGTCAGAAATTGTTTCGCTAGGTTTCATACGGAATAATTCATAATCATGCAGTAAAATGTTAAGCCTAGACTGTTTTACTTCGTTTGTTCCTTCGTATGTAATGCACAGTCTATCCCAAATCTCCTTACCAGAAGCACAAGTAGATACTCTCATATAATCCTCAGATTTCAATGCACAAAAGAAACAGTTTAAGCACTTAGCATTCAGTTGGGCTAATTCCCTATCCTCATTGCTCCATTCATTAAACGGTACAGGGGTTTTCAAACCATTAACAGTTTTAAACGGTGCAACATACCCATCATTAACTAACATCCACATGCGGTAATCTATAGATTGCAAAAATGTAGACATTCTAATTTTCCAAAAATCAAACGGTATGTTATCAAAAAGTGGTGGACGAGTTATTGAATAACCCTCCGCAGTGTTACGATTACCAAAATTCGACATGATCGTTTTTTCAAGGTTTTCTAAAACACTATTTTTGAAAAACAAGCTCTGATACCAATTGAAATTACTAAACGACAAGAGGGGGGGTGAATTGTAAAAAGTTTTCTCTTAATAAAAAAATAAACCCTAAACAAGAGTTCTAATTTTTGTTGGTTTTTGAAATATTAAAATAAAGATCAATGCAATTTTACTTGACCAAAAAACCACGTGCAATAGATATGAAAAATTAAAGTGCAAGCAAAAAGTAAACAATGATAAAGAAAGAACACACCAAGATTTTTATAGTGGTTCGGTCAAAATATGACCTACGTCCACTCCCCGGAGTCCTCCACTCCGGGATTTTCACTATAAAAATAGTTCTCCTTTTGCCCCCCTTGGCAAGGCGGAGAAGCCTGTACAAACCTCCCTTTCACCAACCCGGCGTGGCGGAAGACCAAACTCTGTTTTCGCCCTCCTGGCGACGGCAGAGAACCTTCTCGTTTTTCTCCCTCCTGGAGAAGGCAGAGAACCTCGAGGTAGCGGATGCAGACAGGCCTTTCCCTTGGAGATCCTCCCTCAAATCCTTCTCGGGCCACAGGAGGAGCAAGATGCAGCGAGCTTGGAGCAACCGTGTGATCTCCCTCACACCTCTTCTCCCTCACAACGCTCACCTCCTCCTACCTTTCAACCCTCAAGAATTTCTCTTGAGTTTTCTCCCTTGGAATCCCCTCTCTAATCACGTTCACCCTCTCTTACAAACTTTTTTCAAAAAGAACTTGATTGGCATCAAAAAAAGGCTCCAAAAACCTCTGAATTCAAAATTAGCCGTTACTGTTCGTACAGTACGATTCATCATCGTACAGTACGATCTTCATAAACAGCCGTCGTCCTGGTACGAAGGTGTACGAACAGTACAAAAACAATTCGTACTGTACGATACAATATCGTACGGTACGATTCAACAACATACTATTCGTACAGGACGATGGTCTGGACGATCGGATGTCGTCTCTGTTCATCGTATGGTACGATTGACATCGTACAGTACGATGTGACAAAAACCAAGAGATCGTACCGGACGATATCCGGGACGATCATACTTCGTCTCTGTTCATCGTATGGTACGATCAAGTTCGTACAGTACGATGTTCAAATTTCAATTAGGCCTTGATTACGTGCACTAATCACGGGTTAATTTAAGTAAGTATTTGAAACCCATCGTACAGTACGAACATATTCGTACAGTACGATGTTCAAATCTCAATTAGGCCTTGATTACGTGCACTAATCACGAGTTAATTTAAGTAAGTATTTAATACAGATCGTACAGTACGAACAAGTTCGTATAGTACGAACGGCGCAAAAATCACTTCCTTAAATTAAGACACGGCTAGGGTTTTTGGATCTGAACATATCGTACAGTACGAAGTACTTCGTACAGTACGATCTATTCACGGATTTGCCCACATAGCTTGGATCGTACGGTACGAAATAACATCGTACAGTACGATCTCCAGAGAAGAATTTTACTTATATTTTCAGTTAAAAAAAAATTCTCCCCCTGTGTGTGTGCATGGTTGCTCTTACTCTTTCGCATTTTGTGGCCAGACTCAATAAAGTAAAAAATACAATAAATGGAAAAATACAATGTTTGACTCGTACTCCTAATCTACCCGGTCTTGAGTCTTCCTTTCTTCCTGAGTCACTTGTGATCTTCCTGAAATGTTAGTGCTCAAGGAAAATAACAAATAAAATAATAAGCAATGAAAAGCAGTTCCAAGTCACTCATTATTTGGCATCATCAAAATCTCAAACTCGGGGCCATGGGTTGCAACAGAAGTGATTTTGTAAGGGCTTCTCCGCCTAGCTATGGGGGCTAAAGGAGAGACACTTTTGTAGTGCAATACTTGGGGGTGCCTCCAAGGAGTGGACGTAGGTCAAGGTTTGACCGAACCACTATAAATCCGGTGTGTTCTTTCTTATTATTTGCTTCCACATTTAATTTTTGAATTTGGTTTTCTTTGTGGTGATTTTGGTTTGTGTTTTATCTTTGGTTTTAAAGTTATCCAATTCACCTCTCTCTTTATTAGCCTTGGGCCAGTTCATAAGGGCTTAACATCTCTAACGAACTTTTTAGTGCTGTTAGAGCACTTTCAAGTGGTATCAGAGCCAGATTCATAAAATAAGTTTTTAAAAGCTTTTGAATTTTGATCCATGGCTAATTTTTCAAATCATAATGTTGCGGAAGGTTATTCAATCGCCAGACCTCCTTTATTTGAAAATATGTCATTTGATTTTTGAAAAACTCGCATGTCTATTTTATTGCAATCGATTGATTTTTGCATATGGCATATGATTTTAATTGGTTATTCATCATCGTCACGTATTGTTAATGAAGTTAAAATTGATATTCCTTTTAATCAATGGAATAAGGAAGAACAACTGAATGCTCAACTGAATACAAAATACTTAAATTGCTTTTTCTGTGCTTTAAATTCTGATGATTTCATGTTAGTATCCACTTGCACTACTGGAAAGGAAGTTTGGGATAAACTACATACCATATACGAAGGCACGAATGAAATCAAGCAATCCAAGTTGAATTTGTTATTGCATGATTTTGAACTGTTTTTCATGAAACCTTATGAGACGATCTTAGACATGAACACTAGGTTCATTCAAATTGTAACATTATTGCTTGCCTTAGAAAAAGAGTTTTCAAATTTTGAAAAAGTCAATAAAATTCTTTGTTGTTTACTTAAAAAATTTGATGCCAAAGTTGTTGCTATTTGTGAATCAAAAGATTTGAATGATTATTCTATTGATAATTTGATTGGCTCACTCATTGCCTACGAGCAAGGTTTGGGTCAAAGACTTTTGAATGCAGGTGAAACGAATGTTCTAAAAACTTAAGATATGGAAAAAGATTGCTTAGTTGGTGACGAATGCAATGACTTGTCAAGCAAATCACAAAGCTCACTGAAGCATAAGAAAAAGTGGAAAAAAGGTAAAAGTGGTAAGGATGTCTATATTTCTTCTGACGTTATTTGCTTTCGATGCAGGAAGCCTAGACATATGAAAAATTAGTGCCCTAATTTAAGAATTCTTCCTACGAAAGAAAAGGGCAAGGCGAAGCAAAATTTAAACTGGGGAAATAATGAAAGGCAAAAAATCTCATGGGCAAATCTGGTTTCTAAAGCATCGGACCAGGAGAGAGATAATGGTTAAAAGCCTTTCGTCTTTTTGTGTTGTGTTTTTGTTTTTATGTTTTTCATTTTATTTTGTTTATTCTATGAATTTTTTTTTCGTGAAAGTTTTTTCTCTGATCAGCACACATTCACTTTTCTAAAAATGAAAAATCTAC
This sequence comes from Dendrobium nobile, assembly GCA_022539455.1. Taxonomy (NCBI): domain Eukaryota; kingdom Viridiplantae; phylum Streptophyta; class Magnoliopsida; order Asparagales; family Orchidaceae; genus Dendrobium; species Dendrobium nobile. Next base: position 36,276,563 of record CM039736.1, on the reverse strand, counting down.
TTCATGTTTTTTCTTGAAATCTTTGGTAAGTTGTGTTTGACTTCTTTAAAAACAGTTAAAGGAAAGAAACTCATGTTTTTGACTCTCAATCTCTGTTTCCTAAAAGAGGTTATTCTACTTTTGATTTAAAATCTTTATCATCTTTTAAATTAGTTTTTGAAACAAATTTTTTTATCTCCCTACGTTTTATTTATCGCATAAGAATCGTTTGCAAGTTATTGAATGTAACTCATAATTTTCTTAATCAAGAAATTTGTTTTGTCACTAAGATGGGTTTTCCTTTATTTTAATATTTAAGAAAGGGAGCATATTAAAAAATTGGCCAATGATGCCAAAAATAAAAGATGCGCAAAGATGCCAAATTGAAAAAATAAAATGCACAAAGTGTATCAAAAGATGCGTAGTGCACCAACCAATTGTCAAGAGGCATAAAATGAGCTCACAAAAGTTTAATGCTTACCATTCTTGTACTTCTTAAAAGCTTAAGAAAACCTTTGATACTTTTGATACTTGAATTTGAAAATCATGATTCCTGATTCAATAATTCGTGCATTGATCTTCTATTAGATATATTTTATGGAAGGAGTTTTTGAAAAATGACTGTTTCTTTCTCTAATTTATTTCATGATTTAGATATTAAATTAAAAAGTTTTTGAGCCTTTTTTAAAGAACTTGAGTTTGGATTATCAAATTTTGAATTTCTAACCTTTTCTGGACTATGCGTTGTCAATCCAATTCTACTAAGTTTTTGATTAAAACCAAGAGATAACTTTCTCATTTTAAGAATATTTATTTTTTTTCACTAGATCAGGGAATGTTTTTTGTTCGTTTAGTTTTTTGTGCCTCCTCTCTTTTTGATAATGTCAAAGGGGGAGAACGAAATGTTGAATTTGTATCTTTTTTTCTTTTCAAAAAATTTAAAACAACAAAAATATTTTTATCTCCCCTATTCTTTTAAAGTGTTATTCTAGTGAGGGGGAGATTAGGAGAAAACGTTTCTTTTTGCAAATTCAAATTGAAATATTTGCCATCATAAAAAAGGGGGAGATTGTTGCGGATCTATGGCTTATGATTTTGATGATATCAAACATTCTTTTTTTTCTCTACAACTGCCTTATGTACTAACATTTCAGGTTCACATGATCGGACTGCAATTTGGAATCAGCTCAAGATTGGGTAGACTAGGTCTGAGTTAGTTTGTAATCTTTTTCCTTTCTTGAGTCTGTTGTATTTGATGTGAATTCTTTTGATTTGTAACTTGGAAGATTTCCTGTTGTTCTCTATAAGATTTCTATTTTTGGAAATATCGGCTAGGACGATATTTATATCGTCCTGGACGATATGTCCAAAATCAAAAACCCTAATTAGGGCATCCTCATTAAGGCAACCGTCATTAGCAGATCGACCTGGATAATACTTATATCGGCCAGGACGATAGTTTAAATTCAGAAAGAATCAACCACCATAATCATTTTAGGAATTCTTTGTTTTAGGAAATTGGCTAGGACGATTTTTGTATCATCTAGGCCGATCTAACTCAATTATGCCTAAATTGATCTGGTATCTTTAGAAAGCATTAATGGTTGATTGATATGACCACATCGTCTAGGACGATCGCCTGATCGGCCGGGACGATGTCCTGTATGATCTACATCGGACAGCTCAAATTCAAAGCGATGATCAGGACGATTGAAATCGATTTTAAACTAATCATCCTAGACGATCGTGATATCAACCAGGACGATGTAACCAATTTTCTTCTGATCGTCCCAAATTATCCTGGGCTGATGAGCTGAATTTGTACTGATCGGCCAGGAAGATATACCTATCGTCCTGGACGATAATGTCGGCAACTTGCATTAATGAGCTCATTTTTAGCTCTTCTATTTAAGCTACAAGGCACTTTGTATGTGTCTTTGGCATCCATTGTGGCTTCGTTCTTGTGGGGGAAACTTGAAGAGAGAGCTTGAAAGGGAGAGAGGAAAGGGTGGAGTTTTAGAGGGAGAAGATCCTGTGAGGGCGGGGGGGGGGAACTCAAGGGAGTGTGGAAGGGATTCCACACGGTTGCTCCGGCGAACTCGTACCTTAGTACCACCGGATTTAAGGCTTGTCTCGAGGTAAGTTCACCAACGAAGAAGATCTCTTTGGTGTCAATGGACCCGGCGACTCGGCCGCACCGGGGAAGGTGGAAGTGATTTTGTAAGGGCTTCTTCGCCTAGCTATGGGGGCCAAAGGAGAGACACTTTTGTGGTGCAATACTTGGGGGGTGCCTCCAAGGAGTGGACGTAGGTCAAGGTTTGACCAAACCACTATAAATTCGGTATGTTCTTTCTTATTATTTGCTTTCGCATTTAATTTCTGCATTTGGTTTTCTTTGTGGTGATTTTGGTTTGAGTTTTTTCTTTGGTTTTAAAGTTATCCAATTCACCTCTCTCTTTATTAGCCTTGGGCCAGTTCATAAGGGCTTAACATCCCTAACAAACTTTTTAGTGCTATCAGAGCACTTTCAGTTTATGTAATTTTTGTCTCCACATCAAATGTGTTCTACGGTGGATAGTGCAAGTGTGAGAAATATGTCCTAGCATGCCAAAAGAAAAACATTTAACTCCTGGGAATTGATTTGCAAGTTTATTTGGGTTATGGTGCCTCTTTCTAGGTTTAGATAAAGATACATGTTGTGCTGTGGCTTTTTTTTCCTATAGGATTAGTTAACTATTCTTACAGAATTTTGTTTGCACTTTTTAGAATTAAATTATCACCTTTTAATTTGTACTCCCATTTATTATCTTCATCTAAACAATCCATTAATTCCTTAAATGAATTTTCTAATTCAATATGGGATGCTTTTAACAAATTAGGCTTTTTAGTTAATTCAAGATGCTTTTTATTTAATTCATCAAATTCATTAAGTAAGACCATATGATTATTATACGAGGTAGAGGGGTCCTTTCTAAGGCATTCTTGTTCTTTTTTTAGAGTTAAAAATCAGAATTAAGAGATGCATCCATTTTCTTTAGCTTCCTGTATGTATTATGAATTTTTTCATAAACTTCAAATAGTTCATCATTTTAAAGCTCACATACCTTCTCTTGATTTAAATGGTTAAGATAGTTATCTGCAATTAAGCACAAGTTAGTTACCTCCTCTTTAGCTTCTATCTCAAATAAGTCTGAAGCAGAGTCTGCCCAAAATGCCTTCAAAGTTATTTTCTTGCCCTTCTTAAACTTATGTTTTTCTTCACTCTTCTCCTTGAGAGGGTGAGTTTTCATATTTGGGAAAAAAGATATTTAAATGCCCTAGTTTCCTACATTTAAAATAGAAAAAAATCAACATAAACCTTCAAAGTTTTATTACCTTTACCTTTTTTCAATTTTTGATGATGCTTTTGATTTTTTTTCTTTAGAAAGCTCTTGAATTTTCTTATTATCAGCACAATGTTATCATCATCTACAAGGATAAAATAGAAACTATCAGAATCATCAACCTTTAAGGCTACAATTTTTTTCTTTTCTTTTCTCAACTGCATCAAGTTTCCTTTGACTCTCTCCTTGCTTGTAATCAATAACTAATCCATGTAAGTTATCCATTAAATAAACGTTTAGATCCTTTGATTCAATAAAAGCAGTTATATTTATATCATAGGATCTAAGTAGACAACTAAGAATCTTAATAATTTTTTTAGAATTTAAAAATTCTCTATCTAATGCATGTAGGAAAGTGATAATTTGAATGAATCTAGTATACATTTTACAAATAGAGTCACTAGGTTTCATGCAGAACAATTTATAATCATCGAGTATGATGTTCAACCTAGATTACTTTACTTATTTTTTACATTCATAGGTTATGCATACGTTATCCCAAATTTCTTTTCTAGTTCTACAAATAGATACACAGATGGTATCTTCAATTTTTAAAGCACAAAAAATATTTTAATCACTTTTCATTTTGTTGGGCTAAATCTCTATCATATGTACTCTATTAAGAAAAATATATTTCAATTTTAATGCCATTACTAATTATGAAGGTGTAGAATATCCTACATGTACAAAAGTCCACGTGCAATATTAAATAGTTTGCAAGAAAGTAGACATGCAAACATTCCAAAAAGAAAAAGGAATATTAAAAAATAAAGGTGGTTTTGTAATTGAATATCATTCTGCGATATTATGATTTCAAAAGTTAGAAATTGATCATTTTTTTAAAAGTTTTTTGAAACATAGTTTTTTATTCCTGCTCTGATACCACTTCAAAGTTAATGTAGGTTGTTAAACCTCTAGGAACCAACCCAAGGCTAACCAAGAGGGGGAGGGGTGAATTGATAATTTAAAAAATTATTTTAAATTTTTTTACTCTTTTTCCTATTATAAAATTAAACAATTTCAACAATGGATACAGAAGGAAATAAATTCATAATAATATTATAAATCAGAGTTTTCAACCAAAGTAAATCATAAAAAAATATGGAAATTAAAATGTGAAAAAAAATAAACATACTAGATTTTATAGTGATTTAGTTAAATCTTACTTACGTCCACTCTCGGGAGGCCTCGACTCTAGGTATTGCAGTAGACTTTTTAGTATCTCTCCTTTAGCTCCCCCATCTAGGCAGAGAAGCCCTTGTAAATTCTCTTTCCCAAATCTGATGTAGTAGAGTAGCTTAAATAATTTTCACCCTCCTGATGAGGGTAGAGAACCTGAAATCCTTTTCTCTCTCATGTAGATAGAAGAGAACTAAGAATCCTATTAATCCCTCCTAGAGTTGACATAGAACCATGATCTTGTACTGAAAAATGTCTCGTTGTAGCCTCCAAAGAATCAAAATAGATACTTAAAGAAGATTTGATGGAATTTTTCTTGGAGTGACCTTATGAAACTATCACAACTCTTCTTTATAAGAATTCTCCCACTCTTCTATCCCAAAGCCCACTTCAACACTCTCTCTAAGCTCCATCTCAAACAAATTAACAATAAAAAGATGTCTTACAAGGCAATGTTGGAGTTTAAATAGAAATCCTCCAAAGAAAACCTAAATTTTAATTTGTCATCAAGGATCATCCTGTACGATCATGATATTATCCTACATAATTAATACAAAAGAACACTGCTAGATAATATGAAATAAATCAATTTATATAATCAATTTAAGAGATGTAATGATTGCCCCATATAATGAAGTCATAATCTTGTACGATTACTTCAAGAGACTATATTGATCATCCAGTATGACAAGCAATAATGAGAGGCAATTAAATATCATCCCATGCATCTCTCAAATCATACAATAAAATCATCCTGTATAATATGATTGAGCAATTAAACCATAAATAGTATTTTAATCATAGAATCAATTTAGGAATGATTGTCACAAGTCATTTAGTATGATGTATATCTTCCTATATGATTAGAGTAAAATTTGAATATTAAAATATTGCCTAAATTGTGATTGGCAGTTGAATATCATAATTATACCTCACATCCTATTTGATTAGGATCGTTCAATACTATTAGTTTAGTTAAACTCAATTATCAAAGGGTGCCCTAATTTGGTTTTTCTAATTAATAATTCATCCATTATGATATAAATCATACTATATGATTGGTTCAAAAAATAGAAATATTTTTAACTCAGCAACTCACTACCTTGAGTGTGTGTATGCAAGGTTACTCAATTTAGTATCTACCATAAACATAACATGACTCAAGAAAAGTAAAATTACATTGAAGCTAAAATTATAAATAGACTAAACTCTTGTCTAAACAATCTTGAGTTGATCAATGTTACAAGTGAACGGTGGAACTGAAATGTTAGTTGGCAGGGTAACAAAATAGATATGCAATAAATAATAGTAAGAGAATAATAATGTTTATTATTATCAAAATCTTAGTACTTGGGTCTAGATTTTCAAAACCTTCTAGATAGAGCCATTATTAAGGTTAGTATAATCACCATCCTATTCCTAAAGAATGAAGGAGAAAACTTACTGGTAGGGCAAATCTATGTTAATGATATTCTGTTTGGATCTACAAATAAGAATCTTTGAAATAAATTCTCAAAAAGTATGAGTGTGGAGTATCATTTGAGTATGATGGGAGAGCTAAAATGCTTTAATGGATTTAGAGTGAAGAAGAAGGATGATGAAACTTTCCTCAGTCAATCAAAATACATCAATGACATTCTTAAGAAATATATAATGGATATTGCTAAGGCAATAGATATTCTCACGAGCTCTATGATTGAGTTAGCAAGGACCCAAATAAAAAATCATTTAATTAAAAGAAGTGTATAGGGATAATTGGATCACTCCTTTACTTGGCTTCTGGAAGACTTGACATCATGGTTAGTGTTTATAACTATGCTAAATTTTATGATGATCCCAACGAATCCCATGTAGGTACTATTAAAATATTTATTAGATATATTCTTTGAACCCAAAACTTAGAAATATGCTATCCTTGACATAGTACTTTCTTTAAGTACATAGGATATTCTAATTTAGACTTTACAGGTTATAGGGTTGAAAAGAAAAGAACCTCTAGAACATGTCAATTCATGAAACAATCTTTAGTCTTGTGGTCCAATAAAAAATTAAACTATGTAGCCATATCTACCATTGAAGTATAATATATAGCTATAGGGAGTTGTGTTGCACAAGTCCTATAGCTTAAACAATAAATCTTAGATCTTGGATAACCTGTAGACATTGTTCAATTTATGTGTGATAACAGTAGTATGATTTTCATATCAAAAAATCCATTCCAACATTTAAGGACCAAACACATAAAAATTAGGCACCATTTTATAAAGATCATGTGACAAAAGCGAATATAGAACTATCATGTAACAACTAAAAATCACTTGGTAGATATAATTATAAAACCTAAACTTTAGCAACCTTTAGCTTTATAAGGACTAGACTACGTATTATAGATATTCATCCTTGAATCACAATGATTTGGAATAAAAAAACTTTTTTGTGTCTTTCTTTTGAATTTGTGTTGCTTTTGTTTTTGTAAAAGAATGTTTATATATATATATATATATGTGTGTGTGTGTGTGTGTGTGTGTGTGTGTGTGTGTGTGTGTGTTTAATTTTCTATCAAATTTGTTTTATGATTATTTGTATTATTGCTGGTGATTTGTTTTGTATTTTTTATGGGGCTTTCCTAATCATCACATACTACTTCCTAATTTTTTTTCACTTTATATTGTACAATTTCACACCAGATCAATGATCACAGCACATGCAATGGCTATTATTATTCATTCTTTATTGAATGTATTGTATGAACACCTAAACACTACCTTTGCCAGGTCGAAAGTCCTGGATGGGAAATGTGGAGGGTTGTGTAAGGTAGTCGGCAGCCAGCATAAAATTTGTCGAATAATAGTGACATAAACCCTTTAAGAAATTGTGTTAATGCTAGGGCTTCCCCGGGAAGCGACGTGCTGTATGGCCTAAATACAGTGACAAGTGTGCAAGGGCTGCTGCACTGGCACCCGTGTGTAGTGTTAAATAGGCAAGGGTTTCCATATCAAGGTTGGATGTGGGCAAAGAAGCTAGTCCATGAAACTAAAATTAGGATAGTAACTTGGAATATAGGTTCCCTTATAGGAAAATTACTAGAATTAATAGATATTATGATTCATAGGAAGTTAAATATTTTGTGCATTCAGGAAACTAAATGGGTTGGAGAGAAGGCTAAGAAAATTGATAATTTAGAATTTAAATATTAGTATTCGAGTAGGTATCGTACTAGAAATGGTATAGGTGTTATTATAGATAAGAGTTTGAAGGATAATATTATAAAAATTAATAAGATTGGAGATAGATTTATATCTTTAAAGATTATTATTGATGATAAGATTGTTAATATTATAAGTGCTTATGCTCCTCAAGTAGGTTTAGATGTGAGTTCTAAATTAAATTTTTGGAATGTCTTCGAAGAATTATTATAAAATATACCTCTAGAAGAAAGAGTTTTTATTGGTGGAGATTTAAATGGACATGTTGGTAGAGAGTTAGATGATTTTAAAAGCATTCATGGTGGCTATGGTTTTGGAACAACAAAAGAAGGTGGCAAGACCATATTAGATTTTTGTTTAGCTTATGATTTTTTAATTGCTAATACCTTATTTAAGAAAAGGAATGAGCATCTCATCACTTATAAAAATGGATATGTACAACCCAGATTGACTATTTTCCTATAAGAAAATTAGATCGTTTAGATTACAAAGATTGTAAAGTTATTCCGAGTGAAAATTTATGTACCCAACATCGATTATTATTTTTGGACTTTAAGATAAAGGGGCAGATAATAAAAAATAAAGTAAAACAATATTTTAGGATTAGATGGGGGAATTTAAAAATATTAACAAAAATATTTTTGAGAGTAAGATTTTAGATCTTAAGATTTAATCTGTGCATGAGGATGCTAATGTTATGTGGGAAAAAGTAGCTAGTGATATTAAGAATATTGCAAAAGATGTACTTGGAGTATCAAAGGGAAAAGCTCCTAATAGTTAAAATAGTTGGTGGTAGAATCCAAATGTGCAAGAAAAGATTAAGAATAAGAAGATTTGTTATAAAAATTGATTTAATTTTAAAAATTCTAATAATTGGGAAAGATATAAATAAGCTTGTAAGGAATCTAAAAAAGCAATATGCGATGCAAAGACCTTAGCTTTTAGTGATTTATATAATAGATTAGATACTAAGGAGGGAGAGATATATGTATAAGTTAGAAAAACAAAGGGATAAGAGTAGTAAGGATTTAGTTCAAGTGAAGTGTATTAAGGATGAAGATCAAAAAATACTTTTCTTAGAAGATGATATTCAACAAAGGTGGAAGAGATATTTGGCTAAACTTTTAATGAAAATTATGAAAATAAGATTGACTATAGTGACCTTAGCACCCTAAATGAAAATAAAGATGTCTGTTTTTATCGGTGTATTAATAAAATTGAAGTTAGAAAGGCTTTAAAGAAAATGAAGGATGGAAAAGCTGTTGGACCTGATGATATTCCAATAAAGGTGTGGAAATGCTTAGGAGATGAAGGAATTTCTTGGCTTATAAAACTTTTTAATACTATTTTGAAGACTAAAAAGATGTCAGATGAGTGGTGGAATGAGTGTGTTAATTCCTATTTTTAAGAATAAAGTTGATGCACATGATTATGTGAATTATAAAGGAATTAAGTTAATGAGTCATACTTTAAAACTATGGGAGCAAATTATGGAGCATAGGTTGCGGCGTGATACTAATGTTTCTCAAATTAAATTTGGATTCATGTTGGGTAGGTCAACTATGGAAGCCATACATTTATTAAGAGGTTTGATGGAGAAATATAGAGAAAATAAGGTGGATCTACATATGATTTTTATTTATTTTAAAAAGCATATGATAGAGAAAATTCGAGTTTCTAGTGAGAGAAAATTTCAAAAAAATTAAACTTTTGATTCTCGGTTTTCACTCCCACCGTTCAAGGGCTGACTGGGGCAATGGTGGTGGAGAGGCGGTGGCCATCTTTGGTTGCGTTGGCTGGAGGCATTGTAGTTCTGGATGATACGATTCAAAACACAGTTGGAGATGGTCGTTTGAAAATTGGTGTGAAGAAATCTACAGCTAATCCTTTGATCAGAGCTTTTAATAGTCCATTGGTAATCAAGGACAATGTCGTTGATGCTCCGAAGAAGATTTCATATGTGGAAGGTAAAGGAATGTCTGTTGTTTATGGAAATGAGATTCAAACCCCACGGGTAACCAGGAATTCTGTGGAGAAGGTGATTGTTGATCCGTCAGCATCTTCCTCTGAAATGAAGATTTATGTTAACAGGTTCGGATATTCAAATACAATCTCAGGACCTATCCTGGAGATAAATACGAATTATAGTTTACCTGTTAAAAGAAATTTGCATTTTGAGGATAGTTTAAGCATAAAGGAGGTTGCTATTGTGGATAAGGTGAATGAAGTAATACCCAGTAGGAATGGCATTAATGCAGATAACAATCCGTGTAAGAAAAAACCATACATTATGTTGGACTTCAAAGATGAAGACAGGGTTCTTGCTGAAGATGGAACAACAGTGAAGTTGAAGGAAGATGCTAAAATTTTAAATGCTGAAATGCTGAAGAATTCCTTAGTAATAAAGGTTTTTGGAAAGTAGATTCATGCAAATGTTGTTGCCTGGGAAGCGAGGAGGCAATGGAAGCTATTTGGGAACTTTCATTTCATAACCATGGCTAAAGGTTGGTTCTTGTGTTCTTTTGATACAAAAGATATGATGGAATGAGTTTTGTCGGGTGGTCCTTGGTTTGTTAATAGCCATATTTTGGGAATGGAGAAATAGACAATGGACTTTTCTACACTATCCTTGAAGGGTCAAACGTCTACTATCTGGGTAAGGATGCCTCACTTACCCCTTCAATGCTGGGATGAAATCAATGTGGCAAGGATTGCTTCATTTATTGGTAGACCTATCATAATGGATGGAAACATGTTTCAATGGTGGAAAAGGGAACTTGCCAGAATTTGTGTGAGGGTCAAGTTGGATCAACAACTTCCCTTAGGTGTTTGGGTGAAGAGTATCTCAGGAAGATTTTTCCAAAAATTTGAGTATGAGAAGATCTCTACATTCTGCTATGAATGTGGTTTGATAGGGCACACTAAAGCATATTGCAAGATTAAGAAAAAGGAGACTATGGAGAAGATTGCTGAGCATGGAAAGCCAAGAGAAGCTACTGTTACAGAAGATGCTGTAAGAATGGAAGATGAATCCTCTTATGGGCCGTGGATCATGTTTAAAAAAAGAAACAATACAAGAACAGGAAGGCTGAAGGATAGTAATAATTTAGTAAGAAGACAGTGGAGGAAAACAAATGTGATTCACAGGGAAGAAGCTGCAGTGGATTCAGCTAAGCTATATGTTAACAATGGGGTGAAATCTGGTACTAATATTGTTGAACATCAACCTAAGTATGGAGAAGTTCCTTCGACATTTGAAAATCAAATCAACAAGCTGCAGGATGCAACAGTTGTAGATACAAAATTGGAGTTTCGTGGTTCTATTGAAACAGCAGTTAATCCCATGGAAACAGAGAAGTATCATAGTGTCCAAGCCATAAGTATGGGAGAATAGAGAATTCTTGATGGAAATCTAGAGGTTGATTCAACCAGAGAAGCCACTCTATGGGCAGGTAACAAATTCGAACTGCTTAATTCTTTATGTGAGGAGGATAATGATGTAGATATTCGTGGGGATGATTCATTAGAAGGGGAATTGGAAGAAGGCGAAATTATGAGAAATATGGAGGATGATCTGTACAAAGACAATATGGTTACTAAACATGAAAAAGTGGAGGAGAATACTGTTATGTTAAATGAGGAGAATGGTATTCTAAATTCTGGGAAAGATTCTGCTCAAAAGATAAAACTAGCAAAAGGAGTTGAGACATTTGGGCCCTTTTAATTTGGCTACCAGGCAAGGTAGAAGTAATATGAATAAGAGGAAGGGTGGGGGCATACCCCCATTTGTTTTCAAAGGAGTTCTATCAGTTTCTAGAATTGTAGGGGGGCGAACAAGAAGGAGGCCTCTCTATATTTGAAGGAGTACATTAAAAAATGGGATGTATTTTTTGTAGGCATTATAGAAACAAAGATTTATTCTCTATCCAAAGATAAATTTGTCAAAATATTGGGTGAGGAATGGGACTTTATACTGCAGCCATCTAGAGGAAATTCTTGTGGAATTATGGTGATATGGAGAACGAATATGGCTTCTTTTTCTTTGATCAAGTCTTTGGATCAGTGTTTGGTGGGAGAATTGGAAATATTCAACAAAAAGAAATGGATGATTGCTAAAATTTATGGTAGCAGGGAGTACCAAGGTAGAAGAGATTTGTGGAATTATTTGGATGGTATGGTTGATCAGGATATTCCAACAGTCGTTGGAGGTGACTTCAACTGCACACTTTCACAAGAGGAGAAGAAAGGTGGGAAGAAGTTTTCTTTCTCACATGGGCCTTTGGAAATGAAGGTATTTATGAACAATAATGACTTACATGATGTAGGTATTATTGGTGCTAAATTTACTTGGTGTAATAACAAGAGTGGAAGTGCACGGATATTAGAGAGGCTTGATAGATGCATGCTGAATTCTAAAGCCTTGGAGCTAGTTAATCTAGCAGCTGTGAGACATTTGAGTAGAATTGCATCAGACCATTGCCCCATTGTCTTGAAATATTTCCAACAGCAAGTTCATAAATCCAGATTTAGTAAATTTGAGGATGTATGGATATCATGTGCAGCAGCCACTTCTGTGATCAGGAATTCATGGTCAAAATCTGTAAGAGGTGATGATATGGAAGCTTTAAATAAGCAAATGGATAGAGTAATTAAAGCATTATTGTTTTGGTGTAAGGCTAAGCATCAAAATATGGAAGTTTTGAAGGAAAAATTGAAGAAGGAGATTGAAGATTTACAACAGGAAGAAGCTTCAAGTTTACTATTTTCGAACAGCAAAGTACTTATCCTAAGATCCAAAGTCAAGGAATTCAACTGTACTCTTGCAAGGTTGAATACTTGGTGGAAACAAAAAGCTAAGGCCAAGTGGATGAAGGAAGGGAATGTGAACACCTCCTTCTTTCATGCATTTGTGAAAGGAAGAAGAAATGGGAATTCTATCAAGGAAATAAGAAATGAGGATGGAGATATTACTGAAGACCAAGATTGTATAAGAAGAAACTTCTTCCAGTTTTTTTTCCAAGAAATGGAAATTCAGAGATTGTATTCTAGACAATTGGCCTATGAATGAGAACATCTTGAAACATGAAGATTGTGGTATCCTGGATGCCGATTTAAAGCTAGAAGAAGTTGAGAAAGTTATTAATGAACTTGGCAACAACATTTTGCCTGGATTGGATGGAATTACATATTCCTTTCTTAAAGCCTATTGGAAGATCATTGGGATGGAGGTGTGGAAAGCCATCCAACTTTTCTTCAGTTCAGGGAAAATGTCTTCTAAGTGGAAGGAGACATTAGTGGTTCTTATTCCCAAAGTAAGTAATCCTCTTTCTCCCAATAATTTCAGACCTATAAGCCTTTGTATGTCAATATACAAAACTGTTGCAAAAGTTCTATTAAACAAAATGAAGAAGGTAATCCATGGCCTAGTTACTGAAGAGCAAGTGGCTTTCATTGAAGGGAGGGCCTTATCTGAGTATATGCTTATTGCTCAAGAACTTTTTCATAAGTTTAGAATCTCCAAATCAAAAAGGGGCTTGGTGGCTATTAAACTGGATATGGAACATGCATACGACATTATGGCTTTGAATACCTTGCAACAAGCTTTGATTTACTTTGGCTTTCCAAGAAGATTTTAAAATCTCATTATGGAATGTATATCTGACCCAGTTTTCTTGGTGCAAATCAATGACGTTGAACTGGAAGGTATTAAAGGGAGAAGTTGCTTTAGATAGGGTGGCCCACTCTCTCTCCTTTCTTATTCATACTTTGCTCCCAACTTCTTACAAATACTTTTTTATCCAAAGGGAATTGTGTGGGGTTGAAAATTGCCCCTTTAGCCCCAAGGATTTAACATCTATTATTTGATGATGATATCCTGATTTTCTCCATTGCTAAGATAGAGAAAATTAAGATTATTATGAAAATCATTAATGACTATTGCAGCTGGACGGGTCAACAGATAAATAGCCCTAAATCTTCTATCATTTTTAGTAAGAACATGGAGAGAAGGAGGAGGAAGATTATCTAAAACTTTTGGGGTTCAGGGAAAAAAAGGATCTAATTTACTTGGGCAATAAAATCACCTTAAGGAGGTGTATGACTTCAGATTTTTCTAGTATTTTGGAGAAAGCAGTCGGAAAGCTTGACGTTTGGGGCAAGAAGTATATATCTATAGCTGGTAGAGTTACTCTTATTAATGTTGTTCTTTAAACTATCCATGTATTCTATACTTCTATGTCTATGATTCCAATTTTTGTATTGAAGAAGATTGATAGAATGAGTAGGGAATTTATGTGGAATAAAAGCAATGGGGTTAATGGTTTACATTATGTAGCATGAAAGGAGTTGTGTAAAGCAAAAGACCAAGGGGGGCTTGGCATTCAATCAGCTGTGCACTCAGTGGAACCCCTAAGAGCAAAATTAGCCTAAATTTTTTTGAAGAAGCCTGATTCTTTATTCAGTAAATCTATCTCAGCAAAGTATGGTAGGAATATTTGGGATGCAAGTAATAGAAAAAATTCTTCTTCGACTTAGAAGGTTATTATTAGCGGAGCCAATTCTTTAAAACAAGTTGTAAGATGGAGAATCAAGGATGTTGTTTCAATTAACATTATAAAGGACATTTGGATCCTTGATAGAAGATTGGAAGAATGGCCCACGTTCATTTCTAATGATATTGACAAGTTAAATAATCTGTCCTTCTTCATTTTGAATTGAGTTTGGGAACCAGAGAAACTACAACATTACTTTGGGAAGGAGATGGTGGATGCCATCTGCAATATAAAAATTTGTTTCAACTTTCTGGAAGACAATTTAGAATTGATGAAAACTTATTCTGGGAGAACGATTGCAGGTCTGATTAAACATTCCAGAAATTATGAAGAAGAATCTGAAAATATGGGAATTCAGGATTGGAATTATATCTGGAAGATGAAACTTAATCCTCAGATATCTTTCTTTTGGTGGAAATTATTGAAGAAGGCCATCCCAACAATGGATTTTTTATTACATAGAAGATTAACTAGTAACAACCTTTGCCCAAGAGTTTGTAACATGATTGAAATTATAGATCATGTGGCTGTGGATTGTTTGAAGTTAAAATAGGTTATTCAAAAGGCTGAGAATTGGGGTTTTCATTTACCTGTTTTAAAAAATTTTGAAGATTGCATTCATTTTTTGAAGGATCAAGGAAAGGATAATCCTTTTGTAGTAAGTTTGTATTGTGGGTTGGTCTTTAATTCCTGGAAGAGTAGGAATTCATTAATCTATGAAGGCAAAGAGATTGAAACTGGTATCATTATCACTAATGCCATCAAATATGCATCTTGTTCCACTTCTACAATTCATTCGAAACACTGGGTTGCTAACCAGCATTTTAAGCTATTTTCTTCCATTTGGCATCCCCCACCACCCATTTGGATTAAAGTAAATATAGATGCTTCACTTCTTGCCTCTAATGAAGCTGGTATTGGAGGTATTTTTAGAGACCATAAAGGCAGGATGCTTCTAGCCTTTGGATTCTCGGTAATGCATTGGGACGTTGGATTTCTGGAGATGCTTGCTGTTCGTTCAGTGAGAAGGTGATACAAGACTGGATGTTCAATGCTAAAGGTTTAATTATGGAAGGAGATAACTTTAATGTAATTTCATACCTACAAAATTCGGTGGACATTCATGGCCGAGAGATGGAAAGGTATGATAAAGAAAACTTGGACTTTCTTAAGGAATTTGAGGTAATCCTTTTCCATTATGTTAATAGAGGTTGTAATAAGTTAGCTCAGTAGTGTGCTAACTATGCTTTGAAAGGTGATTTCTTTTGGGACATTCTAGAAGTCAATAACATTCCTCCTACCTTTTATTCTTTGTTAAAGGAGGAAAGTGATTGATCTTCTATCATTTTGTTGCTTGTACCTTTCTTTTTTTTCCTTTTAATGCATTTGGCAGTTTTTTCAAAAAAAAAAAAAGTTCCAAGAGAAGTGCTATCGAGAGTTCTTGAAAAGAAAGGAGTTAATAATGCTTATATTCAAATCATTAAAGATATGTATGCAGAAGCTATTACTCGTGTTCAAACACAAGGTGGTTTGACCAAGTATTTCCCTATTTCAGTTGGGTTACATGAAGGATCAGCCTTAAGCCCATATCTTTTTGCTTTAGTCATGAATGTTCTCACTACACATTTGAAAGAGGGTGTACCTTGGTGTATGTTTTTTGCTGATGATATTCTTCTTGTTGATAAGACTAGAGAGGGAGTTGAAAGTAAACTTGAATTATGGAGGTCAACTTTAGAGACTAAAGGTTTTCGCTTGAGTAGATCTAAAATGGAATATATGGAGTGTAATTTTAGTTGTAATAGACCTAGTGAGTGGATTATGACTTTGGGCGATCAAGTCATTAATAAGAGTACACATTTTAGATATCTTGGATTTATTGTCCAAAGTGATGGTGAAATTGATGTAGATATTATCAGCAGAATTCAAGTTGGATGGCTAAAGTGGAGGAATGCATTGGGCTTGTTGTGTGATAGAAAAGTTCCCTAAAACTTAAGGGAAAATTCTATAAGATGGTAGTGTGGCCTGCAATGCTTTATGGTGCTGAATGTTGGCCATTAAAAGAGAAGCATAATACGAAGTTATCTGTGGTAGAGATGAGGATGCTCAGGTGGATGAGTGGCTTTACCCTTAGATATAGGATACAAAATGTGCATATATGTCAAAAGGTTGGAGTATCACTTGTAGAAGATAAGATTAGAGAGAGTCTCCTTAGAAGGTTTGGTTACTAAAACGGTGGCCTTCCAATGACCCGGTTAGGAGAGTAGAAGTATTAGATTTGACTTATGCAAAGAAAGGTAGAGGCAGACCTAAGAAGACTTGGTTATAAAATATTAGCAATGACCTTTCTTTATTAGATTTAAACGAGAATTTAACCTTTAATATGACACAATGGAGAAAAAGGATTCATGTGCCGACCCCATGTGTTGGGATAAAGGCTTGATGTTGTTGTTGTGGTTGTTGTATTGTATGAACACCTACTTCATACTGTATGATACATTTAGCAAAGGATGTTAGACAAATTAAATTTTACTTATATGATATTTAATATTGTATCAACTATATGAACACGAGTTTATATAGAATTATTAGACTAATAAATGATCATTCAGGTTGACACCTTAGGATGCACTTCTTCTGTCACATCAACCAGAATAATTTTGATCATATTATACGATAAGACCATCATTTTGACTGATCGGACTAGACAAAATTGAATGCACTCAATTATACTATGTAATACGGGCTTTCCATTTAAGCAGAGGAATATCAAAGCTTTTCTTAACTCAATTCATTCCACTTTTCTTACCTTCTCCCTAAAGATCTTCCCCTTTGAAATGGCCAGATGAAAGCATTCACAAGCTCTAGTAGGATGTTCTTCTTGGGCCCCCGTAGATCCTTGGTTTGCTGAAGCCACTGCAAAGAAGCATACAATCGGTACAAAATTGTCTAGATCGTGCCTTCCGCATGTTCGTATACAAGGAAGTTTTAAACTTCAATATAATCTCTCTCTCTCTGTCTCTCTCTCTCTCTCTCTCTCTCTCTCTCTCTCTCTCTCTCTCTCTCTTTTTCTCTCTCTCTCTCTCTCTCTCTCTCCCTCTCCCTCTCCCTCTCTCTGCTCTCACAACCCTTTATTTTATTCTCACACTTTCCTACCAATTTAATTCTTATCTTCTTTTCAAATTTTTTCCTAGTCTCCAAATAAAAAGTGAGGACACTAACCTAGATTCTTACATAAATAGGAGACCTATCAAAATCATATTCCAAGATTTTCGTGAATTCCTTCACCTTTCATCAACTCACAAAAAAGTTCTCCTTTTAGCTTCAAATCTCAACTATGATTGGGCCCTTATAAATACTACCATTAGGGAAAAAAATCTTAGATACAACATTACCCATGTCAAAACTTTAGTGAAATATGTTAGAATCATCCAGTATATCCTTTGCAACACCATAATTCCAAAAGCTTGGGATCAAATTAACATTACACGTCTTCAATCCAAGATTACCTATGCATAATGGCTGAGATATATTTCAATGCACCTAATCTAGTAATTTTATATCTTAAATATCTAACCTTCATTAGTGATGCTTGATATAAAAGAAAGACAAATATTGTGTTAGGCCACATAATTGCTTTTATTCTTGAATCTAAATATATCTTCCAATTCAGTGCACTGCTAGATCACCTTCAAATTTTCTATTCCAATAGCACCTTCTATGTCCTTCACAATGCTCAACACCATAATGTTCGTTATGTGGATGATGATCCAGTGGAAGTAAAGAGAGGTCTAGCACCAGCACTAGCACTAGTTTTAACTTTAACACCTTTTTACCAATAGTCTCAGTACAATATGCTACATCAGAGTTAACTAGTAACAAGCTCTATTTGACATCTATGTAGTAGAGCAATTATAACAGCAGGATAATGATATGGCTCAATTTGATAACTATGTAGCACAATAGTAGCAACAACAAGATAATAACATAGCTTTATTTCTGGAGCAATTTATCCTAATCAACTGATTTTTTTGACCATCACTACCATGACCACCTGATAGGAACCTTTCATACTTGTAGTTTTCTTTGTATTTTCTTCCTTGTGTATATATTATTTCTACTTTTGTGTTTTATGATGTTTTCTTTCCTCTTCAGCTTCTTTATTTAGCATGTTCTTCCTTTTGCAATGTCAAAAATGGGAGTAATTTGTTATCGATAGGTTGTATTTTATAATTGGATTGATTAATCCTCTATTTTCTTACTATTTATGAGCTCTATACTTTTGCATTATTTTCTTTATAAAGCTATATAAAAAATAGAAAAACAACATTCCTTATTTTTTGAAAAATTTACCTAGTAAGGGGTGTTTAGGAAATAAAAAATATATATTTGAGTTCTTTACCAATATTGTTTGCCAACATAATAAAAGGGAGAGATTGTCGCAAATCCTGACCCAAGACTTATATTTTAATGATAACAAACATTATTATATTTCCTACTATGCTACTAGTAAGTCAAAATAAATTGTTTGAACTAATGGAATTGTCCCAAGGCTATCCAAGAGGTGGGGGAGAATAGATAATTTAAAAATTTTTTGGTAGATAAGAAAAATCAATTTTATAATTTTATATGCACAGTAAAAAAATTATCAAAATATAATTTTCAACCATAAATTAAAAGTGCAGAAAATTAAAAATGTAGTAAAAATAAAAAGAAGAGCATTGAACTTTATAGTGGTTCAGTCAAACTAGACCTACGTTCACTCCCTGAAGACTCCCTCTTTAGGTATCGCACTATTCCAAAGTTACACTCTTTTTTCTCCCATAGGAAGGAAGAGAAGCCCTTACACTTAACCTCTCTAGTGACGGTAGAGAACTAGTGTAGTAGAGTACTATCATCCTCTCACACCCTTCTGGTGTCGGCAGAGAACCCTCGTCCTTTCACACCCTCCAAGTGTTTGTAAAGAATCATTATCCTTTAAAATCCTCTTGGTTTTGGCAGAGAACCATCATCCATTCACACCCTCTTGGTGTCAGAAGAGAACCGTCCTTCTTCCACACCCTCCTAGTGTTGGTAAAGTACTAATGCTCCTTTAAAAATTTCTTCCAAGAAACTTCAAGAGAGATGGGAAGACCTTTGAAGAACAAGCAAGAGATACTCACCATTAGGTAAACTAATGAATCCCCTCATAATTACCTCTTAAGAAATATCTCACTCTCCAATTACAAAAACTCACCCAAACATTCTCAAAGTGTACTCTCAAAATAAGTTTGCAGTAGAAAATTTGTATGAGTTCTTAGACAGCCAGTTTTAAGAACTCTTATATATGAATGACACAAAAACCATCCAGAAAAATAAAAATTTAATTATGTCCATCATGACTCATACAATACACATCATATGTATGATTAGTTTAAAAATTGCTTGCATGATCCTGTATAAATCGATTTTGTACTATAGTTGGTGTCTCTATGAACTGACATTGTATAGTATGATCAGTTAAAAATTAAACAGATTCATCCGGTATGATTCTATAGGAACCATTTTCATACACTGGATAACATACTGTATGAACACTATATTACATAGTAAGATCTATTTTAACCAAACCATGCCTCATTTTATTCAAAAATGGACTAGTCCATTTTGTACTCTGGACTTCCTCTATATGAACTAAAGTACATACAGTATGAACAGTTTAAAAAATTAACATGTTCTTATGGACAAACCATAACGTACACATTTTGTACTATGGACATTATCTGTATGAACCTATGATCGTACAATATGATCAGTTCAAAATTATTATGAGTTAGTTATGAATGTACTGGTATGTAGCCATAGCATTCTATTGACATCATCTGTACGAAGGTAACTTCGTAGAGTATGAACATGACTTAGAAAATTTTTCCTGGCATGATTTAATCAACTCTGTTCTAGTTGAACAATCGATTATATCATCCCTTATGATCTATGATCATAGAGTATGATTAGTTTAAAAAAATAGAAATTTTTTTTACTCCCCTAGTGTGTGCGTGCATGGTTACCCAATTACAATCACACTCTCTTAGACTCAAGAAAAATATAAAAAAGCACAAACTTTAATTATAATAAATCCTAATTTAATACGTCTTGATGTCTTTAGCAGTCTGCAGTATGATTTCCCTAAAATGTTAGTACATATAAATAACAAAAATAATATTTCCTATATATGTTAGGAGAAAAGTAATCAATACAATAATATTTTAAAATCATTTAAAACACATGATATAAAAACATAGTTATGAAAACGTAGTTATAACAATCTCCCCCGTTTTTATGATGACAAAATAATTTTTGTTCGAGTTAACAATAAAAGCAATTTGCCCCTTAGCTCCCTCTAAATGAATAACCAATCCAAAAATAAGGGGTTCCCATAAAGATAAAAAAATATAAACCTAAAAAAAAAAGAAACAATAACAACTAAAATAAAAAACAACTTGAACAAAAACATAAACATGAACAAAAGACAACCCATACATACACACAACACACATACACACATTCAAACAATATTATGACTCCCCCATTTGACAATAATAAGAATGGAAGTAAATCTTGAAATGAAAAAGTTTTTAAAGAAAAATTAAAACAGTTGACTAAGAAGAAGATTTTAAACTAATTGCACGTACAAAATTAACTTCCTAATGCTAAAAAGAACTATTCAATGTTTAAATTAAAGAACAACTAAAATAAGAAAAATTAATATGGTTCACTATTCATATTAGACAAAATAAATATAAAAAAAAATATTACAAAAAGGATGAAATAAAGATTAAGCAGTTTCTAATTCATTAGCGAAGATGATTGTTGATTAAATAAATTTGGATAAGAGATATAAAGATAACGGAAAGAACAATACTATTTTTTTTTCAATTGGTGACATTTCACATCATTCAATTATTAGTGGCACACTTTGTGTATCTTTTCTATTTGGGCTAATGTTCCTCTTTTCACTTTACAAACTATTGCGCATCTTTTCTATTTTTACATGCTTTGCGCATCTTTTTTTTTACTTTTTGGGTCTTTCTAATATCAATAATCTTAATTCAAATTTCACTAATAACAAAAATAAATACATTGAAAAAGAAAATAAAATAAATAAGTCATCTATTTTGGAACAATTATATCAAAATAATAGTTGTCTATACAAACATGAAATTGATCTCCTTATCTACATCCAGTTATAATTTAATTTAATTTTGATAGACTAAATTTTGCAAGAAAATTAATTTGTAGAATAAAATAATTAAAAATTTCATCCAAGATATCAACCAGAAATGATTTTTTAAAAAAAGCTGACATTTCAAGAAATGAAATTCAATGCATGTCAATAAAATATTTCATCATTTTATTTATCCTTTGAAATACATACACATTTTTCCATTTAACCTTATCACGCATAACATAACCCTTGAAATAAAAAAACAACACATTAATTGTCAATACAAAAAATGATGAAAATCATAGGAAATACCTCTCAACAACAAACACAAATACTCATAAGCAATAACAACAACATAGAAGTACATCTAGTAATCAGAGAGGTCCTGATCTGGAGGAGGTGGTTGGTTGAATATTGAAAAATAACTAATGATCGTAGTTACATTCATGTTCACTGAGTCAAACTGCCCTTAGATCCAACCCATATCTTCATTATATATAGTATCCTACTGATTAAGGTTTTTCTCAATTTGATGAAAGTGTTGATCAAGATGAGTTTCTATTCTATCAAAGTGCTGGACCATTTCTTAGTAGAAAGTCTAGTCAGGTCCAGGGATAGGTGCAGGTGCTGGAGTAGGAGCTCCCCCTTCTTCCTTAAAATCATCTCCCTCAAAGCTTTGATCCCACCAACAGAGTGCCAAAAAAAAGGCATTAGTAAAGCAAATAGGGAGTTTAGTGAGAAGATCATGATGGATAAGATTATACCTCTTTTCTAAGATATAGATAACTAGATGTCCTGAAGTCACATTTTTCTTTCTCTTGCAATGAGGAAGTTTAATCTTATAAAGATTAAAATAGAATCCATGATATGTTGGGCTTCATAAACAAAATTTTAGTCATTATCAAATAAGTGACTATGGATAAAAGAGAAGTCATGTTTATGTGCTCACCAGGTTTTAGAATAATTGAAGCTCTTAAAACATGTTGAATAATCCAAGCATTTTTCATAAGAATGTAAACACGAGAAAAATTACTTACTTGGGACACACCTATCAGAGTTTGATTTATTTTGGACTAACCAAAATTGGATCAATAGGTTAAGGTCTACGCTCTAATCCCTTGGGTTCTTAGGTGGAGAAAGTTTCCTAGATATTCCTTTATGATTTCTACATATTGCTTGAGAACATATGAGATAATCCTAGTGTGGTCCTAAGTTACTTTCATGTTAGCTAGAAAATTTTGGAATGTCTTTTTATGGTAGGCATAGATGAGTAAGGATAAACAACAAATAGGTTGAAGCAAATAGAGACATGACAGAGAAAAGGATATCATTCTGAATGAGGAGTTGGGAAGGGGTAATTTTTGCAGTATAATACTTAAAGAATGCATCCTAATTCTCTTTGGATAGAAAATTGTCATTCTTACCATATCTAGAAGAAGATCCCTTAGAGATGCCGGGTCGTTTGTTACTACTTGCAATTCCTAAGATGTGGGCTCTAGAAGGTTTGGAGTAGAAGAGAAAGTGATGAAAAATGTATCCAAAAATCCTTTTATTTAAAGAAAAATTACCAATCCTAAAGTATAAAATTTAGATAATACATATGATTTTAAAATTGTACGGGACAAAAATAAATTCGTACATATGAATGAATATGGCCAAAAATGAAATGACTTTTCGTAAAATACCATTTTTGAGGCTACCTTTTGAACAAATTTTTTTACCATAAAATCATACAAATAAACATGTATTCATCCAGAACAATCAGAATATTAAAGATCATTTAATACCAGTTAGGTTCGTCCCCCAGAGAAAAGTACAATAGGATCATACAGATGAAATGTGATTTTGTACGTACAATCAGTGAATTTAACTAGAAAATTATCCCCACTCATGCATATGATATAACCCATATCATATAGTATGATGACTTCATCATACATTATGAAATCTTATGAAAAACTAAATTTCATATGCTCAACTGAGAAACCTACCATGTACATGCTACAAAATTTGTACAATACAAAAAGAACGTACATTTAGAGAACAAGATATAATAAAACAAAAATAGTTTTCAAAACCAATCACCTTAAGTCTAATGATATCCAAAAAATGACAAAAATAAAAGAAACAATAAAATCATAAAAGAAAAACATCACAATAATTGAAATAAAATCACACAAATCATTAAATTGTTATAAACGAACATAGATAAACTAAACAAGAATATATTCATAAAAAATCAAGTTTGACGAGTTTTCAATTTAAGTATTAAGATCAATCACACCTAATCTGGTCCATAAAGTGCTAAATGTGTCAAAATCTCATAATTTTGTGAAAATATCTGCAAGTTAGTTTTTAGTAGCAACGTGATGCAATTCAATTTTCCCTTAGCTACATGATCTTTAATGAAGTTGTGCCTTATATATATATTTAGTTCTTGAAGGCTAAAAAGGATTTCGTAAAATTCATATAACACTAGTATTATCACAAAAAATAAGAATTGTGCCAATAGAAAATCCTAAGTCAAACAATTGTTTTTTTTTCAACTAAAGAAGTTATGTAACAAAACTACCTAAGGCAATGTATTCTACTTTAGTAGTAGATAGGGCTACTAAATTTAGTTTTCTATTGGACTAAGAAACTAATGAATTCATAAGTTCGAGATGTACTTTTCTAATCAACCATACATCTTGTAAAATCTAAATTAGAATATCCAACTATTTTAAAAGAAGAGTAGGGTTTATGATACAAAATACCTAAGTTATTTGTTCCCAAAAGATATCTCAAAATTATTTTAATTACAGTAAAATGTAGTTCCTTTGGTTTAGATAAAAATCTAGCACACAAATAAATACAAAGGTCTACTAGCAGTCATGTAGTGCAAAGATCTAATTCTTCTTATAAATTTCTTTTGATTATCAAATTTTCCTTAGGGTCATTCTCTAACTGCATTGAGGAATTAATTGGTGCAGTCACTAGTTTAACATTATCCATTTCAAATTTCTTCAAAATGTCCTTAAACTATTTCTACTGACAAAGAAAAGTTCATTCCACATTTTGCTTTATGCTAAAACTAAGAAAATAACTCAAATCTCCCATCAAACACATCTCAAATTCAATACTAATTATTTTTGAAAAATCATCACAAAAATTTTTATTTATTAATCCAAATGAGATATCATCAATATATATTTGAACAACGAGTATGTCATCTCCTATCCTTGTCAAAAGAGAGTGGTGTCCACACTTCCTTTCACAAATGATCTCTCTAATATAAAACTGCTTAACCTCTTATACCAAGCCCTAGGTACTTGTTTTAGTCCATATAATGCATTTTTCAATTTAAAAATAAGATTAAGGAATTTAATGTTTTCAAAATCTAGAGGTTGCTCAACATTAAAATCCTCTTATATCACCCCATTCAGAAATGTACTCTTAATATCCGTTTGATACAATTTAAAACCTTTAAAATAGGACAAGGCTTAGAAAACCCTAATTAGTTCATGTGTGGCTATAGAGGCAAAATTTTTTTCAAAATCAATCCCTTATATTTAATTATACTTGTCTTATTTCTAATCATAACTCCTGAATAATTCATTTTATTTTTTAACACCCACTTAGTTTTAACAACACTTTGTTCATTAGGCCTTTAAATCAATTCCTAAACATTATTTCTTTTAAATTGATTTAATTCTAACTACATGGCCAAAATCCAAAATTCCTCCAAAAGTGCTTGATTTATATTAGTGGGTTTAACCAGAGATATAAAGGCAGAATTGTTCACATCTTTACTAAATCAATACCTAGTCCTAACACCCTCACTAGGTTCACCTAAAATCAATTCCTTAGGGTGATTCAAAGAAAATCTTCATTCTTTAGTAAAAGGGTTTTCTAATCCAACCTTCTCTTCCAAATTTGTCTATTTAATTTCTTGGTAGATATTTTCAATATGATAATCTTTCAACATTGGCTCTTCCAAAATGTTATACTCATCAAACACAACATGGGTGGTCTCCTCAACTTGTAAAGTTCTCTTGTTAAAAACTATATAGGATTTGTCAACACTAAAGTATCCAAGAAAAATTTTGTTCATTAGATTTTAGATCAAATTTTCCTAAAGAAATTTTGCTATTATTATGAATGAACTCCTTAAATTCAAAAACATGCAGATGTGACAAATTTGATTTTCTCCACTTAAGAGGTTCATAGGGTGTTTTATTTAATTTGGACCTAATGTTCACCTTATTTAGAACATATCAAGCTATACTAATCACTTCAGTCCAAAAATATTTTTGAAGTGAGTATTCTGCCAATATGACTCTAGCGGCTTCAATTAATGTTATGTTTTTCCTTGTTACTACCCCTTCTACTAAGGGGTCCTAATTGCTAAAAAAATTTGATCAATTCCTTTTTCTTTATAAAAAATTAAAAAAAAATTATTTCCAAATTCATCTCCAGGAACACTTTAAATTGATAAAATCTTACACCATAATTTCCTCTGAATTATGTTCAAGAATTTTTAATGTTCTCAAATGATTCACTCTTATAAAATAAAACTTTAACCATATTGAATCTTAAAAAATCATCTACTATAGCAAATCAAAATACTTTACCTCCTAAGATTACAGTACTAACTGGTCTTAAAGGACTCATATGAATGATTTCTAATGGTTTGCTAGTTCTAAGAACCTTAATGCAATGAAAAGAGGACTTGAACTATTTTCTTAATTGACATGCATCACACAGGAGATCCTTAGTAAAGTCTAATTTGGGTATTCCTCTAACCAATTCTTTTTGGGTAACTTTTCTTAGATTTTTCATGCTTACGTGATAAAGTCTCCTGTGTTGTAACCATGATTTATCATGAATTATTTGTAGACAAAAGGAATTAGAAGACTTAAATATAATTTAAATTAAGTATGTGCACATTGTTCACCCTAATTCCATGCAAAAGCTCAATTTTATTTTGGCTTATTATGAAGCTAGTGAAAAAAAGTTATATAATATAACCCTTATCAGATAGCTAACTAATACTCATTAAGTTGTACTTTAAGCCTTCTACCAATAAAATTTTCTCAATGAAAAAATTATTCAAATTTCCAATCATATATGTGCCTATAACCTTTTTAGTGGTAATTATCTCCCAGTGTAACCTTGCCTCCATTCCTGGCTTCCAGTGATATGAATTGTGTCAAGTCATATGCTTTTAACATCCACATTCCAGTTACCAAATGCTCTCATGATATCTTGTATGAGAGCATTTCAACAAAATAATTAAACGTTAGTCTTGGGAACCCAAACTTGTTTGGGTTCTCCTCTTGGCAAAAATAATCTAGATGCATATTTGATATAATTTAGTTTATGCATCCTTTTGAGTTTCCTATAGACAGTATAAATTTTTTTAGAAATATTAAAAAACTCTTTTTAGGTTAAGTCACATACATCTTCTTGATATTACTCATTAAGATTGTTGGCCATCAAACACAAGTTTGTGACTTTCTCATCTACTTTTATTTCTGAAGAATCTGAAGCTGAATCCACCCAAAATGCTCTTTGCAATCTCTTCTTGTCCTTCCGTACTTTACTTTTCTTCTTGACCTTCTTCTTGCTAAGATTGTCTTTTTGATTTAGGCATTCCGATTTGATGTGACTTGGCTTCCTGCATTCATTACAAATTATATCATCAGAAGCCTTAGCAATTTTATGGAACTTACCCTTATTCTACTACTATCATCTCCTTTACTTCCTCTTAAGAAAACTTCTGAATTCCCTTGTCATTAAGGCAATTTCATCTTCATCCTCAGGCTGAGATTAATCACTCTCCGAGTCATCAACTTTTAATGCAATATTTTTCTAGTGATCGACTACCCTTTAGGTGTGTTACATATTCCCAAATTAGCCATAATCATTTTTAGAAAGTTGTCTAAACCTTAATTTTTTTAAGAAGTCTTTACCACTTGTAAGTTTGAATAGGTTGTTAGACCTAAAGCAATTGTCCCAAGGCTAACCAAGAGGGGGGGGGGTGAATTTGTAGTTTAAAAATCTCTTAGTAGATTAGAAAAACTATTTTTATAATTTTATAAGCACAATGAAAATTTATCAAAATAGATTTTTTAACCACAAATTAAAAGTGTAGAAAATTAAAAATATAGTAAAAATAAAAAGAAAAACACAAGAGTTTATAGTGGTTTGATCCAATTAGACCTATGTCCACTCCCTGAAGACTACCTCTTCAGGTATTACTCTGTACAAAATTGACTCTCCTTTTCCTCCCACAGCAAGTCAGAGAAGACCTTACACTTAACCTCTCTTCCACCAATCCCTAGTGTGGTAGAATACTGTTATCCTTTCTCACTTTCCTGGTGTCAGCAGAGAATCGTTATCCTTTTAAACTCTCCTAATGTTGGAAGTGAACTATCATCCTTTCACATCCTCCTGATAATGCCAGAGAATCGTCATCCTTTCACACCCTCCTAATGTCAGCAGAGAACTATCATCCTTTCACACCCTCCAAGTGTAAGCACAGTATCATCGCTCCTTTGAAAAATTATTTCCAATAAACTTCAAGAGAGAAGGGAAGACCTTTGAAGAATAAGCAAGTGATGCTGACAATTGAGAAACCATATGAATCCCCTCACAATTACCATTTAAGAAATCTCTCACTCTCTAATTACAAAATTTCTCCGAAACACTCTCCAAGTGCACTCTCAAAAGAAGTTTGCAATAGAAAATTTGTAGGAGCTCTAGATAGTTAGTTTTAAGTACTCTTATATATGAATGACACGAAAAATAGTCCAAAAAACTAAAAATTTCAATTTAGCCATCATGGATCATACAATATGATTGCACATCATATATACGATTAGTTCAAAAATTTCTCAGATGATCCTGTATGAATCAAATTTTATACTCTGTTTGGTGTATGTACGAACTAACATAATCTAGTATGATCAGCTAAAAATTAAATAGATTCATTCAATACGATTCTTTATTACCAATTTTGTACATAGGATAATGTACTATACGAACACTAAATCATATAGTATGATCAGTTTTAACCAAACCATGCTTCCTTTGGTACGAAAATGGATGAGTCCATTTTATACTCTAGATGTCGTCTGTGGGTTTAAATAATTTATCTATTCTTATAGACGAACTAGAATGTACCCATATTGTACTTTGAACATCCTCTGTATGAACCTGTGATTGTATAATATGATCAGTTCAAAAAAATTTTGAGGTTGTTTGGGATGAACTGGTACATAGCTATTTCATACTCTAGACGTCGTCTGTATGAATGTAACTTCGTACAGTACGAACATGACTTAAAAAAATTTTCTAGGCATTATTTTATCAACTCTATTCTAGAGGAACAATCGATCAAATCATTTTATATGATCTATGATCATACACTATGATTAGTTTAAAAAAATATAAGTTTTTTTTTACACTCTCCCAGTGTGTGTGTGCACGGTTACCCAATTACAATCATATTCTCTCATACTAAAGAAAAAATATATAAATTATAGACTTGAATTACAATAAATCCTAATCTAATATGTCTTGAAGTCTTTAATAGTCTAGAGTATAATTTCCCTGAAACATTAGTACAAAAAAACAACAAAAATAATATTTCCAATATATGTTAAGAGAAACAATAATTAATACAATAATATTTTGAAATCATCAAAAATACATACGATATAAAAACATAGTTATGAAAAATAAGTTGCAACACAATCTCAAGTTAATTACTATAATTTCATATATATTTTTCCCTATGTAGTATTATTTCTGGACCACCATTAACTTGCAAGTTTGATAAGCTCTAGATTGGGTAGACTAGGGTGAAGTATGTCATCAAGAGTGTGCATTCTCAATTCTTATATATTTATATCCTTCTTGAGTTAAATAATGTATTCAGTAGATACTAAGCTTGGTAACCAATCACACACACACCAGGGAGTGAGTGAGTGATAATATCAGAAGTTGATTTTTTTGAATTAATCATATTGAATGATTAGCTAATTAGAAAATGATTAAAATGACTATTTATGATAATTAATGCAAGATGAATTAATCTTACAATATAATGTATATCGAATAGGATGATCAATTAAAAATAAAGATCCCAGTCCCCAATCTCAATTTAGGAAATATTTTGAAATTCAAACTTTGCACTTATCATACCTAACAATAGGTATAGCAAAGCATGATGTAATAAAATGTTACCTAAATTAATCCTATGATTTGGAATAAATTTTGGATTAATTACCCAATTAGATAACATAGGAAGATTTGAATAATTATACCATAAGACCTGATTCCTGCATGAGATAATAATTAAATCATTGTAAATCATACTAGATGATAATCTAAGTCATTTAAACTAATTATTTTAAATAATGATATAAATCGTCCTAGATGATAAGCTCATTTCCTTCAAATGATCGTATAACACGTAGCTCTTCGTATTGTATTAATAAGACTACTTTAAAAAATTATATTAGATGATCCATGATCATACTAGACATTCAGTGTTGGAAGAATTAAATTATTTCTTTAATTGAGTCTATATATTGAATATCTTTCATTGACTTGTTTTAAAAGTCTTTGGCTACTAAGTGTTCTTGAGAGGGAGTTTTGAGAAGAAGATCTAGGAGAGCTTTGGGAAAAGGTGGGATAGCTTATGTATGAGGGAGAAGTAGTGTGGGGATCACACAATGGCTCCAGGTAAGTGTCATGCCTTTTTCCTTAATGTGTTTTTTTAGGTTTCTTAGATGGCTCCAAGGAGAAATTCTTCAGCCCAAGGATGTTGTTCACTTCCATTACTAGTTAGGTGAGAAAGGAGTTCATGGTACTAATCCTTCTCTAGGAGGGAGAAAAAGATTAAAGGTCTGCTACCATCACTGGGAGAGGGAAAAAGCTTTTGGTTCTCTGCCACGCTACGTTTGGTGTAAGGGATTTGTATGGGGCTTCTCTGCCATGGTGTTGGGAAAAAAGGAGAGAAACTATAGTGATAGTAAAATACTTAGAGTGAAGGATTCTAAGTAGTGGATATAGGTTAAGGTTGACTTAACCATTATAAAATCTTTTGGTTTGCTTTTCCTTTTTTATAATTATTTTCCTTATATAATTTTTATTAAATTCTATTGGTTAAATTTACTTATTTCAATATTTAAGATTAACAGCACTTTGGTTGGATTGTGGGTTGGAATAAGAAAATTTGCATGCATAATAAGAAAATAAATATATAATATCTTTTTTAAAATTATTAATTGCTTCCACACTATTTTTAGTTATTTATCTGGATTTGGTTTGAAAATTATTTTTATAGCAAAAACCAATAATTAGTTTTTTTTAACATAATTTTTAAATTTCCAAATCACCTTCCCCCACTTAGTGTGCCTCAGGCAAGTTCATTGAGGTGTCACAACCTCGTGAAACATTCATTTAACAAAAATTAATAACTATAGTTACTCTATAATTACTACATATTATGTTGTAATTTTATTTTTAAACGAATGAGGGTCTCATGATTAGTAAAATAAGTTATTATACAAATTTTTTGGCTCAATATCTATGGTTCGAAATCTAAACAAAAAACTGAAATTTGAACCTTTGATAAGATTATCAATGACTCAAATTACACATAGCTCATCCATACTAAAGCTTAAACCCTAGATTCAAAAGATGATTTGTTCTTGAAAATGGCTCAATCATTTTATATAAAATTTTAAACCGGTATAAAAGATGTGAATAAAAATCATGGGAATTTTTATTTAAAATATTGTTGAACTTACTTACTATCCACGCTCAATCCTTCTTTAGAAGTTGCAATCTAAAAAACTCCTTATCGTATGGTATTTAAAGTGAAGGGAATTTGAAGAAATGGTGGCCAGAAGCTCATCATCGTTGTCTTTAACAAATTGGACTCAACTTTGGAAGGAGAGTGGGTTTATTGAGAGCTCAAAATGAAAAACGTCTTGGTTTTGGGAGTGTTTTAGAAGTGAGAGAGAGCTAGTGTAGTGAATGAGACCTATTTGGTCTCTTTGGATCAATTCAAAAGCTTTGGAGTATTTGAATGAGTAGGATCATTTTTGCCACTCACTAGGATTATCTAAAATGGTTTTGAGGGTAAGAGAAAGGACAGCCAAAGGACACCTAGGTTGAAAGGAACTTTAGCTTCATATTATGGATAAGACCACTTAGATTACTTTTAGCTTATTCCATAGGTTAAAACTAGCTTAAGAATATTTCACAAAGTGCCAAAGCTGCTGTGGCAAAGAGATTTGCAAAGAGAAATTGCTTAACTAGATGATTTGATTATTTAAACCTTTTATGGCTTCTTGTTGAATGAGTTGACTAGTCAACCAGCCAACTTGGCTGTAGAGGTGGCATATGGTGAGTCTTCAGCTTGCTTGGAGAGAGCTTGATACTAAAAGATAGAATTTGAATATATAAGAGTATATGGGTGAAATTTTGACCAAGTCATACTGAGTTGACTTGGTCAAACTCGTTATGACTTGACCAACCAAAGATTAACACATGTATAGGCTATGAATTGGAGTTGATTCAAGGTTTGACAAAGGATCGATAGCTTAATTTAATTATAGTTTTACCATGGGTTGGGGTTTGAAAAAAATTTATAGTTTTGACCAAATAAAATAAAATGTGATTTTACTCATAAAGGTGTTAGTTATGCATGAGCTTGTTTTAAGAATGAATTTAATTGAATAGAATGCTTGGTAAGGTTTGAGTAGGAAACATTAAATTTACTCAATAAGGTCTATTTTAAATAGACTTGGGACTAGCTGACTTGTTCAACTGCTGACTATATCGGGGTGACCATTTAAGCCTTGATCACCAAGGGGAGTACCCAAGAGAGTTTAGATGGGATTTAAGAGCATTTGAGGTTTAATCTAATATAAAAGGGATTAATGTTTAATTTGGTCAACTAAGGTTGACTTGGCAAACCAGGTTGATCTAGAGCTTAAGTTTGGGCTCAATAGATTTAAATGATATTTTGAGTTCAATGGAAGTGGTCTCATGCAACGGGGAGGACATTTGGATTGAAATGGATATTCAAACCCCTATGGGCTATTTTGGTCAAAATAGGTTCACTTGGTCAACTAGACTTGACCATGGTATGAGTTTGAGTCCAATGCACTCCTAATGATATTAAGATGAATTAGAGGAGATTTAGTGCTTGATTTTACATTGGTTTTGTTCAATTTGAAAGGAAATAATAATTTTTCTTTGAAGATTCATTTTGGTTATTTTGACACCTAGTTAACTTGGGGTCAAACTAGATCCACAAAAATCTAGTTCAATGCTCATCATGTCATAAGAAAAGTTATGGACATGATCAAAGGTATTGGGGAAGGTCTCGTGGTCATATTCCACCAAGAGGCTGGTATAGATGAATATGATGAAAATATTTGAAGATTTTCTAATCTTTCAAAAAAAAAAACAAAAGTTTATGTGTTTAGAGGTCTCATATTGA
The DNA here is from genome assembly GCA_022539455.1 of Dendrobium nobile. Classification (NCBI taxonomy): domain Eukaryota; kingdom Viridiplantae; phylum Streptophyta; class Magnoliopsida; order Asparagales; family Orchidaceae; genus Dendrobium; species Dendrobium nobile. The sequence continues at coordinate 36,243,558 of CM039736.1, read as the reverse complement.
GCTCAACTTTGCATGGTTGACCCAAGAGACATGTCTAATAAACATATGATTTACAGATCATTAATCAGAGTTCATTTGTTTGGGTTTTGAAGAAATTGAAAAAAATACCTAAAGAGGATTTTCAGACTATAGAACTTTAGCCTTAGATAATATTCTGGATTTTCAGGTTTGAACTTGGTTTTGGATTTCAATAATTGACTTTGAATTATACAATTCAATTACAACCAATTAAATAATTATTAATTATTGGGTAGGATTGATGTTTTACATGAGATTGGATTGCTTTAAATCTAGGTTGATTAATGTTTGAAAAATTACAGCTTGATTAATTTTGATTTGATTGATTAAAGTCTTGATCGAAAGTCTATATTTGAAGTTTTGATTTGATGTTTGGGCAAAGGTATCGTATTGAAGTTTGGGATTTTTAATTAACATCTTGATTGAGATTGAATTGAAGCCTAAATTGAGTAAAGGATTCAAGTCTAAATGATTAACACCTAGATGCTTCTCAAACATAAAAACAATGGGTAGAAATCTCAATGGGTCCCTGTGACCACATACAAAAATGAGGTCAAAATATAATCAACAAACTCCTGTCAGATATTTGGGGTATAGAGCATTAAACCATTGTATTTTGGGTACAGAGGATTAATCCGTTGAGGTTATGATCCCATATCTCCTCAATCTTCATATTATTCTAGAAATCTTCCAGAGATATATTCTTATCATCATTTGAAGAATCACCCATCAAAGGTTGATTGATACCATTCAAGAGGTAGAAAATCATCTTCTGGATTAGAATAAGGGGACACTAAAATTCATAAATCTATCATTTTCATTATCTAATAGGGGAAGGGTTTGGTGGCCTAAGATGGTTCCCACTCCAACTGCATGGATAAATAAGAAGTTATGTTTGGAAGATTTCTGAATTGATGTGAAGATAGAAAAAATATGGGATCATACCCTATATGAGCTAATGATTCATTCCTCAAAGATCTAATAGGAGTTTGTTAACTATGCTGATGATCTAGTACTACGTACTTATCATGATATGAGACCTTCTTTGGCTCCCTATGGTAATCTGTAATTGCAGCTGGTTAAGATGGACCAAATTCATGAAACTTAACTATTCCCTTCCTAAGAGGGGACTCTTCTCATCTTCCACTCGAGTGTGGTTGCACTTTAATGGAGATAACGTCCCTAATGCTTCCCAGGAATTCTATCTTCGACTACCTATAACTAATGGCACAAACTAAAACTAACCCTTTTAATAAAGATTTGAACTTTCTCTTCATTTCAGATATAGAAGGAAGGATAAGATATTCATGGAATAGAGTATGAGGTGAATATTCTATATATAATAAGCTCTCTTCTTCTACATTAGTTGATAATATATGAAATATACTACATGTAAACAGAGGAGAATTAACATATGCCTCATGTGTTTTAGTATTTATCATGTTTGCTGCTTGAGTTGCTGCAATAATAAGAGCATCGTCTTCTGACATCTTATCCCTTTTAGATCTTCAACTCATGTGGCGATTCACGTTATGGAGTTGATATTTAGTTATCTCCTAGATACTGGAAGATGGCCCCATCTCTCAAAATTCCCAAATAATGGGGTTTTTAGAAATGACTTGAACTTGCCCTTAGTCATGGCAGCTGATTAGTGGAAAGTTTCAGGTGAAAAGACTGAGGGTTTTGTGGATGCAAGGGCAAAGACACACTCGATGATGGCCAAATGGGAGTTCATATGAGAGATTAAGCAATAGGTGCAACCACTTAAGCTTGTAGTACATTGAAAATGAGTTGCAAATTTTCATAACCTTATACAAACCTAATCGTAGTGCCCTCAGCATATTAGGCAGTAGTGATGTTGATGTTGAAAATCAATTTTCATGACATTTTCTATGATTTAATAGAAATCCAAATTAATAACTATACTTTTTGAATCTCTACAATGAATATTGAATCAGAAGATATGATTGATCTTAATCTGCTTAAAATTTAAAATAAAACCTAGATCAATTGATAATTTGGCCGGTGAAGTAACCTAAGGACCCAAACCAAAAGGTAGAACCTTCATGAAGTGTAAAATTAGAAAACACTAATTATGAATTAAAGAATAATTTTGAAATTTAATTGAAAAGACATTAAGCAAGGACCCTTGTACAAAAGAATTTAAATATATGTAATAGATGTAGCCTTGAGATGAAAAGATTTTATGAAAGGGAGGAGGAGTTAAGAATTTAAAATCTAAATATTAAATTTATCATTCCCACTCAATATTATATACATGCAAAAATGAAAGACTCAAAAACATTGAAAAATACTAGACTACACATGGGCATGACTTATACCAGACCTAGGACCAAATTGGTATTTTAATTAGCCTTATGGTTGGCTTTTAGGATGAATCCAAGTAAACATCAGTTATGCTCATTTGTTTGAGCATAAAACATGCAAATTTTGTACACAAAATAAACAAACAAATGATATGAAAATGTGAGAAAACAAACAGGAAAACCCCTACCAACCCTAGGAGAAAATTAGTATTTTTCTTGTCTTTTTGCTTGGCTTTTAAAATGAAGCCAAGTAACCATGGACTAAGCTCACTAGCATGAACATTAACATGAAAGTAATGGACTAAAAGTAAACATGAAAATGTTATACAAATGATCACACATGCCTTGTTTGACTCTATAAGGAATATAAGATTATAAATTAAAATATAAGACAAATCTAAAAAACTATATAAAACATCAAAATTCTCAACAAAAATACAAAAATATAATTAATCAAATGAAATATAAAAACTAAAAAAATTAAAATAAACTCAAAGGAATTTTGGGGAATAAATATACAAATGACATAGAAACGTTAAACGAACAAAGGACAGAACTCCTAGCAAATCTAGGACAAATTCATATTTTTGTTAGCCTTCTAGTTGGGTATTAGGATGAATCCAAGTAACTTTGGGATATGCTCACTCACACGAGTATGGAACATGCAAATATGTAATCAAATTAAACATGAAAATGTCATACAAATGACAATAGAGGCTTTCCTATACCCTATATGGAATACAAAATTATAAAACAAAATAAAATACATAAATCCAAAAAATCATACAAAGCATAAGAGTTTGCAACAAAAAATTAATGAATTATTAATTAAATTAATTTTGAATGCTAAAAATAAATTAAATAAATTTAAATTAACTTTAGGAAATAAAAAATTCAAATGAAATGATAATGTTAGACTACAAAAAGGAAAAACTCCTACAAGACCTAGGACCAAATCGATATTTTAATTGGCCTTCCAATTAGATTTTAGGATGAAGCCAAACAACATAAGGTTATTCTCAATCATTTGAGCATGAACATGCAAGCAATGGACTCAAAATAAGCATGCAAATGTCATACAAAAGACACCACAGCCTGGGTTTCACTCTATAATGAACACAAAATTATACTTTGACGAAATAAAACATAAAGGCATAAGGCTATACAAAACATGAATACAGACATTAAGAATTTAAATAAACCAATATTCACATGAAATTTATAGCCCAAATATTTAATTAAACTTATACATCTTTTAAAAAAATAGTCTTCATTTAAGTTGGAGAGAGAAGTTTATCTCTTGTGGAGTCACCTAAAAAATTAGTGAGATAATTTTTTTAAAAAAAAATGCTTTTAGTCCCAATTGATTTACTTTAAATATATTTTATAATTTCTTTTTCTTAAATCTGCATAGTTTCACATTATACCACCCTAAAGGGTAGAATAATATTTGGCCGGATTTAAAAGAAAGAAACTATAACTTATTTCTCTAACAAGACATAGCATAGGGAATATACTATTACTTCTATGAGATGAAAAAGAATATTCTTTGTTTGTTCTAATTAAAGAGAAAAGTTATAAATTTATTTCCAAAATCAAATATAAAGGATATTCTATTTGTTGTAAAGGCAAACAAATTATACATCTATCTTTTGATTATGAAGTTAAAATTTAAATATAAATAGGGCCAGTCTATATTTATAGATTTTTTTATACCTTAGAAAGGAAACTAAGGTAGATTTTATTCTATTCTAGGTTTTAGGCTCCCTATAGGGACAACCCTTATAGTTAGTTACTTCTCCTAAGAGAATACTATCATTTAAAATTAATTCAAAATTATTTTAAAATTCATATAAATTTAATGAAATGTTTAGGCTATTTAAATTTTGTTACACAACTTTAGATTATAAATTTTAAAATTGAATTTTGAAAGTTTTGATTTGATTTGAAAAAGAAGTATGTGTACAGAATGGTGTATAAAAGTATGAGATGCGTCAAGAGGGGGGTGGGGGGGGGGGGGGGGGGGGGGTGTATTGGTATTTTTTGAAATATTATAAATGGAAAAAGCACACCATGAGATTGGTAGTAATTCGAGCACTTAACCTACGTTTACTCCCTGGAGTCCTCCACTCCGAAAGTTGCACTACTCAAAAGTAATTCTCCTTCTGCCCCCATAGCAAGGCAGAGAAGCCTTTATGCAAACTCACTTTCACCTTTCCCAATGTGGCAGAGAGCCAGACACTATGTCCCCCTCTCAGTGATGGTAGTGGATTTCTTATTTTTCTCCCTCCTAGAGTAGACAGAGGACCTTTGAAGAAATTGACCCTGAAGGCTCTCACCTTAGAGAGCTCCCACAAGATTTAGCTGGATGACATAAGGAGTAAGCATGCAGCAGGCTTGGAGCAACCCTGTGATCCCCTCACAAGCTCTAAATCTCTTTAAGAAGCCCCCTCTTAAGAGTTCCCTTCCTTTGTCACGTTTCTCTCTCTTTTAAAAGACAAAAGTATTTCCTAAATATTAGGCTTTAGAAAAACCTAATATTTTTAATTTAGTCATTTCTATTCGTATAGTATGATCACAGATCATACAGTACAATCAGTTCAAATTAGCTTTCATCCTAGTATGAAGGAGTACGAACATGCAATAATTTTCTTATACATTATATAGTATGATATAAATATCATCCAGTATGATGTATTAAACTTCTTCAACTTGTATAGGAAAAATGCTAGGATGACCAAAATTTGTTTTTATTCATCATCTAGTATGATGCAACTCATATAGTATGATTAGTTAAAATATTTAGGTCATCCGTTATGATATATAAGTCACACCGTATGATTAGTTCATAAATTAAGGTTTTGTCCAGTACGATCTTTGGGATGACAAAAAATAGCATCAGTTCATCTTACTGTATGAACAAGGTTGTACAGTATGATCACCAATCATTAATTAAGCCTTGATTTAATTGATTATTCATAGTGGTTAATTTTAGCAAGTATTTAAATAATCCTACAGTACAATTGGATCGTATAATATGATCAGTTAAAAATTCAAAGATAAAAAACTTAATTAAATTTATGTCGTGGCTAAGGTTTTGGATTGAAAATAAATCATTCAGTATGATGGTGATCATACAGTATGATTAGTTCACAGAAGATAGCTATTGATCCACAGTGTTTTATATAGTACGATTTAAAATCATACAATACAATCCACAAAAAAATAAATTTTTCTTAAGAAAAACTCACCGCCTCTATGTGTGCATGGTTGCTCAGTTTGTATATTCTTTTTCTAGCCAAACTCAAGAAGTAGAGAAAAAAAAAAAAAGGAATACAAATTTACAAACTCCTTCATATCCTATTCAAACTAGTTCCAAGTCTTCTGGATTCTTGAGCAGTGTGTGGTCTCCCTGAAATGTTACTAGTCATAGATAGGAGTGCCATTCAAAACTTTTAAAAAAGAATAAAAAAATTAAATCAACATTATTTGCCATCATGAAAATCCAATACTAGGGGTCATGGACTGCAAAATTCTATAAAATATGGACATACAACTTTCCTAGAATGAATTGTCAGGTAATAATCCTAACTATTTCAAATTGTCGTATGAATAAAAGATAAAAAAGTTCTATCCTAAGAATCAAGGAGTTAAAAATTTAAATCAAATGTAATACAGCATGTTTATATATATATATATATATATATATATATATATATATATATATATATATATATATATATATATAATATATATATATATATATATATATATATATATATATATATACAATAATAATGTATAAAAGAGCATATTTTTTATTAATTAATTTGTAAAGTGGAACCACGGGTTTACAACAAAGTAATGGTGGACAGGCCCCACCAACAATAAACCTATATTCTAATCTTATCATACACATGTAGAATCAAATACAACTAGTAATGGACTTTGAGTTCCCTGTATTCTAAGGAATTTTAAAAAAGGAAATATCCTCTAAGAAAGAGGACATTATTTTTTGGAGCCCTACTTGTATATGTATATGCAGTTGCCTCTGGCTACTTTACAACTCATGACTCCATACAACTTGATCTATATACAAGAACCTATGAAATTTATATTTACAGATACCTTTTCTTATACATCATCACCTAACAATAATCTACTTTGTAGAAATATAAAAATGTGAAATAAAATATATATAAGATGGTGCATTATGAGCAGTTATATATATAGGAAGGTAAATGAAATTAAAATGCAAGGTTATGAATTCATTTACTCTAATCTCTGGTGCACTAAAAGAAATTAAATATGTCATACACATTTGTAGAAAGTAAGCCAACACACAAAGCTGCCTTCTAGGAATAGTCGCCCACAATAAAACAGAATTTTGATCTTATAGATTAATAACCTTTAAAGTGAAAAAGATTATTAATTTATAAGTCCTAAGTCTTTCAATAAAAATCACTCATCCTCTATGTAGGACAAATGATCATATGAAGGCCTTCAAAGATTTTTTAGAGATAGAGAAGGAACCTTATAATCCAATGCAACATACCCTTCAGATGGACTCAAGTATGCTGCATAAAGTTGGTGTAATATTAACGCAAGAAAATCCACCAATCTAATATAATAGTGGCTTCCTGAAAGGAATCATGTACAATAAATACAGAATTTGGATATATAATCAATTTTTTTTTTTTGATCGGCCAGGAATCTTGAGGAAAAATTAAGTTGGAAACTTTCAAAATTAAAATTGGGACCATATGAACTTTGATTCAGGAAAAATTATAGTCAAACTCATCATCTCAAAAATACGAACCCAACTACACCAAATTCCACTTAATCCTAGCCCAAATGAGTCCAAATCAAATACCCAATGCATATTTGGAAGGTTCCAACCGTAATTTGGATTACCAAATGATTTCCAAATATGAAATGCATATATTGGAATCGAGCAGCTTAAAAAGAAGAACCCAACAAGCCTAAGATATCTAAATTTTAATATCATTAAGATATTAAAATGTCTAGTAAATGGTCTACAAACAAGGGAATCAACATTAGCCATAAATTAAAACCACTCCCAATTTACCCTTGATCTTCCTCCAATTTATTGGCCATGCCACTATCAAAAATTTATAAATAGTCCCCTCAATTATCATGAAAGGGGTGCTCAAGAAAGGAAGCAAGAAAGAAAGATCAAACATCTCTCTTACTACCAAGCTCCATCGGGCTTCTTCTGGACCACCAAGTGGTGCCAAAATTCTATCAGAACATTGACTAATGTCATACTTTTGTCGAACCACTGACTAACATCAGACATCTGACATACCACCAAGTGATGCCTAAATTTTGCCGAACCACTTACTGACCCCAGAATATCCACTAGGTAACTAGGTGATTCCTAATTTTTTGTCAAATTTCTACATGAAACTGAACTTCTATCCATCACAATATTTCTTCCTAACCATCATTGTTAGGTGGGCTTCTACCAGGTCACCAATTGTCATCAGATTTACACTAGTAAATTTACAATCTTTTTAACCTCGGTCACAAAACTAATGTCTTTCCATCCTTTATCACTCGTCTGCTACAATTCTTATGACCTTCATTACAAGATAACAATCATTCTGACCTCCTCCTATATAAAATAGTCCTTCTAACCTTTATTTCTAGATTAAGACCCTTCTTGAAAGTTCGATAGGGATATTAGGCCCTCTTGAACTTAGTCCCAAGCTAATTAAAAGAGAGAGGTGAATTGGAAAACCTTAAAACCAAAGATAAAACTCCAACCAAAATCACCACAAACAAAGTGCGGAAGAAAAATAAATGCGGAAGCGATAATAAGAAAAGAACACACCAGATTTATAGTGGTTCGGTCGACTTGACCTACGTCCACTCCTTGGAGGCACCCTCCAAGTATTGCACTACAAAAGTGTCTCTCCTTTAGCCCCCACAGCTAGGCGGAGAAGCCCTTACAAAATCACTTCCACCTTCCCCGATGCGGCGGAGTCGCCGAGTCCTTTGACACCAAAGAGATCTTCTTCTTTGGTGAACTTACCTCGAGACAAGTCTTGAATCTGATGGTACTAAGGTGCGAATTCGCCGGAGCAACCGTGTGGATCCCCCACCACACTCCCTTGAGTTCCTCCCCCTCACAGGATCTTCTCCCTCTCAAACTCCACCCTTTCCTCTCTCCCTTTCAAGCTCTCTCTTCAAGTTTCCCCCACAAGAACGAAGCTACAATGGCTGCCAAAGACACTTACAAAGTGCCTTGCCATAGCTTAAATAGAGGCTCTCAAAACGAGCTCATTAATGCAAGTTGCCACCATTATCGTCCAGGACGATAGCCAAATCGTCCTGGCCGATTAGCACAAATATGAGGAAAATCGTCCTGAATATCAACCTGAAATGAAGCTGGACGATGTCTAATCATCCCGGCCGATCTTACGATCGGCCTGGACGAAATCCCCATTGATTGCTTTCCAAAACTGTCTGAGAAATTTTGGAAAAATTGACTTGGATCGGCCAAGCCGATATTTTATAGTCCAGGCCGATATACCAGGCCGATATCCAAAAATAAGATTTTCCTAAGTAAATATGGCGGCAGATTCTTGATGTATTGAGGCGATCATCCCGGACGATATAAAATCGTCCAGGACGATGTGTTTTGCATAAAGACGGCTGCTTTAAAGAGGATGCCCTAATTAGGATTTCTACTTTTGTCAGATCGTCCCGGACGATGTTACCAAAAATAGAAAACTTTTAGGGCACAATAGAAAATCTTCCAAGATACAAATCATCAGATGCCACACCAAATACAATAGACTCAAGAAAAGAAAAAGATTACAAACTGACACAGGCCTAGTCTACCCAATCTTGAGCTGGTTCCATATTGCAGTCTGATAGTGTTGACCTGAAACGTTAGTAGAAAGCAGTCATAGAGAAAAAGAATGTTTGCTATCATCAAAATCATAAGCCATAGATCCGCAACAATCTCCCCCTTTTTGATGATGGCAAACAATTCAATTTGAATTTTCAAAAGAAAGCAATTTCTCCTAAAATTTGAATTTTCAAAGGAAAGCAATTTCTCCTAATCTCCCCCTCACTAGAATAACTCTTTTTAAAAAAATAGGGGAGATGAAAATATTTTTGTTGTTTTTAATTTTTTGAAAACAAGATACAAACATGATAACAGTACAAAAATTCAACAATACGTTCTCCCCCTTTGACATTATCAAAAAGAGAGGAGGCAGAAACAAAAAAAATAAAACAAATAGGAGATAAAACATTCCCAGATCTAGTGAAAAGAAATAAATATTCTTAAAATGAGAAAATTACCTCTTGGTTTTAATCAAAAACTTAGTAGAATTGGATTGACAACGCATAGCCCAGAAAAGGTTAGAAATTCATAATTTGATAATCCAAACTCGTTCTTTAAAAAAGGCTCAAAAACTTTTTAATTCAATATCTAGATCAAGGAATAAATTAGAAAAAGAAACAATGATTTTTCAAAAACTCCTTCCATAAAATATATCTAATAGAAGATCAATGCACGAATTTTTGAATCAAGAATCAAGATTTTCAAACTCAAGTATCGAAAATATCAAGGGTTTTCTTGAGTTTTTTAAAAAATACAAGAATGGTAAGCATTAACTTTGTGGGCTCATTTTATGCCTCTTGACAATTGGTTGGCGCACTGCGCATCTTTTGATACACTTTGTGTATTCTATATTTTCAATTTGGCGACTTTGCGCATCTTTTATTTTTGGCATCATTGGCAAATTTTTTTTTTTAATATGCTTCCTTTCTTAAATCTTAAGAACAAAGGAAAACCCATCTTAGTGACAAATTGAATTTCTTGATTTAGAAAATTATGAGTTAGATTCAAAAGCTTTGCAAATGATTCCTATGTGATAAATAAAACGTAGGGAGATAAAAAAAATTTGTTTCAAAAGCCAATTTAAAAGATGAAAAAGATTTTAAATCAAAAGTAGGATAACCTCATTTAGAAAACAAGGATTTGAAAAAAAATAATGAGTTTCCTTCCTTCGACTGTATTAGAGAAGTCAAACAAAATCTACCAAAGATTTCAAGAAAAACAGGAAGTAGATTTTTCATTTTTAGAAAAGTGAGTGTGTGTGTTGATCAGAGAAAAACTTTCACAAGAAAAAAAAATTCAAAGAATAAACAAAACTAAAAAACAAAAATACAAAAAAAAGGAAAAACACAAAAACACAATACAAAAAATACGAAAGGCTCTTAACCATTATCTTTCTCCTGGTCCGATGCTTCAGAGACCAGATCTGCCCATGAGATTTTTTGCCTTTCATTATTTCCCCAGTTTAAATTTTTCTTTGCCTTGCCCTTTTCTTTCGTAGGAAGAATTCTTAGATTAGGGCACTGATTTTTCATATGTCCAGGCTTCCTGCATCGAAAGAAAATAACGTCAGAAGAAATATGGACATCTTTACCACTTTTACCTTTTTTCCACTTTTGCTTATGCTTTAGTGAGCTTTGTGATTTGCTTGACAAGTTATTGCTTTCATCACCAACTAAGCTTCCTTTTTCCGTATCTTCAGCTTTTAGAACGATCGTTTCACCTGCATCCAAAAGTCTCTGACCCAACCCTTGCTCGTAGGCAATGAGTGAGCCAATCAAATTATCAATAGAATAATCATTCAAATCTTTTGATTCACAGATAGCAACTACTTTAGCATTGAATTTTTCAAGTAAACAACGAAGAATTTTGTTAGCTTTTTCAAAATTTGAAAAATCTTTTCCTAAGGCATGCAATGATGTAGTAATTTGAATAACCCTTGTATACATGTCTAAAATCATTTCAAAAGGTTTCATAGAAAACATTTCAAAATCATGCATTAAAATATTCAACTTTGATTGCTTGATTTCACTAGTGCCTCGTATATGGTGTGCAATTTATCCCAAACTTCCTTACCAGTAGTGCACGTGAAAATTAACAAAAAATCATCAGAATTTAAAGCACAAAAAAAGCAATTTAAAGACTTCGCATTCAATTGAGCATCCATTCGTTCTTCCTTACTCCATTGATTAAAAGGGATATCAATTTTAATTCCATTTAAAACTCGTGACGGTGAAGAATAACCATTTAAAATCATATGCCACATACGAAAATCAATTGATTGCAAGAAAATAGACATGCGAGTTTTCCAAAAATCAAATGACATATTTTCAAATAAAGGAGGTCTTGTGATTGAATAACCTTCCTCAAAATTACGATTAGCCATGGATCAAAAATTCAAAAGCTTTTAAAAACTTGTTTTTATGAAAACGACTCTGATACCACTTGAAAGTTCGATAGGGACGTTAGGCCCTCTTGAACTTAGTCCCAAGCTAATTAAAAGAGAGAGGTGAATTGGAAAACCTTAAAACCAAAGATAAAACTCCAACCAAAATCACCACAAATAAAGTGCGGAAGAAAAATAAATGCGAAAGCGATAATAAGAAAAGAACACACCAGATTTATAGTGGTTCGGTCGACTCGACCTACGTCCACTCCTTGGAGGCACCCTCCAAGTATTGCACTACAAAAGTGTCTCTCCTTTAGCCCCCACAGCAAGGCGGAGAAGCCCTTACAAAATCACTTCCACCTTCCCCGATGCGGCGGAGTCGCCGGGTCCTTTGACACCAAAGAGATCTTCTTCTTTGGTGAACTTACCTCGAGACAAGCCTTGAATCCGATGGTACTAAGGTGCAAGTTCACCGGAGCAACCGTGTGGATCCCCCACCACACTCCCTTGAGTTCCTCCCCCTCACAAGATCTTCTCCCTCTCAAACTCCACCCTTTCCTCTCTCCCTTTCAAGCTTTCTCTTCAAGTTTCCCCCACAAGAACGAAGCTACAATGGCTGCCAAAGACACTTGCAAAGTGCCTTGCCATAGCTTAAATAGAGGCTCTCAAAATGAGTTCATTAATGCAAGTTGCCGCCATTATCATCCAGGACGATAGCCAAATCGTCCTGGCCGATTAGCACAAATATGAGGAAAATCGTCCTGAATATCGCCCTGAAATGAAGCTGGACAATGTCTAATCGTCCCGGCCGATCTTACGATCGGCCTGGACGACATCCCCATTGATTGCTTTCCAAAACTGCTTGAGAAATTTTGGAAAAATTGACCTGGATCGGCCAGGCCGATATTTTATAGTCCAGGCTGATATACTAGGCCAATATCCAAAAATAAGATTTTCCTAAGTAGATATGGCGGTAGATTCTTGCTGTATTGAGCCGATCATCCCGGACGATATAAAATCATCCAGGACGATGTGTTTTGCATAAAGACGGCTGCTTTAAAGAGGATGCCCTAAGTAGGATTTCTACTTTTGTCAGATTGTCCCGGAAGATATAAATATCGTCCCGGACGATGTTACCAAAAATAGAAAACTTTTAGGGCACAATAGAAAATCTTTCAAGATACAAATCATCAGATGCCACACCAAATACAATAGACTCAAGAAAGGAAAAAGATTACAAACTGACACAGGCCTAGTCTACTCAATCTTGAGCTGGTTCCATATTGCAGTCTGATAGTGTTGACCTGAAACGTTAGTAGAAAGCAGTCATAGAGAAAAAGAATGTTTGCTATCATCAAAATCATAAGCCATAGATCCGCAACACTTCTAACCTTTGTTGCTAAACTAAAGTTATTCTAACCTCTATCACCACATAACGATCTTTCTAATATCTATCACATGCTAACTACAATCCTTCCAAACTATATCACAAAACAATAAGCCTCCTAACATATGTTACTAAAATATTATCTTTTTGACCTCCAACGCCAATTTCTTATGGTCCATCTGACCTTCGTAGCCAAATAAAGATCCTCCTAACCTCTATCACCCATGGACTATAGTACTGTCAACCACCGTCACCTGACTACAATCCTTTTGACCTCTATCATCTATCGACCAAAAAAACATGTCAGTTTTGATTATTATAATTCCCACCATGTAATGCACTTTATATGATGTATATTTATTACATTAAGCTATGGATTTCTTCCAAAGATGGGCCTCATTTGCAATTGACTATAAATACTATTAGATTGCTTCAAATTGGGCCAGTCCCTATAGTTTTCCCCATCTTTTGGAGGTTCCATATAAAAACTATGACATCTCTTATGAATGCAACCTCCTCATTCTTACCTTACTTTGTTCTAGATTTTTATACAAGGCTAAGATATTAAACTTTATAATTCTCTACCACTGTGAATATTCTAGAATATAGCAGCTTAGCATTGCCTATTAGAAACATGGTTTTTTACTGGTGGGAAATTTTTGTTCCAACCTCAAAAGGTCATTTATGTCAATATCTTGACATAAGCTATTGCTACATCAATTTTGTGTGAATCAAATGTGGACTGGGGGGGCAACTTTGACTACAGACATGGAGATGAAGATTCCTCCAACTCTTCCAATATCAAAGATAATATCTCAAGATTATAATGATTCTATTAAACATAAAAATTCTTCCAAAAAATTTTAAGCTTTATGCAGTCTCTAGTAAGACTTCTACTTTTTTGACAATGTCTTCATCTCGACCATAAAAAGGTAATAATTGCCTAAAGATAGACCATTCTTCTCCATTGATTTGGTTGCATTCGCACCCTACCAATCAAGGGGATTCAATTTGACCCTTCCAAATATGTTAACATTAACAAAAAATGCTTTGACATACAAACTCAAATATGTCAAACATCCTAGGAGGATATTAGTCAAATATTAAAATATATGATTCAAGAAATACGTAAACTTTATTATCTCTTAATCACTGGACAATCAATAGAAGGGGTCTCTGATTTGACCTTTTGTAATTAGGTTAATATCATAGAGCATTTCTCTAATAAATAATATTGGATAGATTATACATCCTTGGTGGATTCTTTTAACCTCTTCCATATCAGTTGATATCATCCAACAATGCTTTGATATACAATATCAGATAGGTCATGCATCCTTAGTGGATTCTCTCAACAACTTCCATATAGGTTAACACCATTGAGTAGTACTCCGATATATAACCTCAAATAGGTCATACATCCTAGATATATTCTCTCAAACTATTCTATATATGTTATAATCAATTATTAGTGTTCTAACATAAAACCTCAAATAGGTCATACATCCTTAGTGGAATCTCTCGGCCTCTTCAATATAGGTTAACATCATCAAGTAGTGCTTTGACATATAATCTTGGATAGGATATATATCCTTAGTAGATTCTCTCAACCTAATTACCAAATATCCTATAAAAAAAGTTATAGATTTTGCATTACTCTACTTAATGAAATTCAAATTATACTGGATGACTTACTTGAGATCAACTAATCATATTATATGATAATAATAATATGTTACATTTGATATAGATGATTTCTACTCATCCCAGGATTCATCTTATATAAATAGAGGCAAAACTAAAAGATCATAATGCAAGATTTTTAGATCGTACTGTATGATGAGTTTGAAAAGTTAAATAATTTGTCTGAATAATTGTTTACATAATACTATATGGGCCAAGTTTTTGAACTAATTATACTATACAAATTCCAATCATACTGTATGAATAGTGATGACAAATTTAGATTTTTAGGAATTCTCAAAACCTAATAAATAAATTTTTTTTCATAATCTCTTTGAAAAAAGAGAAGAATGTGTAAATGATGAAGGTACATTAAGAGAGAAGATTTTGAAAGAAATCTATGGTTTGAGTGGAAGGGGAGAGTGAGGTTGAACATGAGGGACAAGTAGTATGAGGGGATCATATGGTTTTTCTAGGCTAGCTACATCCTTGCTCCTCCTATTGCCTTAATGTGTTCTTGGAGGCTCTCTTGGGAGAGAGGCTTCTAGGTCAAGTCCTCAAGGCACTCTTCCTTCTCTAGGAGGGAGAGAAAAGATTTGAGGTTCTCTACATATGAAAATATTCTAGTTCTTTCTATGAAGGAGAAAAAGGATTCAGGGTTCTCTACCTTTTATAGAAGGGAGAAAAATGATTAATGGTTTTCTTCCATCATCGAGGGAGGTTACATAGCTTCCAGCACTCTATCGTATTAGGATTGGTAAAGCAATTCTGTAAAGTCTTCTCTACCTTACTAAGGGAGCAAAAGGGGAGTAACGTTTTATTAGTGCAATTCTTGGAATGGATTACTTTGGGGAATGGACATAGTGTAAGGTTGACATAACCACTAATGTATGGAGAAGAGGGCCTAACATCAAGATTGTGAATCTAGAAAGAAATAAATTTATGTCTGATGATGGAGAAGCAGTTAAACTGTTACTTGATAATTAAAATATGATATCCACATACTTCAAAAGTATGTTGTTATTAAAGTTTTTGGAGATTATATTCTCTTCACTGTTATTAGCATTGATTTAAGGAAATAATGGAATCATTTGGGTTCTTTCTACCTGACCAATTTAGGAAATGAATTGTTTATGTGTTCTTTTCACTCTTCTGAAGCTAAAGATGTTGTGCTTAGTGGAGGACCTTGGTTTTTATGGGGCCGTATTATTTGTATGGAAAACTAGAGTTCTAAATTCTCCCCATTTTCTATGAAGAACTTATTTTCCCCTATTTGGATCAGACTTCCATATCTTCTATTATTTTGTTGGGATGATATTAACAATACAATAATAGCTTCGATGGTGGGTGCATAAATGTTTTTGGATGGAAACATGTTTTATTTGGAATGAAGAAAATTAAAAAGGGTTTTTGTTCATATAAAGCTTGATGAGAAACTTCCTCAAGATGTTTGGGTGGATGGTAGTTATTGGAGATTTTTTCAAAAAAAATCATTATGAATAGATTGCCTCATTTTGTTATAAATGTGGTAAAGTTTGACATGAGCTTAAAAGTTGTAAGAAAATTTAAATATCCTATAGGAATGAGTCTTGTGTTCCCGATAGGAAGGTGGTGAATGAAGTTCTCAATAATCAAGGTAGTGGAGCAAGTATTATTAATGAAGTAGGGATGATGAAGCCATTTTCTGCTATGGATGATGTGAAGGATTCTAAAGAGCATGGCCCTTATATTCATGTAAGTTATGGAACGAAAATATCATATAAAGTTTATAAATCGAGAAATGTTGGTAATTCAAATGTGAGGAAGTATATTAGTAATGCCAAAGTAAGTTTACCCTAGCTTGTTTTTGGTCATGAAGCTATTGAGGTTGTTGTTGTGATAGGTGATAATATGTCATCAATCTTGGAAAACAAAGTTATTTTTGCTGATGTTGCTATCATAAGTAACACACATGTATCAAATGTTGAAGTTCCACAAGCTGTGTCTCTTGAGATTACTGCTGAAGCAGACTGTTATATTACTATTAATGAAGGGTATCCTATTTTATCTAATAAAGTTAATTCTTATACTTATAATGATGTTAAGAATGATTCTAAGCATGAAAAGGATGTAGGGTTACTATCTGGTTACATTCCAAGTTTAGGTGGCATTTTTGGTGCAGTTTTATATGTATATGATGATAAAGCATAGTTTATCTCAGAATTTTAATCAGTGCAAGTTGGTTTTAGGAAATAAGATAAACCTCTATCACTTTTGAGTTTTATGAAAGAAGATAATATTAAACTTTTTCATAGTAGAGTGAAAAATAATGGTGTGAAGAAATATTCTTCCTCTAACCAGAAGAATAAAATTAAAAAAGAAGCTAGTGGGTTTGGCCCTATTAAAAAAAGCCTGAGAGGTAGAAGGCATGATGGTTGCCGAGATAGTATTGGGGGCTCTTCCCCATCGTTATCATAATGTCTTCATTATTTTCTTAGAATAGTAGGAGAGCTTAGAAAAAAGAGGCTTCCCATTGCTTGAGATGTGTTGTGGTTGATAATGGGGTTTTCTTTATTGGTATACTTGAAACTAAATTAGACTCAATGGATAGCAATGAGGTTAACATAGTAATTGGTAGTAGTTGGGATTACTTTCATGTTGATGCAAAAGGGACTTCAGGTGGTATTCTTCACTATGGGGAAGTAAGATTTATTCTTTTTCTATCCTTAATTCTTCTAATAAATGTGTAATTGGTTTTTTGAAAGCTCCTAATGGGTTTTGTAGGTATGTAGCCATTGCATATGGTAATACGGATAAGTATGGGAAAAGAAAGTTATGGGAGTTGATTGAGGATTATACTTTTAATGAAAAGCTATGTATTATAGGAGGTGATTTCAATTGCATTCTTTTTGAGGAAGGACAAAACGTGGAAAGAGATTCTTGTTCTCTCAAGGGCCTTAGAAGATAACTGATTTCTTATCTTGAAATGATTATCATGATATTGGTTATATTGGTCCCAACTATATGTAGTGCAATAATAAAGATGGTCTATCTCATATAGGTGAAAGATTAGATAGAATTTGTCTTAATTCTAAGGCTTTATGTCAGACTCCTTTAGCGGTTATTAATCATTTGCGTAGAGTTTCATATGACTATTGACCTTTTCTTCTTAATCTTCTTAAGTCTATTACTTTCACTCAGAATCTTTTAGATTTGAGAATGTGTAGTTTTTGTATGAAGCCTCTTCAGGGGTGTTCTTAAAAATGCATGCAATAAATATGACTATGGAGATGCTTCTGAAATTCTTTAAAGGAACTGAAGAAGGCCTCTTAAAACCTTTTTTTTGTGAAAACAAAAACTTAAAAAATAAAATGTTTTAAAAGAGGTGTTGAAAAAAGGATATATTTTATATACAAGAAGAGGAGAGCCTTTTTGGTTTGAACCTGGTGAAGCTGTTAGAGCTTAGCAAGAAAATCCATTGGTAGAACGTTACACTTGCAAAACTCTTTGCTTGGTGGAAACAGTGTGCAAAGGCGTATTGGGCGGAGGAGGAAAATCAAAATTCTTATTTCTTTCATTCATACGCTTTAGCAAGGAGGAATGGTAATATGATTAATCAACTGACTGGTGTGGTTGGTAGCTTTGTTACTGACTCGTAAGCAATTGAATGATTTTAATGTTCAAATGGAGGCATAGGCTATGTTCCCTTTCTAATTGGCATTAGTTCAGTCTTAAAATTAAGTTTGATGATTTTGAAAATAGGTGTTAAATGCAGCTTTTATGAAGTAAGAGTTGTTATCCATAGTTCTGAAGATGAACAATAATAAATCTCCAAGAATTGATGGTGCCAATTAGTATTTTTTAATTTTTTTTGGAAAATTGTCAATGTCAATTTGGGGAATGCTTCAGAGAAATCTTTTTGACTTGCATAATGTCATATTCTTTAAAGGAAATGTTGGTGATTTTGATTCATAAAGTTCATAATGCAGCTAAAGTGAATAAGTTAAGACCCATTAGTTTATGTCAAACTATCTAAAAAATGGTTGATGGCATGATGTTGAATATATTAAAGATATGTCAACCCAAAATTATTTTTTATCATTAAAGAGCATTTGTTCCCGGTAGAAATTTTTTAGAAAATTGCATATTGGCTCATGAGATGGTCAATAAAATGAGATTCTAAAAGGCCAAGAAGGGTTTTATGTTGTTCAAACTTGATATGGAGCAACCTTATGATATTATGTCTTGGGAAACATTATAGAAGATCCTTATTGAATTGGGGTTCCCAATGATGTTCATAAATCTTATCATTCAATGTGTTAGCAATAAAAAATTTTCTATTAATGTTAAGAACAAGAGAAGTAAATGGATAGATGCTGAATGCAGGTTTAGATAAGGTTGTCAATTATCTCCAAGTTTTTTTTTTTCTCTTTGAAGAGTTACTTTTAAAAGCTTTTTGTAGTAGAGGCAGTAAGCTTGGTCTAAGGATTACACCAAATACAGTGAAGTTTGTAAATTAGTTTTATGCAGATGATGTGATGATAGCGGCTAATGCAAATGAGCATAATGTGAAGAGGATTTTCAAAGTTCTTGGCACTTATCATAGCTAGATTGGACATAGGATTAACAAAAAAAATCTATTGTCTTGTATGGAAAAGTAGTATCTTGAGGAAGAACAAGAAAGTTAAATAAAATTCTCTTTTATAGAGTTACAGATAAATTACATTATCTTGGAGTTAAGCTGGCGCCTAGAAGACTTAAAGCTGATGATTTCAACTTCATTCTTAAGATGGCTTTGGACAAACTAAACTGTTGTTGATCTCAGTTATTATCTTTGTAAAGAAAAAATTTATTGATTGAAGATATTTATTCTTCAATTTCTACATTCTGTATGATCAGTCACAATTTCGTTCCAAAGAGTATTCTTAATGAGTTGGATAAGTTATGTAGAATTTTTTTGGAGAAAAAGATTAAGGAGAGGATTGCATTATATTGTTTGGGACTTGATGTTCACATCTGTTAATTATGAAGGTTTTGGAATTCAAGGCTCTATGGATAGACAAGGGCCTTTAAGAGCTCCTATTACTTAGAACTTCATTAATAATCAGAATAGCCTTCTTAACAAGATCATGGTAGCAAAATATGGAGTTTATAGTTGGATTAATGAATCTAGAAGATATTCCTCTCTAGCTTTTCGCATTATTACGGCTGGATCTTTGTTCTTAAAGCCTATTACTCAGAGGAAAGTATCAAATGGGGTTAGTATCAATATTTTATATGATAATTAGATTCTTGATAGATATTGAATATGTGGAAAGCTATGTGTAATTTAAGGGAGTTGGAAAATAAAAATGTCTCATTTCTTCTGGATGGTGAGGGGAAATGGAATAAAACTCTGATACAGAATCTATTTTCAGAAGACTTGGTGAATATTATTTCTGAAATTCCAATTTGTGTTGTTCATGGAGTAGAAATGGTGGCATTATTAGAAAGCAACTCATGTAAATCCATAACTTCTTTCTCTTTTAACTCATCTTTTGAGCGGCATACTGAAGGTAAACCTATAAAGTGGATTAGGAAGTTAAATATAACTCCTATAGAATCATTATTTTGGTGGTGACTGATTAATAACTCTATTCCAACTCAATGTATGTTACAATATAGGAGACTTCGAGACTCTTGTTTATGTCAAAGTGGTTGTTTAGAACTAGAAGGTAGTTAACATATTGATGTTACTTGTATAAAGATTATTTAGATTTTTTAAATGATTAATAGTGGCATATCTACCTTCCTAAGTTTAATAATCTTTCCCATTGTTTGAATAAGTTGGAAAAGTTAGCATTGACTAATCATGAAGCTGTGAGATTGTATTTAGTTGCATTTTATTAGAATTGGAAAGCTAGGAATTGTTGTACACATGGAACAAGGTGTACTAGTTCAGTTTCTATTTCTGCTCAAGTACTGTTTGATTTTGTTCACCCATTTGTTATTCCAATATGCAAGAAAGGGAAAAATAATCTGCATTCTATGCTATAAAAAATTGGTTTCTCCCTCCGTTATATTGGATTAAGATGAATGTTGATGCTTCTTTGATGAATTCTAATGTAGGAAGTGTAGCAGTAGTCTTATGAGACAATTAAGGTTGATTTTTACTTTCATATGAAAGGAACTTATTGCAATGGGATGTATCGTTGTTGGAGCTTATTTTTGTGTTAAAATTTAGAGAAATTATCATAGAATGGATGATAAAGAAGTAAGGTATCATTATTAAATTTGATTATATCAATGTGGTGAAACTTTTACAAAAATTAGTAGTGAAGAATAATCGGATGAATAGAGTTAATAGTTTGGATTTTTCATTTCTTGATGTTTTTAAGAATGTAAATTTTCATTTTGTTTCTAAGGAGAGCAATAGTGTGGCAGATACTTGTCCTCACTATGCCCTTAGGGGGGATTTTTATTGGAGAAGTTTCTTTTTGGATAACTTCCATCAAGAAATTTTGACTTGATACGGATGGATAGTTATAGATTAGCTATTACATAGGTTGTTTTGTATCTTTCTTTTTTTAAGCTTCAGTGCTAATTGCATTTCTTCAAAGGGGGGTATTTCTAGTCAAAAAGAGGGTATGGAGGGAATTATGTATGTTAAAAAAAAAAAGGGTGCCAGTTAGTCAGCAACTAGCTAAACTACAAATAACCAGAATAACCATATAATAGTTGGCGCATGAGGCACGCTGACAGGCGTCGCTGCCCGGTGCTGTCGCGCTCTTGCTTGTCACTATTACACTCATGTTCAACACTACTGCAAGCATAGTAACTAGCACCGGGGTAGCGTCACGCATGGGTTAAGGCGTAAGGCAAGCACATAATGGACAAATTTGTCTTGTCTAGTTTCTAAGCCAAATTTTTAGCCTAGACAAGCCAAATCATATGTTTTTTAGGTACTGAGACTATGTTTTGGTATTTCAGACTCAATTTTGGCACATTTAAAGCTAATTGAGACATCTACACCAAATATAAAATTATTTTGAAATTCAAATCGCATTATAATTTTCCCAGGAGCTATAGTCCATATTTTTGGATTTTTGGAACTTTGAAGTCCAAAAATAGGGGGTAACTGATATATCATCAAAAAATTATTTTAATTAGGATGAATCTTTAGGCAAAATCAAATTGGAAACTTCCAAAAATAAAATTTAGACCATCCAAACTCAGATTTCAATAAACTTATAATCGAATTGATCGCCTCAAAAATAGGAACCTAATGACCCTAAATTTAACTCAATCCGAGCCCAAATGAGTATAAATCAAAGAATCAAAGCATATTTGGAAGGTTTAAACCATAATTTTGATAAAGAAATTGTATCCAAACATGACATGCCAATATTCAAATTGAGTAGCTCGATGAGAAGAATCTGACGAACCCAAGATTCCCAAGTTATGATATCATTAAGAAATTTAAACATCCAATTAATGGTGTATAATAAAGGGAATCAACATCAGCCCTCCATTCAAACCACTCCCAATTTACCTTTGATCTTTTTCCAAGTTACTGGCCATGTCACCCTTAGAACTCAATAACTAGACCCCTTACTTGTCAAGAAAGTGTGGCCCATGCAACAAAGTAAGAAGCAAAGTTTTGAGATCTCTCTTGCAACCTAGCATTTCCTTGACCATCATGAGACTTCCATTTAACCATCAAGAGGTGCCAGACTTCTGTTCGAACTCTAACAAACATTGAACTTTTGTCAAAACACTAACTAACATTAGACTTCCAATGGACCACTAAGTGACGTCGGATTGCCATTGGACCACTCAATTATGCTCGTACTTCCCTTGGAACACAACTGACACCCAATATTTTCTCAGACTTCTAACTGACTTACAACTTCTATCCATCACCCTATCTCTACCTCGCCATTATTTTTAGGTGGCCTTCTCCCTGGTCAAAAATTATCATCGAACTTACACTCGCCTTACAACTAACCTTCCGACCTCGGTCACCAGACTACAATCTTTTTGACCTCCGTTACTCATTAACTATCATTCTTCTGACCCTCATCGCTAGATAACTATCATTCTAACCTCTTTTTCCTACCAAGAATAGTACTTCTAACCTCTATTGCCACTCTACGATCCTTCCATCCTCTATAGCCAGACTGTGGTCCTTCCAACCTCTATCAAAATAAATACTATTTTTTTTACCAATGTTGCCCACCAACTACAGTCCTTTTAACCTATATCGCTGGATAATTGTCCTTTTAACCTCTATCACCAGACTATGATTATTTTGTCATCCAACACCCATCAAATATGGTTTATCCATCCTTCTTAGTCACATAATGATCCTTCTTACTGTTTCAGCTGCAGACTATAGTACCATCAACCACAGTCACCTGACTACGATCTTTCCAACCTCTGTCATCTTCCAACTGTAGTCATATTGGCTAAAAAAACATGTCAATTTTGATTATTGAAATTCTAACCATCTAATGCATTCTATATGATGTATATTTGTTACATTAAGCCAATGTCTTCTCCCAAGGATGGGACTCATTTTTATTTGAGTACAAATACTAGTGGATTCCTTCAAATTGGGATAAGCCTTGTGGTTTTCCCCTCTTTTAGGGGTTTCCACGTAAAATCTAAGGTATCTCTTATGAATGCAACACTCGTACTCTTATCTTATTGTCCCTTGAATCATCGTAAAAGGTCAAGATGTTAAACTTTATTTCTCAACTGCCATGAATATTCTAGGACACAACAAATCATTTGGTTATTAAGGTGTGTTGACGGTCTTAAAATTTAATGCCCAATTTCCCTCCAAAAGCAATTAAGAATTAGCATAACGACCTAAATTAATTTATTTCAAATTAATTATCATATTTCATTGATTAAAATTTGATTGATCGAAATAAATTTTAAATGCTTAAATCATCAAATTAATTTGCTTTAAATGAATTTAAAATCATTGCAATTTTTTTTAATTTTTATTTTAATATTCAAAAAGAAATTAATTAATTCATGAATTTTTTTATTAATTTAAATTGACTATTAATGAATTATTAATGAATTAAAATTAAAATTTGTTAAAGAAAAATATATTAATTTGAATTATAAAACTCAAATTTTTATTTAATTTGATTGAATTTAATTTATTATATTGAATGAATTATAAATGCAATTTTTATTAAAATTTATTTAAATTGAATTTATTATTTTCTAATTTTTATCTTATCTTTATTTAATTTTTTTTTATATTTTAAAATTTTATTTTAATTTATTAAATTTATTTTAACTGAAAGAAATTTAAATATTAATAAAAAGTTATTGTATGTTTAAACTATCATCCAAATTGTGGATGTGTATGTGAATCCGAAGATTTGCTAAGTTCATTAAGACCTGTCCTGAATTGTTGCCCTTAGATGACATTATAGTTTGAATGGAATTAATAGTTATTGTCACTAACCCTTTGTATATACACAAAAAACACATTAAATCACATCATATTTACTAAAACATGAATAAAGGAAAATCGATCAATTTCAAAACATTTAGGTTATCTTGTAACCTGAATATTTGATAATTTAATTAATTGATAATCCTACATCCATCTAATTCCACAATGACTAGGTTATATCAATTGAAGGTTGCCCTTTAGCCAAGCAATATTGAACTTCAATAGTTAAGTAAATAGTGAACAATTGAGGAATTTAAGAAAAAAAAAAACAATCATAATGCAGTCACTCACTAGATACTCAACATTCCTCATTAAATTAACTTCCAAATGATTGAGCCAAGTTTAAAGGTTCTAATGAGGGTTGAAATGCATGCAAATGAATCTATGATTTATTTAAAATATAATTTAAAAGATATAAGTTAAATAATAAGCCTTAGTACTATAAATTTAATAACTACTAAAATGTAGTAAAAAAAAATGCATGAATATTACCAGAGATCATAAACAACCTCAAAAATTTTTATAGAAAATTTTATATTATCTTCATTTTTATTTAATAAATTAAAAATAAAAAAACACAAAAAATATAAATCTTAAATTATTTACTACTTATGTAATATTTATGCCTGATTTTAATTTTAAGTAAAAGTATATTTTATTCTAGCCAAAATGAGGTATTATACTATCAATTTGGATTAAAAAAGAAATATAGATGATTTTTTTAATTTTATAGTAATTAACTACATTTAAAATAATTTATATGAATTATTAATTATTAATTAATATGTCAGTGGCAGTTGGTCACATGTTGTGCTCCTATTGGATGTTTAAAAATAGTGGAAATCCTTGCCTGGCAGTGCACAAATTTCTAATTATTACGCTGCAGAAAGTCATTAGTAATTAATGCAAAAATGCTGACGATGTCTACACAATTTACTTATCCATGTTTGTGTTTGTTAGCCTCCAGTGAATCATCCATGATATTAAAATGAATGATGGAGATCAAACTGGATGAAGAACTAAGCCACAAGGCAAACTGCATAGTTAAAAAAATATGCAGAATGACATAATTTTTATCTTTAATCAATAGATTAATGGCTAAAATTTTGTACATGTTACATTACATTATATCAAAGCCCTAAGATGAAGAATGCTTTATTTTAAAAATTTCAAAACCAATTATTTTAAAACTTAAGACTTATCTTAAAGGAACTTACTGGAATAATGGGAATTTAATTTGCGTTAAAAAACAAAATATTCATAAAACTATTTAAATCTAAAGATCTTAAGCAAAGAATTGATTTTTTCTATTTATTCCTTCACCAAATGAAAACTTGAGAGATTTAAATTATATGGTATAGAGGAGGAAGAACATAGTGAGGTCAGATAGACTAGCAGACCTAGTAGTAGGAGGAGTTTTACAACTCCTAATTATTTAGTTAACCAGGTGGCCAAGTTGACGAAGAAGATGGAGGGTGTCACCAATTTTAATGAGTAGAGCATGGAAGGGTAAGCTCATCACTAGGGTATGTAGGAAAAGAATTACCACCACATAGCCTTTAGTAAGGCTTTAGTTGGGATGTTTACAAGGAGCCTCTCTGTGCATAATCTTGGTAATTTTTATTTCCCTATTGCTCAAGAATGGACCTTGCTTGATGATGAAGATGATAAGGAGGTGGAGGAGGAGAATAATGATTTCAAATGATGGAAGTCTTCTTTTTTCTTGGTATATTTATTTTTGGCAACCTTGAGAGAGAGAGAGAGAGAGAGAGAGAGAGAGAGAGAGAGAGAGAGGAGTGTTGAAATATTATTAATGTTGTTCATAGCTTTTTTTTTTTTTTTCCTTTTACTTTGGAGATCCCTAGGAGGAGTGAGAGGATAATGCTTCATACACTATTATAATATTATATTTTCTTTTGCTTGTTTGTATATCATTACCCATGAGCTTTTTATCATTCAATGAAAAGGAAGGTTATATTTCTATGTTAAGTGATGTTTAAATATTGTTGTTTAGATTATCCTGTTCTATCATATACATAATTTAAATTCTTCTTTATGCTTAACTATTGAAAATTTTCCTTTACATAGTGCACACACTTTGATTATTTAATTACCCAAAATAAAATATTAATTAAAAATTATGTAAAATTATGTTAATAATAAAACATTAGATGATAAATTGAATTAACAAAGAAGAATAATTCATAATATAAATATGTTAATAAATAAGGAGGATAATTTAAGACAATGAATTGAACTTAGAACCTACACACTATTATACTGACTACTGCATTTGAGAATGAATAATCGAAGAGGAACTGTGTAGATTAAATTATAGAGATCATAATAAACTTAAATATGACATTAGTGATCAAACTAAATCCTTACAAAAAATCAATTATGGTTGCTAGAGTGATGAAAGCAAATTGATATTCAAAATAATTAAAATGTACTTCAAGTATGAAACATTATAAATATGAAAAATTATAAGAAGGAGAAAATTGGAAAGAAGAAAAGAAGATGAGTACATTTAATAATCCATTAAAGCTTATGTTCAAAAACATCCTTTAAATCAAACATGACATGATAAGTGAACTAATATATAAGATAGTGCACTAATAAACTTCTAATTTAAATACAAGCACAACTAATCTCTAAGTAATTTATTACACTTTTATTATATTAAAAGTCATTCTTAAACACACACTAATATAAGTTCAATTCAAGCAATAACAAGGATGATTACTTATGCTAATTACAAATGACTTTTAAAATTAACATTAGAACTTTAATTACTCCAAAGTACCTCTAAATTGTAATGCATTGTCTTATATCTTAAATTTTAGTTATTTTAAATTTCTAATTTTTTTGGGCAATTAAGCTAATCAATAGCAGACTACACCATTTGTTATGTGCAAATTGTGCACTATTTATTATATTAAATTTAATGAAAACTTAATATTTTAGTTATCTTTTTGCAAAAATTGTTCAGGAAATGGCAAAAAATTCTTAAGTGTTAAACCGTTATGGCAATGATCCAATTATCAGTATGAAAGCATTAACAACACCCTGATGCTAGACTTAAGAATTACAATGCCAGAATCTCAAGAAAAATGTTAAATAATTCAACACCCCAGTGAAACAAAGGCCATCACTATAGCGCTTCACAGTGCCACAAAGTTAGAAATCTATACAGCAACACCTGAGTCTCAAGAATTTGAACATTAAAGTGTTGTTCATTATAATGCCTTGTCACTGGATATCATATTTATGCAATACTATGCTCAAATTTATAGTTTTGGGGTGGAGCCACACTAATTTAACAAAGTGAAACACTGGTTCAACAAAAGACTCTCCAAGTTAGCACAGTATAGAGCTGCAGTGTATCAAGACCAATAGTACTGAGGTTCTAGTTCAATTTCAAACCCGATAACACTAACATTTTGAGTGTTATGACACATGAGGCCATTCATACTTTTTTAATAAATAGTTTTTCAAGTTTTTGTCTAAGAGTTTTATCACTTTTAGTGGTCCAATAATAATAAATATTATTTTTCAATGTCTATTTAGATTAAAGCCTATTGGAGGCTATTAAAGAATAAAATACTTTTATTAGAGATCTTAACCTATCTTAGGTAAGTAATCTTATCATCGGATGATGAAGGAGTGTGGAGAACTAGATAAAAAATTTCATGTTATTTCTCTTGTTGCAACTGAAGAATTAAGATTGAGATTGTGATTTTTTATTATATACTACTCCAGATTGTTGAAGATGTCAAGATAGGATAGAATATGAATTTATGTAATAGAGTCTAAAAAATCTCTATTTTTATTTATTGAGTATGAGGAATTCTGATTGAAATTTTGTAACCGTACACACACACACAAAGGGAGAGAGAAAAACTTTAAATTAATATTTTTTTGCTAATCGAATCATACGATATCTAATTGTACTGTACAATTTGACATTTTTTTTCTGAAGAATGTAGTTAATCAAATCATGGCTTGAATTTTTTAACTATTTGTATAGTATGATTTGCATTAATGCAGATGACTGATAGAGTATGAAATTAGGTTCATCCCAAATCATACCAAATGAATACATTAATTTTTTTAACTATTTGAATAGTATAATCTGTATTCATACAAATGAGTGATAGAGTATGAAATTAGGTTAGTCATAGACCATATCAAATAAACATATTTATTTTTTGAACTTTTCATACAACACAATTTATACTCGTATAGATGATTGACAGAGTACAAAATTAGGTTTATCCTAAATCATACCCAATTAACACATTTATTTTTTGAACTATTCACTCAACATGATTTGCATTTGTATAGAAAACTAATAGTGTATAAAATAGAGTTTGTCCATATTCATACCAAATGAAGCATTAATATTTTGAATTGTTCATACCGAATAATCTATAATCATACAGTATGAATGTATGATAGTTTCTTTTTAATTTTACGATAGATTTTTCATGTGCATTCGATAAGATGTCAAAAAAACTATCTAAGGAATCATTTGCCTCAAATTTCTCTTGAGAGAGACCATTGAGAGTATGTTTGGGAGAAATTTTGTGAGTCAATAGTGAGAGATCCAGTGAAGGGGAGTTGTGAGGGATTCACAAGATTGCCCAAAGTGAGGATATTTTTGTCTTCTTCATGTTTCTACCCAAATTCTTTGGAGGCTCTTGAGAGAAGATAATCAAGATTGGATCAAGGTTCCTTGCCTGCACTAGGTGGGTGAAAAATGATGTGAAGGAATATTATCATCACTTGGAGAGTGTAAAACGTGACAATTCTCTGCCTTCACCAGGAGGGTGTGATAGGATGTGATGGCAAGCTGCTACCGCTTGGAGAGTGAAAAAGGTAACTGTTCTCTATCGCATCAGGTTGGTGTAAGAGAGTTTGTAAGGGCATCTCTGCCTTGCTATAGTAGAAAAAGGACACTCACTATTATTTAGTGCAATAACTGGTTAAATAGTCTATAGGGAGTGGATGTAGGTCAACTTGGACCATAAAATTTTATGTTATTCTACTGTCTTTAATGTTCTTGCATTTTTATTTTATGCATTTTAAACTTTATTGTTAAAAAATCCCTCATGATAATCATTTCTATAAATAATAAGATATTTTAGGATAAGTATTTTAATTTTCTAAAAGATCTAAAAAGCTTTTTAAAAATCCAAGAATTTTTTATATAAGCAAATCACCCTCTCTTGGTTAGCCTTGAGACACACTTCATGAACGTTCAAGTGGTATAAGAGCCAATTCCAAAAATTAACATTTAGAGTACTTCTTGAAAATGATAATGGATAATTTTGGAAAATTGAATACAATTGAATGATATTTGATGACTAAACCACCTTTACTCGATAATATTTTTTTAATTTTTAAAAAACTTGTATGTCTACTTTTCTGCAATCACTTGTATATCACATATGGATTTTAGTACAGGAAGGTTATACTAACCTTTTAGAATTATTGATGGCATTAGAATTGAAACATCATTTACTGAATGGAACTTAAAAAAATAAAATTAGCAAAGTTAAATACAAAATATTTTAAAAAATTGTTTGTTCTTTAAAATATGAGAATTATATGTGAGTTTCTACTTTTTTTTAAGGGAAAACCCTCAAAGGGGCCTTCACATTAATATAAAATTAAAAATTATAAGGTCCTTAATGGGACCTCAAGCTCTACTACTGCTCAAACGAGCTACAAGGAAAAAGCCTAAAAAACTAAGAGCTCATGGTCCCTGCTAAGCCAAAATACAAAAATTCCTAAATACATTCTACGGTGCTCAAGAATAAACACCCAAAAAATGGGGAGACAGCCCATAAATGCTCTCAACACAAGCTCCCTGATCCAAAACTGAGTAGATCAATAATCTGCATGAAATGGAACCTGCAAAATAGAGAAAAAAAACACCAAGAAAATAACAAAAAATGGACACCTACACTGGAGAAGAAAGTACCACCAATGACTCAAGAATATGGTCTTCCTGCAAAAAACCAGAGAACTCTTAGTATAACAAATAACAACCCAAAGAAAACCAGCAATACCAGCCCAAATATAACCTCCCAGCACTCCAGACTTCACTAGGAACCACCAACTCAAAAAAGAGCCACCCCCAACACTCCAGTGGAACTAAGAACCACCCCAATGCACGGTCAAAGAGCATAACACCCAAAATTCCCACCAATATTTAAAAGATCATTAGGGATGTTAAGCCCTTACGAACTAGCCCAAGGCTAACCAATAGTGCGGTGAATTAGTATTTTAAAAAATTTCTTAATCAAAACACACACTCCAAATAAACCAAAATTCACCACAAAGAAAATCAAGGTGCAAAAATTTTAAAGGAAATAATACACAAGATTTATAGTGGTTCGGTGAAACTTTGACCTAGGTCCACTCCTCGGAGGCACCCTCTGAATATTTCACTAAACTCTATTACAAATCTGAGATTATGAATTAGACTTTTGATGATAGAAAACATTCATGTTTTTCTACGACTTCCTTGCCTACTAACTTTTTAGGTCCACATGATCGAATGCAACTTAAGCCAGCTCAAGATTGGGTAGATTTAAGTTGAGTCAAGTTTGTAATTTTTCCTTTCTTGAGTCAAATGTGAAAGTGGTTCCTGATGCTAAGTAACCTTGTACACACACTTGAGGGGTTTTTTGTGTTTTTCTATTTTGAGTACATCGGCCTGGACGATGTTCATATCGGCCAAGACGATCCAACTAAAAATAAAAATCATAATTAGGGCATCCTGGTTAAGGCAGCTATCATTAAGCACATCATCCTGGATGATCCTTGTATCGGCCAGGACGATAATATCAAATCATAAAGAATCAGTCGACAGAACTATTTAGGTAAAATTTAATTTAGGATATTGGCCAGGATGATCCATTACATCGTCCTGGATGATACAACACAATTATTCCTAAATTAATCTGGCAATTATGGAAAGTAATTAAGGCTGATTGATACGATCACATCGACCGAGCCGATCGCAGGATCAGTCGGGATGATGTCCTGGACGACTTACATCAGCTAGACTCTGTTCAGGGTGATGTTCAGGATGATTGTACTTGGATTTGAATTAATCGGCTAGGACATAATTTATCGGCCAGGACGATGTAACCAATTTTCTTTTGATCATCCCAAATCATCCAAATTGGTTGAGCTTAATTTGTTCTAATTGTATAGGACGATAGAAAGACGATAATGTCGGTTCTTGAAATTCTATTTAAAGGACTCAAATTTTCTCATGCAAAATGACCTTTAGCTAATGTCTTGACCTGAGAGAACCAAGAGGAGAGGGAGAGAGAGGGAGGAACTTTTGAGGGGGAGTTCGTGAGAGGGATTCACAAAGGTTACTCCAAGTAAGGTTCCAAGGCATCTTCTCCATTCTTCGTCCTTCATCCTTGGGGGTTCAAGGGAGATAACCTTCAGTGATTGGTTGAGGTTCTCTACTTGCTTTTGGAGGATGCAAAAGGAGTTGGGTTCTCTGCCTGCTTTAGGAGGAAACTAAAGGAGTTGGTTTCTCTGCCTCGCCGGGGTTGGCGAAAAGGAGTTTTTGAGAGGGCTTCTCCGCCTTGCTGTGGGGGTAAAAGGAGAGTCACTTAGTTAGTGCAATACTCAAAGGGTGCCTCCGAGGAGTGGACGTAGGTCGAGTTGACCGAACCACTATAAATTCTCTATGTTCTTTTCTTACTAAGTTTTCACATTTATTTTTCTGCACATTGATTTCTGTGATGATTTTAGTTTTACAATTTTGTGTTTTGACTGTGTAAGAAGATTTTTTAAAATACCAATTCACCCCTTCTCTTGGTTAGCCTCAAGCTAGTTCTTACGGGCTTAACATCCCTAACGATCTTTCAAGTGGCATCAGAGCGGGATTCATAAAAATTAAGTTTAAATTTTTTTTGAATTTTGATTCATGGCTAATAACGGTAATCGCAATACAATGGAAGGATATTCTATAACACGACCACCTTTGTTTGATAATCATCCTTTTATTTTTTGGAAAACTCGCATGCCTATTTTTTTATAATAGAAGGATATTCTCCACCTTCTCGTGAATATAATGGAATTAAAACTGAAGTACCTTTTGATGAATGGACTTTTGATGAAAGAGATTTAGTAAAACTTATTGCAAAATGTTTGAAATATTTTTTTTGTGCTTTAAAATTAGAAGATTACTTGTGTGTTTCCACCTGCACAACTGGTAAACAGACTTAGGATAAATTGTGTATCACCTATAAAGACACTAATGAAGTTAAGCAATCTCGTTTGAATATTTTTTTACATGATTATGAACTTTTTTTATGAAACCTAATGAAATGATATCTAATATGTATACAAGATTTACTCAGATTGTTACTTCTTTGCATGCCTTAGGAAGAGAACACACTAATTATAAAAAAGTCAACAAAATTTTGAAATATTTTCCTTCCTCTTTTGATGCTAAAATCACTATAATTATGAATCCAAAGATTTAAATACTTATTCAATAAATAACTTGCTTAGATCACTTGTTTCTTACGAGCAAGGAGTGAATCAAAGAAATTTTGATGCAGGTCAGAAAAAGAAGGAGAAAACCATAGCACTGAAGGCCAATGAAATAAATTCAAATTCTTCTGAGCTTGAAAGAGATGAAGTTGCCTTCATCACTAGGCAATTCAAAAAATTTCTAAAGAAGAGTCACAAGCATCATCATAATTGGTAAAAAAGTAAGGATAACAAAAATTTTAAAGGTTCTTCTGATGTTATTTGTTTTGAATGCATGAAGCCAGGACATGTTAAAACTTATGCCCTATACTTAAGTATCACCCAAGCAAGGAAAAGGGTGTGGGGAAATCGAAGTCTAAGAAGGACAAGAAGAGATTCCAAAAGGCATTCTGGGCGGATTCTGCATCAAACTCATCTGAGACTGAACCTGAATACATCAAACTCGTGCTTAATGGTAGATAATAATCTTTATCAAAGTGACCAAGATGAAGTTTGTGAACCAACTTATGATTTATTATTTGAAATTTATGAGCACATGCATACATCATATAAAAAACTCAAGAAAACCCATGCTAGTTTGAAATTAGAATTTTTAAATTTACAAATAGAGCATGAAATTCTTCTTAAAAATTATTCTACAATTGATACTAATCACATGGCTTTACTTGATGAGTTTGATGCATTAAACAAAAAACATGCTGATTTATCTGATGCTCATAATTCCTTAAAATCATCCCATGCTGTTTTAGAAAAAGAATATAAAAAATTAGAAAGTTTAAAAGCTTTTGAAAATAAAAAACCCTCATTTCATGCATCACATAAAAAGCATCACCATAGATTAGTGCATCCTTTTCCTGGAATTAGATGTTTTTCATGTGGCATGCTAGGACACATAACACACACTTGCACTATTCACCATAGTTCACATTTGGTCTGGAGAACCAAGTTACATGATTCACAACATGCATTGCATTATACTTTCCATAAGAAGGAACCTAAACATGTTTGGGTTCCTTAACCTAACATTTGATAATTTTATAGGCAAGCTCTCACAAAAGGCCTCATGAGAGAATGTGGTACCTGTACAGTAATGCTCTCAATATATGACAGGTGATGCCAATCATTTCATTTTACTGGAGACCAGGGCTAGAGGCAAGGTTGTCACGACCCAACCCGACCGGGACAGATCCCGCTCGCATCGGGCCGCGACACAGCCATTAAAATCCAGGATCTAGCTTTGGAATTTGCTTCAAACTTTCTTCCACATATTGAATAGACAGAAAAACACAGAGCTACTATAAACATCCAAATACAGAACAGTTCATCTATCTTTTCTTTCATCAAAATAATCATATACAGATACAGTACATGGCTTATAGACAGAAGGAATAGAACAGAAAAGCCATGACTGTACAAAATCAAAAAGTATAAAATACCTAATCACTGATCAGACTCTGAACTGCTAATCCAAGACTTTCTTTCCTTTCCCAGAACCTAAAAACCACGTAGAAAGCAAGGATGAGCTAATAGCTCAGCAAGACATCACTCACCAATCAAAATTTTCAGAAATTCATATCAGAAGATACATCAGAGAATAACCGTATGAAAATTGTAGAACAGATACTTGATCAACAGAAATCAAACAACCAATACAGAATACTGAAGTTGGGTCGAATCGGAGTTCATAATAGATATCATAAAGCTTTCAAGTCACAAAGCCGACAGAATCGTACTGAATAACCAGAATCGTACAAAAAATCAGAAAGCGTATATCAGATAATTCATAAACAAATCAGATAAGTTGTAGAACAGATTATCAGATATTAAACATCAGATTTCAGATAACGTCAGATTCCCTGACCCTGACAGAATCTTAATGGATTCTGGCCCCTTATGCCTCCCTTCCTTGACACAGATAGAATCTCGACGGATTCTGGCCCCTTATGTCTCCCGTTGTGCTTATAGCACAAGAACATAACAGATATTTAGAATTTCCGGAATATAACTTATTTTCAGATTTCAGAGCTCATTTCAGATTTCTCGGACCCAGACAATGGAATCACATAGGATTCCGGCCCCTTATAACTCCCTTCTGATAAGATGCACACATCAAAACATTCAAATCAAACAAATCGGATTTCGTCAGAAAATTCGTCAGCGGCATAACGACAGTATACGAAATTTACACAGAAATCACAGATTTAAAAATTTACCAAATTACCACAGAATATCCATAATAACATTACAAGACTTTCATTGTACTGACATAACATTTTTCAACATCCTGATAATTTGCAATTCAATTAAAACGCCGCAAAATTTAAAATATCCGGTAAAAATCTTCCAGAAAATGTTCAAAACGTGCACAATTATTATCTCAGAGACATACCAAAAGTTACGCGGTAAAACCTTTATCAGAAGAAAATAATACTAGAAATTTGCTAACGGAAACAAAATTCATAACAGCAAAGTCGTCAAAATCCACATTTTTGAAAATTGAGAAAGGCGGAATGTGCCTTACCTCGAGTCGGTCAACTTCTCTAACTACGGCGACTGACGAAGACGGACGGAAGTCGCCCAAAAATCCACTTTTCTTCTTTTCCTTTTATTTTTCTCTCTCCTGTACTTTCTCTCTCTTCAAAACGACTTAAATTGGATATTTGTTAAGCAGGATCAACGATGTCCCTGATCGTCCCGGGATGATCTCCTCTGGACCAAATCATGGACCAGATCGTCCATACGAAATTAAATTCCAATTTTGTCGTCCCGGGACGAAACTCTCGAGTACAATTCATCCCGATGGTTCGTCCCGACTGTTCCAGGTTTATACAAACAAAAAATGTAGATTTCTTCACAATCTGTACAGATCATCCCGGGACGATCCACTTCGTCCCGGACGATCCTGGGAGGAAAACAGCCTTTATAATCTCCCTAACTTCAAAAAAATGTCGTCCTCGACATTTCCAAACCAAACTGAGTCAAAACAGATACGGATATGAGTGCCTCATGTCCGACTCCTTCTCCCAAGTTGCTTCCCGAGCTATTTTGTGCTTCCACTGCACTTTAACCATCAGAATCTGTTTACTTCTTAATTTACGTACTTCATAGGCCAAAATCTTTTCAGGTTCTTCTTTGTACTGCATGATCTCCTGAATCTCAACCTCATCAACAGATAACTTCTTGTCAGAATCAGACATCCACTTTCTCAAAGAGGATACGTGAAAAACATTATGCACATCAGACAGCTTATCGGATAATAACAATCTATAAGCAGACTTTCCAATCCTTTCAATAATCTCAAAAGGTCCAACATACCTTGGACTGAGCTTGCTCACTCTTCCAAATCTGCTGACACCTTTCATCGGACTGACTTTGACACACACAAAGTCACCAACATGAAATTCCATGAATCTGTGCTTCTGATTGTAATACTTATGTTGCCTGTCTTGTGCAACTTTTAATCTTTCTTTAGTCAAATTTATTTTCTTAACTGTTTCATCCACAAATGTCGCACCCATTTCCTGTCTATCACCCACCTCTGTCAGAGTCAAGGGAGTTCTACACTTCCGGCCAAACAAAGCTTCTTAAGGTGCCATACCAATACTGGACTAAAAACTGTTATTATAAGCAAATTCAATCAAAGGGATATGATCTTCCCAGCTTCCTCCAAAATCTAAAACACATAACCTCAGAAGATCTTCTAGCATCTGAATAGTCCTCTCAGACTGTCCGTTAGTCTGCGGATGAAAAGCCGTACTGAAATGTAACTTCGTACCCAATCCTTGCTCAATACCCTTCCAAAGTCTTGAAGTAAACCATCCATCTTGATCAGATACAATTACTTTAGGCACATCATGTAATCTAACAATTTCCTTCACATATACCAGTGCCAACTTATCCACCATATCCATCTGCCTGATCGGAAGAAAGTGTGTAGGCTTCGTCAATTGATCCACAATCACCCAGATGGCATCATGCCCATGCCTAGATCGAGGGAAACCAATAGCAAAGTCCATCGTTACCTCCTCCCACTTCTACTCAGGGATAGCCAACGACTGCAAAAGACCTCCTGGTCGCTGATGCTTTGCCTTCACTAACTGACAGGCTTCAAATTTCACAACAAAATCTGATACATCCTTTTTCGTTCCAGGCCACCAGAACGAACTCTTCATATCTCCGTACATCTTACCACTTCTCGGATGTATCGTATAGCTTTAATGGTGAGATTCGTACAGAATCTCTTCCTCAAATCTCTAAATACAGGAATCCACAATCTATTTTTGTAGAAAATAACACCAGAATCAGAAACTCGCAGTTCATGTTTCTTACCAGATTCAGTCTGAGTAATAAACTTCAAGTAATCAGAATCCGACTTCTGAGCTTCCTGAATCCTTTCTTCCATGGAAAACTGAATGTTCATCTGAGTCAAAACACCGGAATCCATACCAGTAGAGGAAATCACCTCCAACTGTAATCTTTCCATATCTCAAATCAGATAGTAATTATAAGTGAGCTAAATACCTGATAATCCAGAAGACTTCCTGCTCAAAGCATTTGCTACCACATTAGCCTTTCCAGGCAGATACTGAATCGTCAGATCGTAGTCCTTGATCAACTCAAGCCATCTTCTTTGCCTCAAATTCAGATCCTTCTGAGTGAATGTACTTCAAGCTCTTATGATCCATAAAAATCTCACATTTGATGCCATACAAGTAGTGACGCCAAATCTTCAAAGCAAACACAACTGCAGCCAATTCTAAATCATGTGTCGGGTAATTCTTTTTATGTGGTTTCAACTATCTCAAAGCATAAGCTATTAATCTACCATGCTACATCAGAACACAGCCCAAACCTTTCAGTGAAGCATCACTGAACACCTGAAATCCTTCCGTATCTGATAAAAGTGCTAACACAGGAGCAGAGGTCAAACAATCCTTCAACTTCTGAAAACTATCCTCACACTCTAGAATCCAAACAAAAGCTACTGACTTCTGAGTCAGTCTCGTTAGAGGCGTAGAAATCTGAGAAAATCCCTTCACAAATTTTCTATAATATCCGGCCATACCTAAGAAACTACGTACCTCAAATATCGTAGTAGGCCTTGGCCAGTCAGCAACAGCTTGAATTTTCTGGGGATCAATAGATATACCTTCACCGCTCACCACATGCCCTAGAAAAGAAATGCTCTTCAGCCAGAATTCACACTTGGAGAACTTAGCATATAGCTGATACTGCCTCAAGGTGTCCAATACAATGCTTAAGTGTCTAGCATGATCTTCCTCAGAAGCAGAATACACTAGAATATCATCGATGAAAATAATTACAAATTGATCCAGATACTCCTTGAACACTCTGTTCATTAGATCCATAAAAATAGCTGGTGTGTTGGTTACCCCAAAAGGCATAACCAAAAACTCATAGTGCCCCTACTGAGTACTGAAAGTTGTCTTCAACACATCAGCCTCCTTCACCTTCACCTGATAGTATCGAGATCTCAAATCAATCTTCGAAACCACAGAAGAGTCAGAAAGTTGATCAAACAAGTCATCAATCCGTGGTAATGGATACTTGTTCTTGATCGTGACCTTATTCAAATCTCTGTAATCAACACACATACGGAGTGTTCCGTCCTTCTTCTTCACAAATAGTACAGGTGCTCCCCAAGGAGAAACACTAGGATGAACAAATCCTTTATCCACCAACTCCTGGAGCTGAACTTTCAACTCAGAAAGTTTATTCAGTGCCATCCTGTACAGAGCTTTTGATATTGGAGCTGTACCTGAAAAAATATCAATATAGAATTCAACATCTCTGTCCGGAGGTAAACCAACCAACTCCTCAGGAAAAACATCAGAAAACTCCTATACAACCAGTATATGAGAAATAGAACCCACATTAAGATTCATATCCCGTACAGAAGCCAAAAATATCGGGCAACCCTTCTTTCACATTCTTCTGACTTCCAACACAGAAATCAGACAGGATAGAAAACCTCGTAATCCTTGAAATACACATCTCTCACAATCCATAAACAAGCTCACTTACTTCTTTAAACAATCAATCTGAGCCTCATACAGACTCAGCCAATCCATACCCAAAATCACGTCATAAGAAGAAATCGGCAACAAAATCAAACTTGACTTCCACTTGTTGCCAGAAATAGCAATATCACAAAAGCAGAACTTTCGGGCGATAAAATTACTTCCAGCCGGCAAAATAACGGAAAGTGATACCGATAAAGTCACAGAATCCAAATGCAAAATGTCAAAATAACCCTCGGAAATGAAGGAATGACTCGCTCCAGAATCAAACAAAACACGACAGGGATGTTCAGAAATATAAATCGTACCTATCACCACATCCAGAGCATCACGAGTCTCCTGTTGACTAAAATTATATACTCATGGCTGAACTGGAGATGAAGCTACTGAACTACTAGGCTCCAGCTGACTACCAGTAGGTGGTCTCCGTGCCACAAAACTCGACCCACCACCTCTACCAGAGGATCCTTCAGTCACAGTACGTGGAGGAACAGTCTTCAGCCTTCCTGCTGAACCAATAGGTCTTCTATTAGATCAGAACTCAGATCGTCTATAAAATCCAGCCTGTGGACACTCTAAAATTCGAGGTCCTGGCTGACCACATCTGAAGCACTGATCATTCATTCTGTAGCACTGGCCAAAATGTCATCATCCATAACTTTGGCACACAGGTGCCCCACTGACAGATTCAGAACTAGTCATACTGGTAGCGGTAGTATTAGAAACTGTAGTGGATCTCAACTGTCCACTCCTCTTAGGGTCTCCAGAAACAAATATCCTCTTGCAAAAGGAACCACTACTAGAAGCATCACCCCCAAACCTCTTCCGCCTCGTAGTCCACCGCTGCTAAGTAGCCATCAGATCATTCTCTATCAGATGAGCTCTCTCCATAAGCTCAAAAAAATTAGAAATATGAAACGGTACTAGAGGCTACCTAAGACTATCTCGTAGTCCCCTCAGAAATCTATAGCACTTCTCAGCAGAAGTAATCACCAATTGCGGAGCATATCGACCTAAAGCAGTAAACTCTGCCTCGTACTACATCACAGTCTTGCTCCCCTAAACTAGCCTCAGAAAAGTCTCCTCTATCTGCTGTCTTGCAGAGGGAGGCACAAACCACAATCAAAATACCTCAGAAAACTCTTCCTAAGAAATCAGAGAGTTTAGCTTTCCTTGGAACTTTTCCTCCTACTGGCCTATCCACCAGCGCTCAGCCTCACCATCCAACAAAAAAAACTGCCAACGGTACCTTCCTGTCCGGCGGACACTACATACCGTCAAATGTCTTCTCTAACCTTCTCAGCCACTCCTCAACTGCTCTGGGCTCAACAGTACCCTCAAACCTTGGAGGTTTTAATCTCAAAAACATCTGCAGATGTCTATCCACATCCTCAGATTGAACAGTAGAGGCTCTACTTTGAGTCTTGCTCATCATCTGAGCAACCAATGTAGCAAACTGAAAAAGTGTATCATAACCAACCACTGGGGCAGTACTACTCACCGGAGCTGCCTGACTAGCACTCTGCCCATCTGTCATATCTGGGTCTGGCAGATCCATAAGCACACTAAAAACTAGGCATAAAAAAATAGAATAAAAATCTAAATAAACCAGAACAACCCTAGACAGACTCACAGATCACTTCCTACAGCTATGTCTTACAATTTAAATTCCAAAACCATTGCTTTGATACCACTAAAAAGGCTTGTCACGACCCAACCCGACCGGAACAGATCCCGCTTGCATCGGGCCACAACACAACCATTGAAATCCAGGATCTAGCTTTGGAATTTGCTTCAGACTTTCTTTTACATATTGAATAGACAGAAAAATACAGGGCTACTATAAACATCCAAATACAAAACATTTCATCTATCTTTTCTTTCATCAAAACAATCATATACAGATACAGTACATGGCTTACAGATAGAAGGAATAGAACAGAAAAGCCATGACTGTATAAAATAAAAACTACAAAATACCTAATCACTGATCAGACTCTGAACTACTAATTCAAGACTTCCTTCCCTTTCACAGAACCTGAAAACCACACAGAAAGCAAGGATGAGCTAACAGCTCAGCAAGACATCACTCACCAATCAAAATCGTCAGAAATTCACATCAAAAAATACATCAGAGAATAGCCGTACGAAAATCGTAGA
Organism: Dendrobium nobile; assembly: GCA_022539455.1. NCBI lineage: Eukaryota > Viridiplantae > Streptophyta > Magnoliopsida > Asparagales > Orchidaceae > Dendrobium > Dendrobium nobile. The sequence continues at coordinate 36,202,702 of CM039736.1, read as the reverse complement.
ACAGATACTTGATCAACAAAAATTAAACAACTGATATAGAAAACTGAAGTCATGTCGAATCGAAGTTTAGAATAAATATCATTAATCTTTCAAGTCACAGAGTAGACAAAATCGTACGGAATAACCAAAATCGTGCAAAAAATAAAAAAGCGTATATCAGATAATTCATAAACAAATCAGATAAGTCACAAAACAGATTATGAGATATCAAACAACAGATTTCAGATAACGTCAGATCCCCTGACCCTGACAGAATCTCAATGGATATGCCTCACTTCCCTAACACAGACAGAATCTTGATGGATTTTGGCCCCTTATGTCTCTCGTTGTGCTTATAGCACCAAAACAGAACATATATTCAGAATTTCCAGAACAGAACTTATTTTCAGATTTCAGAGCTCATTTCAGATTTCTCGGACCCAGAAAATGGTATCACATAAGATTCTGGCCCCTTATAACTCCCTTCTGATAACATGCACACTTCAAAACATTCAAATTAGAAAATCAGATTTTGTCAGAAAACTCATTAGCGGCATAACGGCAGTATTCAAAATTTACACAAAAATCACATATTCAGAAATTTACCAAATTACCATAGAATATCCACATCAACATTACAAGACTTTCATTGTACTGACATAATATTTTTCAACATCCTGATAATTTGCAATTCAATTAAAATACCGCAAAATTCAAAATATTCGATAAAAATCTTCAAAAAAATACTCAAAACGTGCACAATTATCATCTCAGAGACATACCAAAAGTTACGCGGTAAAACCATTGTCAGAAGAAAGTAATACCAGAAATTTGCTAACGGAAACAAAATTCAGAACAGAAAAGTCATCAAAATCCACATTTCTGAAAATTGAGAAAGGCGAAATGTGCTTTACCTCGAGACGGTCAACTTCTCCATCTACGGCGACGGACGAAAATGGACGGAAGTCACCCAAAAATCCACTTTTCTTCTTTTCCTTTCGTTTTTCTCTCTCCTGGACTTTCTCTCTCTTCAAAACGACTTAATCAGATATTTATTAAGAAGGATCATCCCGGACGATGTCCCCGATCGCCCCGGGACGATCTCCTCTGGACCAACTCATGGACCAGATCGTCCAGACGAAATTAAATACCAATTTTATCATCCCGAGATAAACTCTCGGATTCAGTTCATCCCGACGGTTCGTCCCGACTGTTCCATGTTCATACATATGAAAATGCAGATTTCTTCACAATCTGTACAGATCATCCTGGGACAATCCACTTCGTCCCGGACGATCCTGGGAGGAAAACAGCCTTTACAAAGGTGACTCTTGGAGACCACACCACCAGAAAGGTGGTAGACTTAGGTATTATTAGTAATTCTAAGAACCTTTAGATTGAAAATATTTTTCTTATAGGTGAACTGAAACACAACTTGCTCAACATCAGTCAGCTTTGCGATAAGGGATTCATCATAATTTTTTTGGCAAATTCATGCATTATCAGCTTAAATAATAACACTAGTTTGCAGGAATAGTGGATCAACAATATTTACATGGTTAAAAACTGGTGTTGATGATTCATTGTTGTGGCACAGAAGATTATGTCATGCCAGTATAAAAACCCTTAGGAAAGTGACCCAAAAAGATCAAAATAGAGGTGTCCCCATGCTTAGTTTTTGAAAGATCACCTTTGTGATGCCTACCAATTAGGAATGCAAGTCCACTCCACTTTTCACTCCATTAAGGACATTAGCACCTCTAAACCTTTAGAAGTCCTTTACATGGATTTGTTTGGACCCATTAGCACTGCCAGCTTTAGAGGGAAAGTCTATGGTTTTATAATTGTTGATGACTACTCAAGGTTTACTTGGATTATATTTCTATTACACAAAAATGAGTCTTTTGATGAGTTTAGAGCCTTCTTCACTTAGATTCAGAAAAAAGCTAAGTTGTGAGATTTTGACCATCCATTGCGATCATGGGGGAGAGTTTGAAAATGAGAGATTTGGAGATTTTTATGAGGACAAGGGGATTAGCCACAACTTCTCAGCTCCTAGGACCCCTCAACAGAATGGGATAGTTGAAAGCAAAAACCGGACCTTAGTGGAAGCTGCTAGAGCCATGCTTGCTGAGTATTCACTTCCAAAATACTTTTGGGCTGAAGTGGTTAACACAGCTTGTTATGTGTTAAATAGGATGAATGATAGAGCCAAATTAGATAAGACACTCTATGAGATCCTTAAGGGTAGGACAACGAATCTTTCCCATCTTCATGTCTTTGGTTGTAAGGTTTTCATTCATAATAATTGGAAGTCTCACTTAGGAAAATTTGACCCAAAATCTGATAAAGGAGCGTTCTTAGGATATTCTAGTGTTGGGAAGTCTTTTAGGGTATTTAATAAGAAGACTTTGGTGGTGGAGGAAACTACTCATATAGTGTTTGAAGTGTCTGATCCTAGAAAGCCTAGAGTTGAGGATGATGAAGTTGGAGAGATTACCAATAGAGTAGAAAATTTAGAGAAGAGGGTAGAGTACCAGAACACTAAAGGAGTAGGAGATGTTACCCAAGGATAAGAAAATAAAGATCTGGAGGAAAGGGTTGAACCTTCATACAGTTTACCTAGAGATTGGAGATGCTCTTCGAGTCACCCTAAAAATCTAATCTTAGGAGACCCTTCTGATGGAGTTAAGAAAAGACATGGACTTAGAAGGAAGTGAACCACTCTGCGTTTATCTCAATTACTAAACCCGCCAACATAAACCAAGCCCATTCTGATGATTTGTAGATCTTAGCCATGCAGAAGGAGTCGAACCTATTTGTTAAGAATGATGTTTGGGAGCTTGTAGAAAGACCTAAGGGACAAAGATTAGTTGGAACCAAGTGTGTCTTTAAGAATAAGGTGAATGATTCTGGAGTGGTGGTTAGGAATAAGGCAAGATTAGTGTCTAAGGAATAACCAAATAGAATGGATAGATTTTGAGGAGACTTTTCCCCCTGTAGCTAGATTAGAAGCCATGGGAGTGCTATTAGCCTTTGTATGTTATAAGGGATTTAAGCTTTTCCAAATGGATGTTAAGAAAGCCTTTTTAAATAGGGAAATAAAAGAGGATGTGTTTATAGAACAATCCCAAGGTTTTAAGAATTCCCAATTTCCAAATAATATTTTCAAATTAAAAAAGGCCTTATATGGATTAAAGTAGGAACTTAGAGCTTGGTATGAGACGCTTCACACATTATTACTAGAAAGGGAGTTTGTCAAGGGGAACGTAGACCCCACCCTATTCCTAAGGAAAGTAAGAGATGATTTAATCATTGTTCAGATCTATGTCGATGATATACTTTTTGGATCTTCTAATAAAAGGCTATGTGATGATTTTTCTAAAATAATTACTAAGGTGTTTGAGATAAGTTTGATGGGAGAGTTTTCCTACTTTTTTGGATTTAGTATAAAACAAACGGATGATGGAACCCTTTTGAATCAATCAAAATATATAAAGGACATCTTGAAGTATGAAATGGACAAAGCCAAGATAATTAATACTCCCACGTCCTTAAAAATTTAGTTGGACAAAGACCCAAATGGAAAATCTGTTGATCAAAAGAAGTACAGAGGGAGGGATGATTGGATCTCTACTTTACCTGACTGATAGAAAACCCAATATAATGTTCAGCTTTTATCTTTGTGCTAGATTTCAAGCTGATCCTAAGGAATTCCACCTGACTGTAGTTAAGAGAATTCTTAGATACCTTTTTTGGGACCCAAAACTTATGAATTTGATACCCCAGGCACAACACTTCTTTTGAGATTATTAGATATTTTGATTCTAATTTTGCAGGATGTAAGGCGGATAGAAAAAACACTTTGGAACTTAACAATTCATAGGACAGCCTTTAGTATCCTGGTCTAGTAGAAACCAAAACTCTGTTTCTCTTCCCACTACTGAAGCCGAGTACATTACTTTAAGAAGTTATGTGGCCCAAGTCCTTTGGTTAAAATAGCAAGTACTGGATTTAGGATTACCCATAGGCACCATCTCAGTTCTTTGTGACAACACTAGTGCTATCTATATTTCTAAGAATCCTATCCAACATTCAAGGACTAAGCACATTGACATATGACATCACGTTATTAGAGACTATGTGACTAAGGGAGGCATTGAGTTACACCATGTGGCGACTGAGAATCAACTGGCTGACATATTTACTAAACCACTGGCCTTCAACAATTTCAGCACTTTAAGGACCAAATTGGGTGTGATTGACATTAATGCATGAGCTTGATCTCTACTGATTCTTGATCTATTATCTGTTGATTACTTTGCTTTATCTTTTATTAATTTATTTTTTTATGTTCTCTTTGGTTTTGGTACGTTATTTTTTCATATGCCTTAAATTGTTGTTTTCTAAATCATAGCTGAATTGATATCGTATGCCTTATTTTTTGACTTTTTGAAAATTTGTAGTTAATATTTTACATCTCTTAATCTGCTAAAGGGTAAAACACCGTTGATTATGTCTCTTTCTCTAACATATTTTGGTAGTGAAATTTTCTTTTCTAAACAAAAGCCTATCTCAAATTGACAACTGGATTTTGCAATTGAGATCATTTTTACCTTGCTACAGTAATCTAGCTTATATTATAATAGTCAAAGTCTTTATGTTACTTCAAGATTTCTTGTTATCCTATCAATACATCTCTCATATAATTTTTTATTCTGTTTTGTGGTTTGTTTTTCCCTATATTAAAGAGTGAAGTTTTTCTACTCTAATATATGGAAGATATACTCACAACTAAGAATGCTAAGAGTTTTTGGAAAAGAATCTAGCTTGCAAAAAAAAAAAAGTGGCTAATGATGTCAAAAGCAAAAGATGCGCAATGACGCCAAATTAAAAAAAAAAACACAAAGTGTATCAAAAATCAAAAGACACACAAAATGCGTCATTCAATGGACAAGAGGCATAAAATGAGCCCATCAAAAAGAAAACTATCTTCCTTTCTTCCAACTCTTAAAACTTAGAAGATTTCATGTATCACTTGAGATTTTCAAGGACTTGATTTTAAATTTCGTGATTGTAACAAACTACTTTGATCTCTTTTTCTTATCCAATTAATTTTTTCTAAGTTAGGCCCTTTGATTTCAAAAGAAAATTTTACCCTAAAAGAAGTTTGAGCTTAGGGTTAAAATGATCGGATATTTTACCATTTTTAAGATTTTTGATGTTGTTAACTCATTAAGTTACAAAATTTTAAAATCAATCACATGGAAGACTATATTATGTTCATGCCTTCATTTAAAAAAAAAAAAAACTTCATTTCTTTGCAAGTTTTTCTGTAGTTTGTTATTTTATTTTTTCTTATTTCTCCCCTCTTTTTGTGATTTCAAAAGGGGGTGTAGTCTGATGTAACTTTTAATTTAATTCTGGAAGTTAGTGTTCAATTTTTTTTTTGTCACACTATTTTTATTAAACTGCCATAACTGTGTGAACATTTCTGATTGTGTTTGTCATCATAAAAAAGGGGGAGATTGTTGCGAATCTGAGATTATGGATTAGACTTTTGATGATAGCAAACATTCATATTTTTCTACAACTGCCTTGCCTACTAACTTTTTAGGTCCATATGATCGAATGAAACTCAAGCCAGCTCAAGATTGGATAGATTTAGGTTGATTCAAGTCTATAATATTTCCTTTCTTTAGTCAAATATAAAAGTGGTTCCTGATGCTAAGTAACCTTATACACACACACTTGAGGGATTTTCTATATTTTTCTATTTTGAGTACATCAGCCTAGACAATATTCATATCGGCCAGGATGATCTTACTAAAAATAGAAACCCTAATTAGGGCATTCTGGTTAAGGCAGCCATCATTAAGCTCATCATCTTGGATGATCTTTGTATCGGCTTAGACGAAAAACTCAAATCAGAAAGAATCAGCCGCCAGATCTATTTAGGTAAAATTTATTTTAGGATATCGGCCAGGACAATCCATTACGTCATCCTGGACGATACATCATAATTATGCCTAAATTAATCTAGCAAATATGGAAAGCAATTAAGGTTGATTGATACGATCATATCGGCTGGCCGATTGCATGATCGGCTGGGATGATCTCTTGGATGATTTACTTCAGCCAGACTCTATTCGGGGCAATATTTAGGATGATTGTACTCATATTTGAACTAATCGGCCAGGATGATAATTTAACGGTCTGGACGATGTAACCAATTTTCTTCTAATCGTCCCAAATCATCTCAGCTAATTGAGGTTAATTTGTACTGATCGTATAGGACGGTAAAAATATCTTCCTAAATGATAATGTCGGCTCTTGAAATTCTATTTAAAAGACCCAAATTTTCTCATGCAAAAAGACCTTTAGCTGTTATCTTGACCTAAGAAAGCCAAGAGGAGAGGGAGGAACTTATGAGGGGGAGTTTGTGAGAGGGATTCATAAAGGTTGCTCCAAGTAAGATTCCAAGGCATCTTCTCAGTCTTCTACCTTTGTCATTGGGGGTTCAAGGGAGGTAAGCTTCAGTAATTGGTCGAGGTTCTCTTCTTACTTCAGGAGGAAGCAAAAAGAGTTGGTTTCTCTATCTTCTTCAGAAGGAAAAAAAAAGAGTTAGTTTCTCTGCCTCGCCGGGGTTGGCGAAAAGGAGTTTTTGTGAGGGCTTCTCCGTTTTGCTGTGGGGCCAAAAGGAGAGTCACTTAGTTAGTGCAATACTCGAAGGGTGCCTTTGAGGAGTGGACGTAGGTCGAGTTGATCGAACCACTATAAATTATTTGTGTTCTTTTCTTACTATATTTATGTATTTATTTTTTTGCACTTTGATTTCTGTGGTTATTTTAGTTTTAAGTTTTTGTGCTTTGATTGTTTAAGAAGATTTTTTTAAATTATCAAATCACCCCCTTCTTGGTTAGTATCGGGCAAGTTCTTAAGGGATTAACATTCCCAACAAACTTTCAAACTCAGTGTCTCTCCTTTAGCCCCCACAGCTAAGTGGAGAAGCCCTTATAAAATCACTTCCACCTTCCCCGGTATGGTGGAGTAGCCGGGTCCTTCAACACCAAAGAAACTTTCTTCTTCCCAAAACTTCCCTCAAAATGAGCCTTGAATCCAATGGTACTAAGGTGCAAGTTTACTGGAGCAATCTTGTGAAACCCCCTCGACACTCCCTTGAAGCACCCGCCAAGGATTTTCTCCCTCTCTCAAACTTCACCCTTTCCTCTCTCTTTAAATTTTCTCCAGAAGAAATGAAGCCTTAATGGCTTCCAAAGACAAATATCAAGTGCCTTGACAAAGCTTAAATAGTGGGCATTAAAAAACCCTAAAAAATAATCTTGAAGGATCGTCTTGAATGACGTGCTTAAAAAGAGGGCTTCAGAAAATCCTAAAAATTTAATTTCAATGCCAAAAATTATCCTAGACATTCACAGTATCATCCAGTACGATGTGTAGAATTTGACCTGATAGTCCCGGACGATATTAGGATAGTCCAAAATGATTAGTGCAAAATTATAAAGATCATCCAGAATGATATTGTGGATCATCCGGGATGATTAGAAGAAACATTATTGTTGAGATTCATTCATAATGAGTTAGGTTGTTAAACCTTAGCTTATGTCCTAGTGGTTAACCAAGAGGGGGGGGGGATGAATTGTCAATTAAAAGAAATTATCCCTCTTTTTAATCTTTGGAAATTAAAACTTAATTGTTAGTGAATTTTTTTAGAAAAATATTTTTCAACCACAAGTTATAAATGATAAACAAAATAAAAAAAATGGAAAAGTAAAGAACTCCAAATTTATAGTGGTTCGGTCAAAACCAGACCTACATCCACTCCCCGGAGGCACCCTCTGAGTATTACACTAATACCACTAGTGACTCTCCTTTAGCACCCACAATAAGGCGGTGAAGCCTTTACAAAAACACTTTCCATCACTACCCGGTGTGGCAGAGAACCGTCTTCCTTTTTACACTTATCCCTAGTATTGGCAAAGAACCGTCCGTCCTTTCACACTCTCCTAGTATGGGAAGAGAATCCTTCATCCTTTCACACTCTCCTAGTGTGGGCAGAAACCCTTCATCCTTTCACACTCTCCTAGTGTGGGCAAAGAACCCGCGACTGTTCACACTCTCCAAGTGTCGGCAGAGAACCAAATCTCCTTGACAGATCTTCTCACAATAAATCTAGAAGGAAGAAAGAAAAGAGTGAAGTAATCCCAAATCACAAATAGAGATTCTTACCTTTGAATACAAAGCGAAGCCTTTATGCTCCAGTGGTAGGAATCCTTCTTTGAATGCTCTCTCACACTCTCTCCTTAACTCCTATTTGAATAGGTACGAAGATCAAATGATAAAAAGATTGGGTGGCAGTCCAAATTGGACTATATATAGGAGAGACAGGAAAAACCGTCCAAAACTATAAATTTTTCAAGTCAACACGAAATGAATCATCTCATACGATCGTGGATCATCCTGGATGATTTTACATAAAGTGTCGGAAATGATCCTAATGAATACTGGTAAGAACTATGTTTGTACACGATCATCATCCCGTACAAACAAGGTTCGTCCGGTACGATCGGTTATACCATAGGTCGGTTCCCAAATAGCTGCATAGGCGTAACCAACTTTAGTAAGTCGGTTCATATCGTCCTGGGACGAACAAGACTTCGTCCGGATGAAATTTTTACAGAGAGCAACTCGTCCTAGCACAATAATGAAATTCGTCTGAACAAATTTTTTATAGAGAAGAATTTGTCCTGGAACGATTTGGATTTCGTTTATACAAAATTTTTACAGAGAATAATTCGTCTTGGCATGATTATAGATTTTGTCTGAATGAAATTTTTATAGAGCCCAACTCGTCCTTGGACAAAAATAATTTTGTTTTAGACAATCAGGACTTAGAAAAATTTTCTCAGCTCTTGTTCGTTCCATTGCTCCTACGAGGAGATAACTGGCCTGATCGTTCCGTTCGAACTAGGTTCGTCCCATACGATCAGTACAAATTTTTTAAAATCTCCTTAAGTGTGTGTGTACATTTTTATTCACTCAATTACAATCACTCCCTCCTAATTCAAAAAATAATTTAAAGCTTCAATTTGCAAAGGATTGTATTCTAAATTAGATTTGAAGTCTTCATAGTTTGGAGTTCAATTTTCCTAAAATGTTAGTACACACAATAGCAAATACAAATATTCCAAAAAGTGTTAGGAGATAACTACACATAAAAAAAATATTTGGAATCATTAAAACTATACAAGTTGCAAAATTGAAAAACATGAAAATAACAACTCTCTTAACAATCTCCTCCTTTTTTATGATGGCAAAACAATTATTATTTGTAGGAATGCAAATTCTAAGAATCTCCTAAACTCCCCCTGAATTGATAAATGCATGAAAATAAGGAGACATTGATTCAAAAATTACTTTTGTTTTCCAAAAAATTTTATACAAAATGAAACAACAACATAATCACAAAAACAAAATAAACACAAATACTAACACAAGATATAAGATACAAAACAAAATAAAAATTTATACAAAACAAAACAACAACATAATCACAAAAAAAAAATAAACACAATACTAACACAAGATACAAGACTCACAAGAACCAAGACACAATTGACACAAGACACAATTCAACAAACAATTTCTCCTCCTTTTTTACAATAGCAAAAAGTAAACAAAAACAACTTGAAATATAAGCAGAGATATGAAAATGATTTGATAATGTAATCTTAACAGTGATTGAAATAAGTGATGCAAATAAAATTAAAATATTAGGCAAATCATAGAAATTCATATAATTTAAGAAGTGATATAACATAGATAATAAAAAGAATTTATCAAAGACATGAGTCAGTTTAGACACTAAATAGAGAAAATCATTGGAATAAGGATGAATAAAAATTTGTATATTTCAAATTTCAATATCAATTATAAATGAACATAAGATCAATTTGAATTAAGAAATTAAAAGAGCTTGGAAAGAAATAACTACCACATGTGGCATTTTGCGTATCTTTTTCATAGTTGTGGCACATTTTTATGCATCATTTTTACTTTGGGCTTATTTTGTGCCTCTTTTTCACATTGTGAACCTTTGCGCATTCCTTTTGATTTTTTTTATTGTACTTTTACACAATTTGTAAGAGTAATTTTATTCTTTCCAAAAATAATAATCTAAAATTTTAAATCTTTCTAAGTGCATAAATAATGATTGATAAGTGAAATATAAAATAAGAAAACATCTTAATTGCAATAATAATATTAACAATAATACAGTCTAAAGAAGAGACATGAAATTAAAAATACTAATAATATCAAGTTATAAGCAAAACTTAAACTTAGAATAATTTGATTTTCTAATAAATTTAATTTTTCTTGCAATTCAGGTTATAACACGATTAAGATTAAAAATTTGATGATTTACACAAAGTCTAACAAACATTTTAAAAGTAAATTCAAATCAAAATTCAAGAATTTATATTGATATCATTTTAAATATTACAAGGATTCATCAAGATATCAATACAATAACAAAAATAAAGAAGAAATACATCAAACTACTAAAAGCAAACAACAACTAACATATAAACAATAATAATACAAACACAAAACATAAAGTGCAACAACCACTCGGATGGTCCCTGATCTAGGGGAGGAGGAGGAGGAGGAGCACCACCAAAGAGGTTAAAATATGTACTCATCATAAGTACATTGGTACTAATATCATTCATTTGCTCCCTCATATAGCCCATGTCATGTTGATATTGAGCAGCCTGCTGCTATAAATGAGTCTCAATTTGATCACAGCGATGATCAAATTGAGTGCCTAACTTATCAAATCTTTGAACCAAATTCTGATAAATTTGTTCAATTGCAGGAGTAGGTGCACCTTCAGGCTCTTCTTCTATATCACAGATGACATGTGCTTTTTCTGATTCCTCCTTGAAGATCGCTCTAAAAGATCCATCATTATAATAGTGCAGTTCTTCATATTCTTGATCAGGATGAACCAAGTTATACTTCTTTTTCAAAACATAGGAAACTTAGTGTCCTAAAGCAATATTCTTCATTCTTTTCTATTCTGGATGGCCAATTTCAGAAAGCCCATTAAGGTAGTCAAGAATAAGTTGGGCTTCATTTATAGGTTTATCGCTCATGATTAAGAAGGTCACCATGGAAAGAAGTTGGGTAATATTGACTCTATCACCAGCTTTTGGAATGATTGAGGTTCTAAGAACGTGCTGGATGATGCGTGTATTATGGACAAGATCGGATACCCAAGCCACATGCTCAATTAAATCATTTCCTCTAATCACCTTATTGATTTAATACCTTTTATATGTATCATTGGTGATTAAGGTATAGGCTCTACTCCCCTTAGTCCTTAAATTTAGAAAAGCTCCTAAGCTGTGTTTAGTGATTTCAACTTTCTGTTTAAAAATAAAGGAGCAAATCATAGAGTGGTCAGAATTGAAGGACATATTGGATAGAAAGTAGTGGAAGGTTTCTTTGTTATAAAGGTGGACCAGAGTAAGGATAAATAAAAACTGAGTCGAAGCAAATAAAGGCGTTACCTTAAACGTAATATCTTTCTGAATTAAAATTCGAGAAGGAGTGATTTTGGCAGAAGCAAATCTAGGAAAAGAATCCTCGTTTACTTTGGACAGAAAGTTTTAGGACGAATTCCTAGGTGGCTTCTTAATTAAGACCTTTTGACGCTTGCTTGAACTAGCCATTTGGAAGTGATCTAGAGTAAGAAAGGAGTTGAAACTGATGTTTAGAGTGTGACAATTGAGTTGAAAAGACCGCCTATATATTAAAAAATGATTCGTTCGTACCAGACAAAAATAATCCGTCCCGTATGAATTTTTCGGTCATCCCGTACAAAAATATTTCGTACAGATGATTTAATATGACAAGAATGAAATGACTTTTCATAATCAACGCAACTTATGAAGCATCCTTTCATACAGACTTTTGACCAGTCTGATCGTACAGACGAACACATGTTTATCCCGGGATGATCAGAACTTATATCATTTTAATGATAGTTGAAATCGTCCCTTACATCGAACGAACATGTGTTCATCCAGATGAACCAAAGGTTCATACAAATGAAGTTCATATTAAAAACTACCTTATCCATTCAACAGCTTCATTCATTCGTCCCATCATTTGAAAAATATTTTGTCCCGGATGATCGTGACTATCGTATAGATGAAGTACATTAAAAACTGCACTCAAAAGGTTCAAAACCCGACAGCTTGTCACACTACACAAATTGTCCCATAAAAAAAATATTTCGTCCCGGACGATGATGACCAAAAAAAAAAATTTGCACTCAAACAAAAAAACTATAATTCAAAAACAAAACAAAACAAAATAAATACCAAAAACAATGAAGAAGCACAGACTCTAAAAGGAAAAATCACACAAACAAAATCATAAACACATAAAAAACATTTAATTAATAAACAAACATTAATGTTACATGAACATTTTTATTTAAGCAGTTAAATCAATCACACCAAGCCTTGTTCTTAATGCACTGAAAATATCAAAGGCTAAAGGTTTTATAAAAATGTCAGCAAGTTGATTTTCAGTTGTAACATGAATGAGTTCAATTTCTCCCTTGGATACATGATCCCTTATGAAATGATGCCTTATGCCTGTGCGTTTGGTTCTTGAATGTTAAATAAGATTTTAGAAATGCAAATAGTGTTAGTGTTATCACAATAAAATAGAATAGTGCCTATAAACAATCCTAAATCAATCAACTGTTGTTTCAACCAATGTACTTGTGCCACACAACTTTCTAATATAATGTATTCAGCTTATGTAGTAGATAGAGCTACTGACTTTTGTTTTCTACTGGATCAAGAGACTAAATAATTTTCAATGAATTGACATGATTCAGAAGTGCTTTTCCTATCCACCATACATCCTGCAAAGTTAGAATCTGAATAACCAATTATTTCAAATGAAGAGCTAAACTTAGGATACCAAATTCCTAAGTTCTAAGTTCCTAACAGATATCTTAAAATCCTTTTCACTGCTGTCAAATGTGATTCTTTTAGATCTGATTGAAATTTAGCACATAAATAAACACTAAACATGATATCGAGCTGGCTAGCATCCAAGTAAAGTAAGGATCCAATTATCCCTCTAAATTTCTTTTGATCAACAAATTTTCCCTTAGGGTCCTTATCCAACTGAACTGAGGAACTCATTAGTGTACTTACAGGTTTAGCATTGTCCATTTCATACTTTTTAAGGATGTCCTTAACATACTTTGATTGACTTAGAAATGTTCCTTTCTCAATTTGCTTAATGCTAAAACCTAGAAAGTAACTTAAATCTCCCGTTAAACTCATCTCAAATTCACTACTCATTATTTTAGAAAAATCATCACAAAGATTTTTATTTGAAGATCCAAAAATGATATCATCCATATAAATTTGAACAATGAGTATATCCTTTCCACATTTCTTCAAAAAGAGAGTTGTATTCACATTTCCTTTTTCAAAAGATCTTTCTAGTAGGAAGGTGCTCAACCTCTCATACCAAGGCCTAGGTGCCTATTTCAATCCATATATTGCCTTTTTTAACTTAAATACATGATTTGGGTATTTAGAATTTTCAAAGCTTGGAGGTTATTCTGCAAACACATCCTCTTAAATTACCATATTTAAAAAGGCACTTTTGACATCCATTTGATACAATTTAAATCCTCTAAAATAGGTAAAGGCTAGCAAAACCCTAATTACTTCAAGTCTAGCTATATGGGCAAAAGTCTCCTTAAAATCAATCCCTTCAATCTCATTATACCCCTTAGCAACTAATCTAGCCTTATTTCTAATGACTACTCCTGAGTCATTCATTTTGTTTTTGAATACCCACTTAGTTCTAACTACACTTTGATCTTTTGGACTTATAGTTAATTTCCAAACTTTATTTCTTATAAATTGATTCAACTCTTCTTCCATGGCCAAAATCTAAAATTCATCAGAAAGTGCTTGATCAATATTAGTGGGTTCTATAGTAGAAATGAAGGCTGAATGATTGACTTCCTTATTTAATCCATGCCTAGTTCTTACACCCTCACTTGGTTCACCTATGATCAATTCCCTTTGGTGGTTTTTAGAAAATTTCAAATCTCTAGGCAAACGGTTTTCTATCTCCAAATTTTCTTCCACATTTCTTCTAAGTTTTCTTCTAAGTTCAATTTATCAATATTTTGGGAATTAATCTCAATTTTATCTTCTACAAAATTTGGCTCTTCCATATTTTCAGATTCATTAAATACGATATGTGTGGTCTCCTCAATTACCAAAGTTCTTCTATTGAATACTCTATAAGATTTTCTAACACTTGAGTATCCAACAAAAATTCCTTCATCTGATTTTGGATCAAATTTTCTTAAGGAAAATTTTTCATTATTATGAATGAATACCTTGCAACCAAAAACATATAAATGAGACAATTTAGGTGTTCTCCCTTTTAGCAACTCATAGGGTGTTTTATTCAATTTAGATCTTACATTTACCCTATTCAGAACATAACATGCAGCACTAACCGCCTCAGCCCAAAAATATTTAGGAAGTGAATATTCTGCCAACATTGCTCGGGCGGCTTCTATTAATGTTCTATTTTTCCTTTAGACTGCCCATTCTGCTGAGAGGTTCTAGGTGCAAAAAATTTATGATCAGTTCTTTTTTTCTTACAAAATTCTTCAAATCTCTCATTCTCAAATTCTCCTCCATGATCACTTTGAATAGAAATAATTTCACACCTTAATTTACTTTGAATCCAAGTTAAAAAATTTTTAAATTCCTCAAATGATTTACTCTTATGAAATAGAAATCTAACCCATGTGAATCTTGAGTAATCAATCACAATCACAAATTTGTATACCTTCCCTCCTAGACTCACAGTTCTAACTGGTCTAAAAAGATCCATATGCAAAATCTACAATGGTTTACCAGTTCTAAGATCCTTATTGGACTAAAAAGAGGACTTCACCTGCTTTCCTAATTCACTGCATCATAAAGGTGGTCCTTAATAAAGTCTAGTTTTGGTATACCTCTAACTAAGTTCTTTTGGGTAATCCTCCTAATGTTTTTCATGCTAGAATGATAAAGTCTCCTATGCTAAAGCCATGACTCATCAGATACAGTTTTCAAACAAAAAGCAGTAGGAGTTTGAATGTAATTTAAATTTAGCATATAAACATTATTTACCCTTTTTCCATTCAAAACATCTTTACCATTTAGGCTCAATATACAGCTAGTAGGAAAAAATTTTACACAGTAACCTTTATCACATAGCTGACTTGTACATAACAAATTATATTTTAAGCCTTCAACCAATAATACATTGTCTATGAAAAAATTCTTTTAATTTTCAATCATACCGGTCCCAACCACCTTCCTTGTGGTGTTATCTCCAAGTGTAACATTGGCTCCTCTCCTAGCTTCTAACGTTATGAATTGAGCAGTATCTCTAGTCATGTGCTTTGAACATCCGCTATCTAGCTACCATATGCTCTCATGAGGTCTTGTGAGAGAGCGACCCTGCAAAATTATCAAACATTAGACCTGGGAACCCAAACAAGTTTGGGTTCACCTTTTAGCAATTTATAATCAGATGCATGTATGATATGTCTAAGTTTATGCATCTTAGGTCTCCACACAAAATTAGTTTTTAGCTTCAAAGTACATGTGTGAGCTATATGTCCAAATAATCCATAATTATTACATTTTGCTTTAGGAAATGGATTTCTAAGTCTTCTAACATTCATCTATCTTTTCAGAGATTGCATAAATTTAGGTGGTATCCTATTACCCTCGAGAGTTTTTATCATTAATTTATAAAATGAATTCATATCTTCCAAAATTTGATTTGTATAATTGGTTCTATAAAGTTTTCTCTCAAATTCATCCTTAGAAATCTTAAAATCTTTCTCGAGTTCTACATAGGATGATTTTAAATTCTCATGATTTTTATTCAAGTCATCAAACTCATCAAGTAATTTCATGTGGTTGTTATCAATCGAATCATGATCTTTCCTAAAGATTTCATGTTCCTTTTTAAGTTCTTCAAATTCTAAATTTAGACTAGCATGCATTTTTTTTATTTTTCTATATGCATCATGCATGTGTTCAGAAACTTCAAATAATTCATCATAAGTTAAGTCACATACCTCTTCTTGATCTAACTAATCAAGACTGTCAGCCATTAAGCATAGATTAGTGACTTTCTCTTCTTTTTCAGTCTTTGATGAATCTGAAGTTGAGTCCGCCCATAAAGCTTTTTGAAACTTCTTTCTGGCCTTCTTCATAGTAGGTTTCTCCTCTACCTTCTCCTTGTTAGGATTGGCTTTGAGTTTAGGGCAATCCATCTTTATATGTCCGAGTTTCCTGCACTCATAGTAAATAACATCATTTGAAACATTGGTATTTCTATTGAATTTACATTTATTCCATTATTGGCGTTTCTTCTACTTCCTCTTCAGAAAGATTCTGAATTGTCTAGTCATCAAAGTAATGTCTTCTTCATCCTCAGGTTGTGAGTGTTCACTCTCAGACTCTTTCACATTCAGTGCTATGTTCTTCTCCCTTCGTGGTTCACCTGCATCAATCTTTCTTTGGCTAACTCCTTGCTCGTAAGTAATAAGCGAACCAAGAAGATTGTCAATAGAATAAATGTTTAAATCCTTAGACTCTATAATTGCAGTAATTTTAGCATTATAAGCAGTAGGTAAACAATAAAGAATCTTATTAACCATTTCAGCATTCGTCAGTTCCTTACCAAGTGCATGCAAAGAGATGACTATTTGTGTGAATCTTGTGTACATGTCAGAAATAGATTCATTAGGTTTCATGTAAAATAATTCATAATCATGCAACAAGATATTGAGTCTAGATTGTTTAACCTCATTAGTCCCCTCATATGTTATACAAAGTCTATCCCATATGTCCTTTCCACTTTTGCAAGTGAAAACCTTCATGTAGTCTTTCAATTTTAAAGTACAAAAGAAACTATTCAAGCATTTGGCATTTGTGCTAAGTCACGTTCTTCTACTGTCCAATCTGTAAAAGGTGTTTCAACTCTAACTCCATCAACAAATCTAGTTGGTTTTGTATATCTTTCTTGGACTAAGATTCACATACGATAATCAAGTGATTGTAAGAAAGTAGACATGCGTGTTTTTTAAAAATTAAAAGGTATATTATCAAACAGTGGAGGTCTAGTAATAGAGTAACCCTCAAGTGTGTTTCTGTTTCCAAATGTAGCCATTTACGTTAATCAAAAAGTAGTCTAAACTTATGATTTTGAAACAAAGCTCTGATATCACTTGTTGAGATTCGTTCAAAATGAATTAGTTTGTTGAACATAAGCTTATGTCCCAGTGGCTAACCAAGAGGGGAGGGGGTGGGGATGAATTGGTAATTAACAAAAATTAACCCTCTTTTTAATCTTTGGAAATTAAAACTTTATCGTTAGTGAATTTTTTTAGAAAAAGATTTTTCAACCACAAGTTGTAAATGATAAATAAAATAAAAAAAAATTAGAAAAGTAAAGAACACCAGATTTATAGTGGTTCAGTCAAAACCAGACCTATATCCACTCCTAGGAGGCACCCTCCGAGTATTGCACTAATACCACTAGTGACTCTCCTTTAACACCCACAGCAAGGCGGAGAAGCCTTTACAAAAACTCTTTCCACCACTACCCGGTGCGATAGAGAACCGTCTTCCTTCTACACTTATCCCTAATGTTGGCAGAGAATCATCCATCCTTTCACACTCTCCTAGTGTGGGTAGAGAACCCTTCGTCCTTTTGCACTCTCTTAGTGTGGGTAGAGAACCCTTCGTTCTTTCACACTATCCTAGTGTGGGCAGAGAACCTGTGGCTGTTCACACTCTCCTAGTGTCGGCAGAGAACCGAATCTCCTTGACAGATCTTCTCACAAGAAATCTAGAAGGAAGAAAGAAAAGAGTGAAGTAATCCCAAATCACAAGTAGAGATTCTTACCTTTGAATCAAAGCGAAGCCTTCACACTCTTGTGGTAGGAATCCTCCATTGAATTTTCTCTCGCACTCTCTCCTTGACTCTTCTTTCAATAGGCATGAAGATCAAATGACAAAAAGATTGAGTGGTTATCTAAATTGTACGATATATAGGAGAGACAAGAAAAATCATCCAAAATTGCAATTTTCTCAAGTCAACACAAATGAATCATCCCGTACGATCATGGATCATCCTGAATGATTTTACTTAAAGTGTCGAAAATGATCCTAATGAATATTGGTACGAACTATGTTCATACACGATCATCATCCGGTATAAACTAGGTTCGTCCGGTACGATCGGTTATACCATAAGTTGATTCCCAAATAACTACATCGATGTAACCAACTTTAGTAAGTCGGTTCACATCGTCCTGGGACGAATAGGACTTCGTCCGAACAAAATTTTCACAGAGAGCAACTCGTTCTGGCATGATAATGAATTTCAACTGAACAAAACTTTTACAAAGAAGAATTCATCCTGAGACGATTTGGATTTCGTTTCGATGAAATTTTTACAGAGAAGAATTCATCCTGGCACGGTTATAAATTTCATCTGAACAAAATTTTTACAAAGCCCAACTCATCCTTGGACGAAAATAATTTCGTCTTGGACAATTAGAACTTAGAAAAATTTCCTCAACTCTTGTTCATTCCATTGCTCCTACGAGGTGATAACTGACCTGATCGTCCTGTATGAACTAGGTTCGTCCCGTACGATCAGTACAAATATTGTAAAATCTCCTTAAGTTTGTGTGTGTGTGTGTGTGTTTATTCACTCAATTACAATCACTCCCTCTTAATTAAAAAAACAATTTAAGCTTCAATTTACAAAGGATTGTATCCTGAAGTCGATTTGAAGTCTTCATAGTTTGAAGTTCAATTTTCTTGAAATGTTAGTACACACAAGAGCAAAAACAAATCTTCCAAAAAGTAATAGGAGATAACTACACATAAAATAATAATAATTGGAATCATCAAAACTATACAAGTTGCAAAAATGTAAAACATGCAAATAGCAACTCTTTTAACAATTATGGTATTTTGGCTTGGACATTTTAGGAAAATCAAGTATGACGACAAACATCGTCCTATATGATATACAGATCATCCAGGATGACTGGATTGAAAAATTTAATCATAATTAATCCCTTAATCATAGGATCAATTTAGGAATGATTTGTATTGATCGTCCTAGAAGATCAAGATCATCCGTGATGATTAGAAAAAAAATAAATCTTAAAATCTTGCCTAAATTGGCATTGGTGGCTTTTTTCTAGGATCATAAAGGATTGTCCTGGATGATGCAAATATCATCTAGTACGATTAGTTCAAAACTTGATCTTCTGGATTTGACTAGATCTCACTCCCATGAATGTGTGTGTATATGGTCACCAAGCAGGCATACTCCTTTAGAAGACTTGACTCAAGAAATCAAAAATTATATCAATGAATATTATTGACCCTTTATAATATAACATTATTTAACCCAGTCTTGAACTCTAATTCTTTGTTTGATGTTGTATGATATTCCTAAAATATTAGTATACACAAAAATAAATATAGAATAAAAAATACTATATGAGATATAAAAATATTTGATATCATCAAAAACATAAAACTCGTGAGCTCAAGTCATAATAATCTCCACCTTTTTTATGATGACAAACATTACTGGTGAAGTTGCAAACTAAAAGTATTTTCTCCTAAATTCCCGCTCACTAAGGTAAAAAATTAAAAATTGGAAAAAACAAAACTTTCCTTTTTAAAAAATTTTTTATTTTAAAAAAATACAAGTAAAATAAAATAAATATAAAATAAAATAGCAAATTTTCCCCCTTTGACAATATCAAAAAGAGCAGGGGCACAAACAATCAGAACAAAAAAAAATTAATTAAAAAACAAAATGATCCTTGATCAAGTGAAAAAAAATTAAATATTCTTAAAATGAGAAAGTTACATCTTGATTTTATTCAAAAACTTAGTAAGAAATATAGTGATAATGCATAATACAAAAAGATTAGAAATTCAAAAATAGTTAATCCAAGCTCAATTTCTTTTCAAGGCTCAAAAAATTTTTAATCCAATATCTAAATCAAGGAACAAATTAGAAAATTAAATACTAAATTTTTTTCAAAACTCCTTTCATAAAACATATATAATAGAAGATTAATGCAAAAATTGGTGAATCAGGAATCATGATTTTCGAGCTCAAGTATGGAAAATATCAAGAGTTTTCTTAAACTTTAAGAAGTACAAGAAAGGTAAGCTTATTTTTTATGGGCTCATTTTATGCCTTTGTCAGTTATTTGGCGCACTTTGCGCATCTTTTAATTTTGGATACATTTTGTGTATCTTTCTCAGTTTGGCGCTAATGCGCTTCTTTTGATTTAGCGTCATTGGCCATTTTTTTAAATCAAAAGTGCCAGCTTTCTAAAATTTAAGCAATAAAAGCAACCCCATTCTATTGATAAAATAAAGTACTTGATTAAGAAAATTATGAATTGGATTCAATAACTTGCAAAAGATCCCTATGCGATAGAAAAAATGTAGGGAGATATAAAAAGTTCAATTTTAGAATTCAATTTATAATATGATGAAGGTTTTGAATCAAAAGTAAAATAACCACTTTAAGAAAAGAGATAGAGATACAAAATCATGAGTTTCTTTCCTTTTATTGTTTGAAAGAAGTCAACCATAACTTACATAAAAAATCAAGAAAAAAAAGAGGTAGGTTTTTCATTTTTAGAAAAAATGATCCTTTTAAAAAATATTGATTTTCTAAAGTGTATAGAAATAAGGTGATATTTATGCGTTGTTTAGAGAAAACTTCACAAAAATAAGTATAAAAACTAATTTAAAATTTTAACACAATAACTAAAACGAAGATAAAACTGAACCTAAAGAAAAAATTGAACATTAATAAAAATGCAAAAAATAAATAAAAAAATAATGAACAAAAAAACATGCATACATAAACAAATAAACACACAAAAAGGCATTAAACATCATCTTACTCGTGGTCTGATGATTTAGAAGTCAGGTCCTCCAAGGAGATTTTTTGCTTTTCATTATTTGCCCTTTTTACAATTTGCTCAGCTTTACCCTTTTCTTTTGTAGGAAAAGTTCTCAAATTAGGGCACTGATTTTTCATATGTCCAGGTTTCCTACATCCAAAGAAAATAACATCAAAAAAAATCTTAACATATTTGTCATTTTTACCTTTTTTCACTTTTGTTGAAGCATTTGCTTGTGCTTTAGTAAGCTTTCCAATTTATTTGTTAACTCATCACTTTCGTCATTTACTAAGCCACTTTTCTCCGTGTCTTCAGCTTTTAGCACTATCATTTCACCTGCATCAAAAACTCGTTGACCCAAACTTTGCTCGTAAGT
This sequence comes from Dendrobium nobile, assembly GCA_022539455.1. Lineage (NCBI taxonomy): Eukaryota > Viridiplantae > Streptophyta > Magnoliopsida > Asparagales > Orchidaceae > Dendrobium > Dendrobium nobile. Next base: position 36,181,235 of record CM039736.1, on the reverse strand, counting down.
AATGAATGAGCCAATAAGATTATCAATAGATTATTCATTCAAATTCTTTGATTCATAAATATCAATAAATTTTGCATCAAACTGATCAAGTAGACAACGTCGAATTTTATTGACTTCTTTTAAAGTTTAAAAATTATTTACCTAAAGCATGCAATGATGTCATAATTTGAATAAACCTAGTAAACATGTCTAAAATTATCTCATAAGGTTTCATACGAAATAGTTCATAATCATGCATTAAAGTATTCAACCTGGATTACTTAATTTCACTAGAGCCTTAGTATATATTGTGTAATTTATCCCAATTTTTCTTGCTCGCAGTGCACATAGAAATAAGCATGTAATTGTAAGAATTTAAAGCACATAAAAAATAATTTATTGATTTAGCATTAATTGAGTATTGATTTGTTCTTCCCTACTCCATTGATTAAAAGAAATATCAGTTTTAATTCCATCTATTACACATGATGGTAAAGAATAACCAGTTAAAATCATTTGCCACATTCGGTAATCAATTGATTGCAAGAAAGTAGACATACAAATTTTCCAAAAATTAAAAGTAATATTTTCAAATAAAGGTGGTCTGGTGATTGAATAATCTTCCTCAATATTACGATTACAAAACTAAGCCATGTATCAAAATTCAAAAGTTTTAAAAAACTCATTTTTATGAATCCCACTCTGATACCACTTGAAAGTTCATTAGGGATGTTAAGCCCTAATGAACTAGCCCAAGGCTAACCAAGAGGGGGGGTGAATTGTTATTATAAAAAATCTTTCACAAACAAAACAAGATTGAAATCATACCAAAATTCACCACACAGAAAATCGAAAAGAGAAAATTAAATGCGAAAATAATAAAGGAAAGAACACACCATATTTATAGTGGTTAGGTCAAACCTTGAATTACGTCCACTTCTTAAAGGCACCCTCTGAGTATTGCACTAAACTCAGTACCTCTCCTTTAGCCCACTCAGCTAGGAGGAGAAGCTCTTACAAAATCACTTCAACCTTCCCCGGTGCGGTGGAGTAGTCGAGTCCTTTGATGTCAAAGAGATCTTTTTCTTCTTAAACCTTCCCTTAAGATGATCCTTGAATCCGATGGTACTAAGGTGCAAGTTTACTGGAGCTACCATATGAAACCCCCTCCACACTCCCTTGAAACCCCTCCAAGGATCATCTCCCTCTCTCAAACTCCACCCTTTCCTCTCCCCAATGGTTGCCAAAGACACATATCAAGTGCCTTAATAAATCTTAAATAGATGGCTTTGAAAAACCTTAAAAATAAATCTTGGCAGAAAAAATCGTCCAGGACAATTGATGGATCGTCCTGTACAATGTACAAAAAAAGAGTGCTTTTAAAAACATGAAAATCTCAATTTAGATACCAAATATCATCCAGGATGATCACAGGATCATCCCATACGATGCACTTAAAAAAGGGCTTTAGAAAACCAAAAAAACCCAATTTCGGTGCCAAAAAATCATCCTGGACAATCGCAGGATTGTCCAGTATAATGTGCAGAATTTGACATGATAGTCCCAGACGATATTAGGATAGTCCAAGACCATCAGTGCAAAATTGTATAGATCATCCAGGATGATATTGTGGATCATCCGAGATGATTAGAAGAAAAATTATGGTATTTCGGCTTGGACGATTTAGGAAAATCAAGTATTACAACAAACATCATTCTGTATGATATACAGATCATCCAAGATGATTGGATTGAAAAATTTAATCATAATTAATCTCCTAATCAGAAGATCAATTTAGGCATGATTTGTATTGATCCTCCTGAAAGATTAGAAAAAAAAATATATCTTAAAATCTTTCCTATGTTGGCATTGGTGGCTGTTTTCTAAGATCATATAGGATCATCTTGGACGATACAAAATCATTCAATATGATTTATTAAAAAATTGATCTTCTGGATTTGACTAGATCTCACTCCCTTGAGTGTGTGAATGAATGGCCACCAAGCAAGCATCCTCCCTCACAGGAGTTGACTCAAGAAATCAAAAATTACATCAATGAATATTACAGGCCCTTTACAACATAAAATTATTCAAGCCAATCTTGAGCTCTGATTCTTTGTTTGTTGTTACATGATATTCCTGAAATGTTAGTATATGCACAAAAAAATATAGAATGAAAAATAATATGAGATATAAAAATGTTTGATATCATCAAAAACATAAAACTCATGAGCTCGAGTCACAACATCATTACCACAATAAATAGGAAACAAACCATAGATGTGATACCATTTCATAACATAATGGAGAAACCAAGTATCCAGTTTATTCCAAAAGAGATGAATGTATAACCCAAAAATAGTCCCAAAATTCCAATAACATCACCCAGCCGAGAAGCCAATCCCACCAGATAACATAGACCTAGAAAGCACACCCATCCCATTTCAACCAGCAAAACATAAACCCCCAAGAGCCCAAAACAAATAATACAGAGCTCCCAAAGTAAATAGCTGGAAAATGAAAACTAACCCAAACAAAAAAATGAATTGCACCAGCACAACTCCAAACAAAGAAACAATAATAATCCCGCAGGTTCACCTTCAACCTAGAAGAAAGCCAATCCCAAAAACCAGAGAAACTAGGATTCTCAATGCCAAGAAAACAAACCAAGGAATTACCATAAAAATTCTAAGCAATAAACCAATGATTCTCCAGCATAATCCAGCACCAGACCAAACAACGACCAATAATGATAATAAAATGAGAATAATTAATAAAGAGGAAAGAACTACCTAGATGTGGAAACTAAGAGCACCAGTCCAGCAGACCACGATGAATCATTAACCCACTCCAGCTAACAGACAAATCAAGAGTCCAATAGAAAACAACATCCTGTATATCTAGATTCACCAGGAAGAAAGCCACTAATAGGCAACCCAAAAAAAGAAATAACCCATCAAGGCTAATCCCAAAAAAACCAGCAACCCAACATCAGCGGAAAAAACTACAACCCAATAGACTAACAAAACCAAGCAGACCGATTAAAAAACCTGAACAAAAAAGGAGACAACCGTACAAGATAATTAAATTCTAATATAAGGAAATGAGCTTTCATCCAAGTTTATAAGACCTTTAAGAGTAGCTGGAGCAATTCTTTCTACAAGATCAATAAAATTAGCCTTCCCTCTTCCAAAACAAGCTAACCAGATAGCACAAGCATTGGCCTCCTTATGGATAAAAGAATTATGAACATTAATAGAGTCCATCAAATTTTTTATGTCTATAATAATATAAAAGGCCTCCGGGTGACATATCAAGTCCAACTCATTAAATAAGCATTAATTATTTAAACTATGCACAATTTGAATAGTGATATTGACAATACCAAGTGACAAACAACATCTTAGTCTGAAGAATTTGAACATTAAAGTGTTGTTCATTATAATGCCTTGTCACTGGATATCATATTTATGCAATACTATGCTCAACTTTATAGTTTTGGGGTGGAGCCACACTAATTTAACAAAGTGAAACACTGGTTCAACAAAAGACTCTCCAAGTTAGCACATTATAGAACTGCAGTGTATCAAGACCAATTGTACTGAGGTTCTAGTTCAATTTCTAACCCGATAACATCGACATTTTGAGTGTTGTGACACATGAGGTCATTCATACTTTTTTAATAAATAGTTTTTCAAGTCTTTGTCTAAGAGTATTATCACTTTTAGTGGTTAATTAATAATAAATATTATTTTTCAATGTCTATTTAGATTAAAGCCTATTGGAGGCTACTAAAGAATAAAATACTTTTATTAGAGATCTTAACCTATATTAGGTAAGTAATCTTATCATCGGATCATGAAGGAGTGTGGAGAACTAGATAAAAAATTTCTTGTTATTTCTCTTGTTGCAACTGAAGAATTACGATTGAGATTGTGATTTTTTATTATATACTACTCCAGATTGTTGAAGATGTCAACATAGGATAGAATATGAATTTATGTAATAGAGTCTAAAAAATCTCTATTTTTATTTATTGAGTATGAGGAATTGTGATTGAAATTTTGTAACCGTACACACACACATAGGGAGAGAGAAAAACTTTAAATTAATATTTTTCTGCTAATCGTATCATACGATATCTAATTGTACTATACAATTTGACATTTTTTTTCTGGAGAATGTAGTTAATCAAATCATGGCTTGAATTTTTTAACTATTTGTATAGTATGATTTGCATTAATGCAGATGACTGATAGAGTATGAAATTAGGTTCATCCAAAATCATACCAAATGAATACATTAATTTTTTTAACTATTTGAATAGTATAATCTGCATTCATACAAATGTGTGATAGAGTATGAAATTAGGTTAGTCATAGACCATATCAAATAAACATATTTATTTTTTGAACTTTTCATACAATACAATTTATACTCGTATAGATGATTGACAGAGTACGAAATTAGGTTTATCCTAAATCATACCAAATTAACACATTTATTTTTTGAACTATTCACTCAACATGATTTGCATTTGTATAGAAAACTAATAGTGCATTAAATAGAGTTTGTCCATATTCAAACCAAATGAAGCATTAATTTTTTGAATTGTTCATACCGAATAATCTATAATCATACAGTATGAATGTATGATAGTTTTTTTTTTTAATTTTACGATAGATTTTTCATGTGCTTTCGATAAGATGTCCAAAAAACTATCTAAGGAATCATTTTCCTCAAATTTCTCTTGAGAGAGACCATTGAGAGTATGTTTGGGAGAAAATTTGTGAGTCAATAGTGAGAGATCTAGTGAAGGGGAGTTGTGAGGGATTCACAAGATTGCCCAAAGTGAGGATATTTTTGTCTTCTTCAAGTTTCTACCCAAATTCTTTGGAGGCTCTTGAGAGAAGATCATCAAGATTGGATCAAGGTTCCTTGCCTTCACTAGGTGGGTGAAAAATGATGTGAAGGAATATTATCGTCACTTGGAGAGTGTAAAACGTGACAATTCTCTACCTTCACCAGGAGGGTGTGATAGGATGTGATGGCAAGCTGCCACCGCTTGGAGAGTGAAAAAGGTAACAGTTCTCTATCGCATCAGGTTGGTGGAAGAGAGTTTGTAAGGGCTTCTTTGCCTTGCTATAGTGGAAAAAGAAGACTCACTATTATTTAGTGCAATAATTGGTTAAATACTCTATAGGGAATGGATGTAGGTCAAGTTGGACCATAAAATTTTATGTTCTTCTATTGTCTTTAATGTTCTTACATTTTTATTTTATGCATTTTAAACTTTATTGTTAAAAAATCCCCCATGATAATCATTTCTATAAATAATTAGATATTTTAGGATTAGTGTTTTAATTTTATAAAAGATCTAAAAAGCTTTTTAAAAATCCATGAATTTTTTATATAAGCAAATCACCCCCTCTTGGTTAGCCTTGAGACAGACTTCATGAACGTTCAAGTGGTATAAGAGCCAATTCCAAAAATTAACATTTAGAGTACTTCTTGAAAATGATAATAGATAATTTTGGAAAATTGAATACAATTGAATGATATTTGATGACTAAACCACCTTTACTCGATAATATTTCTTTTAATTTTTAAAAAACTTTTATGTCTTCTTTTCTGCAATCACTTGTATATCACATATGGATTTTAGTACAGGAAGGTTATACTAACCTTTAGAATTATTGATGGCATTAGAATTGAAACATCATTTACTGAATGGACCTTAAAAAAATAAAATTAGCAAAGTTAAATACAAAATATTTAAAAAAATTGTTTGTGCTTTAAAATATGAGAATTATATGTGAGTTTCTACTTTTTTTTAAGGGAAACCCCTCAAAGGGGCCTTCACATTAATAAAAAATTAAAAATCATAAGGTCCTTAATAGGACCTCAAGCTCTTCTACTGCTCAAACGAGCTTTAAGGAAAAAGCCTAAAAAACTAAGAGCTCATGGTCCCTACTAAGCCAAAATACAAAAATTCCTAAATACATTCTACGGTGCTCAAGAATAAACACCCAAAAAATGGGGAGACAGCCCACAAATGCTCTCAACACAAGCTCCCTGATCAAAAACTGAGTAGATCAATAATCTGCATGAAATGGAACCTACAAAATAGAGAAAAAAAAAACACCAAGAAAATAACAAAAAAAGGACACCTACACTGGAGAAGAAAGTACCACCAATGACTCAAGAATATGGTCTTCCTGCAAAAAACCAGAGAACTCTTAGTATAACAAATAACAACATAAAGAAAACTAGCAATACCAGCCCAAATAAAACCTCCCAGCACTCCAGACTTCACCAGGAACCACCAACTCAAAAAAGAGCCACCCCCATCACTCTAGTGGAACTAAGAACCACCCCAATGTATGGCCAAAGAGCATAACACCCAAAATTCCCACCAATATTTAAAAGATCATTAAGGATGTTAAGCCCTTACGAACTAGCCCAAAGCTATCCAATAGTGGGGTGAATTAGTATTTTAAAAAATTTCTTAATCAAAACACACACTCCAAATAAACCAAAATTCACCTAAAAGAAAATCAAGGTGAAAAAATTTTAAAGGAAAGAATACACAAGATTTATAGTAGTTCGGTCAAACCATGACCAAGGTCCACTCCTCGGAGGAACCCTCTGAATATTTCACTAAACTCTATTACGAATCTGAGATTATAGATTAGACTTTTGATGATAGAAAACATTCATGTTTTTCTACGACTTCCTTGCCTACTAACTTTTTAGGTCCACATAATCGAATGCAACTTAAGCCAGCTCAAGATAGGGTAGATTTAAGTTGAGTCAAGTTTGTAATTTTTCCTTTCTTGAGTCAAATGTGAAAGTGGTTCTCGATGCTAAGTAACCTTGTACACACACTTGAGGGGTTTTTTGTGTTTTTCTATTCTGAGTACATCGACCTGGACGATGTTTATATCGGCCAAGACGATCCAACTCAAAATAAAAACCATAATTAGGGCATCCTGGTTAAGGCAGCTATCATTAAGCACATCATCCTGGATGATCCTTATATCGGCCAGGACGATAAGATCAAATCATAAAGAATCAGTCGCCAGAACTATTTAGGTAAAATTTAATTTAGGATATTGGCTATGATGATCCATTACATTATCCTGGATGATACAGCACAATTTTTTCTAAATTAATCTGGCAATTATGGAAAGTAATTAAGGCTGATTGATACGATCACATCGGCCGAGCCGATCGTAGGATCAGTCGGGATGATGTCCTGGACGACTTACATCAGCCAGACTCTATTCAGGGTGATGTTCAGAATGATTGTACTTAGATTTGAACTAATCGGCTAGGACATAATTTATCGGCCAGGACGATATAACCAATTTTCTTCTGATCATCCCAAATCATCCCGATTGGTTGAGCTTAATTTGTACTAATTGTATAGGACGATAAAAAGACGATAATGTCGGTTCTTGAAATTCTATTTAAAGGACTTAAATTTTCTCATGCAAAAAGACCTTTAGCTGATGTCTTGACCTGAGAGAACCAAGAGGAGAGGGAGAGAGAGGGAGAGAGAGGGAGGAACTTATGAGGGGGAGTTTGTGAGAGGGATTAACAAAGGTTACTCCAAGCAAGGTTCCAAGGCATCTTCTCCATTCTTCGTCCTTCATCCTTGGGGGTTCACGGGAGGTAAGCTTTAATGATTGGTCGAGGTTCTCTGTCTGCTTTAGGAGGAAGCAAAAGGAGTTGGGTTCTCTGCCTTCTTTATGAGGAAGCTAAAGGAGTTGCTTTCTCTGCCTTGCCGGGGTTGGCGAAAAGGAGTTTTTGAGAGGGCTTATCCGCCTTGTTGTGGGGGTAAAATAAGAGTCACTTAGTTAGTGCAATCCTCAAAGGGTGCCTCCGAGGAGTGGACGTAGGTCGAGTTGACCGAACCACTATAAATTCTCAATGTTCTTTTATTACTAAGTTTTCACATTTATTTTTTTGCACTATGATTTCTGTGATGATTTGACTGTGTAAGAAGATTTTTTAAATACCAATTCACCCCTTCTCTTGGTTAGCCTCAAGCTAGTTCTTACAGGCTTAACATCCCTAACGATCTTTCAAGTGGCATCAGAGCGGGATTCATAAAAATTAAGTTTAAAAACTTTTGAATTTTCATTCATGACTAATAACGATAATCGTAATACAATGGAAGGATACTCTATAACAGGACCACCTTTGTTTGATAATCTTCCTTTTATTTTTTGGAAAACTCGCATGCCTACTTTGTTATAATAGAAGGAAATTCTCCACTTTCTCGTGAATATAATGGAATTAAAACTGAAGTACCTTTTATTGAAAGGACTTTTGATGAAAGAGATTTAGTAAAACTTATTGCAAAGTGTTTGAACTATTTTTTTTGTGCTTTAAAATTAGAAGATTACTTGTGTGTTTCCACTTGCACAACTGGTAAAGAGACTTAGGATAAATTGTGTATCACCTATAAAGACACTAATAAAGTTAAGCAATCTCGTTTGAATATTTTTTTACATGATTATGAACTTTTTTTATGAAACCTAAAGAAATGATATTTAATATGTATACAAGATTTACTCAGATTGTTACTTCTTTGCATGCCTTAGGAAGAGAACACACTAATTATAAAAAAGTCAACAAAATTTTGAAATGTTTGCCTTCCTCTTTTGATGCTAAAATCACTATAATTATGAATCTAAAGATTTAAATACATATTCAATTAATAACTTGCTTAGATCACTCGTTGCTTACGAGCAAGGAGTGAATCAAAGAAATTTTGATGCAGGTCAGAAAAAGAAGGAGAAAAACATAGCACTGAAGGCCAATGAAATAAATTCAAATTCTTCCGAGATTGAAAGAGATGAAGTTGCCTTCATCACTAGGCAATTCAAAAACTTTCTAAAGAAGAGTCACAAGCATCATCATAATTGGAAAAAAGGTATGGATAACAAAAATTTTAAAGGTTCTTCTGATGTTATTTGTTTTGAATGCAGGAAGCCAGGACATGTTAAAACTTATGCCCTATACTTAAGTATCACCCAAGCAAGGAAAAGGGTGTAGAGAAACCCAAGTCTAAGAAGGACAAGAAGAGATTCCAAAAGGCATTTTGGGCGGATTCTACATCTAACTCATCTGAGACAGAACCTGAATACAATAAACTCGTGCTTAATGGTAGATAATAATCTTTATCAAAGTGACCAAGATGAAGTTTGTGAACCAACTTCTGATTTATTTTTTAAAATTTATGAGCACATGCATACATCATATAGAAAACTTAAGAAAACCCATGCTAGTTTGAAATTAGAATTTTTAAATTTACAAATAGAGCATAAAATTATTCTTAAAAATTATTCTTCAATTGATACTAATCACATGACTTTACTTGATGAGCTTGATGCATTAAACAAAAAACATGCTGATTTATCTGATGCTCATAATTCCTTAAAATCATCCCATGCCGTTTTAGAAAAAGAATATAAAATATTAGAAAGTCTAAAAGCTTTTGAAAATAAAAAACCTTCATTTCATGCATCACAAAAAAAGCATCACCATAGATTAGTACATCCTTTTCCTGGAATTGGATGTTTTTCATGTGGCATGCTAGGACACATAACACACACTTGCACCATTCTCCATAGTTCACATTTGGTCTGGAGAACCAAGTTACATGATTCACAACATGCATTACATTATACATTCCATAAGAAGGAACCTAAATATGTTTGGGTTCCTTAACCTAACATTTGATAATTTTATAGGCAAGCTCTCACAGAAGGCCTCATGAGAAAGCATGTGGTACCTGGACAGTAATGCTCTCGATATATGACTGGCGATGCCAATCATTTCATTTTACTAGAGACCAGGACTAGAGGCAAGTTTGTCACGTCCCAACCCGACCGGGACGGATCCCGCTCGCATCGGGCCGTGACACAACCATTGTAATCTAGGATCTAGCTTTGGAATTTGCTTCAGACTTTCTTCCACATATTGAATAGACAAAAAAACACAGAGCTACTATAAACATTCAAATACATAATAGTTCATCTATCTTTTATTTCATCAAAATTATCATATGCAGATACAGTACATGGCTTACAGACAGAAGGAACAGAACAGAAAAGTCATTACTGTACAAAATCAAAAGTACAAAATACTTAATCACTGATCAGACTCTGAACTGCTAATCCAAGACTTCCTTCCCTTTCCCAGAACCTAAAAACCACGTTGAAAGCAAGGACGAGCTAACAGCTCAGCAAGACATCACTCACCAATCAAAATCGTCAGAAATTCACATCAGAAAATATATCAGAGAATAGCCGTACGAAAATCGTAGAATAGATACTTGATCAACAGAAATCAAACAACCGATAAAAAAAACTGAAGTCGTGTCAAATCAGAGTTCAGAACAAATATCATAAAGCTTTCAAGTCACAGAGCGGACAGAATCGTACGGAATAACCAAAATCATACAAAAAATTAGAAAGCGTATATCGGATAATACAAAAACAAATCAGATAAGTTATAGAACAGATTATCAGATATTAAACATCAGATTTTAGATAACGTCAGATTCCCTGACCCTAACAGAATCTCAACAGATTCTGGCCCCTTATGCCTCCCTTCCTTGACACGGACAGAATCTCGACGGATTCTGGCCCCTTATATCTCCCGTTGTGCTTATAGCACCAGAACAGAACACATATTCAAAATTTCCGGAACATAACTTATTTTCATATTTCAGAGCTCATTTCAGATTTCTCAAACCCAGACAAAGGAATCATATAGGATTCCGGCCCCTTATAACTCCCTTCTGATAACATGCACACATCAAAACATTTAAATCAGAAAATCGGATTTCGTCAGAAAACTCGTCAGCAGCATAACGACAATATACGAAATTTACATAGAAATCCTAGATTCAAAAAATTGCCAAATTACGACAGAATATCCATAACAACATTACAAGACTTTAATTGTACTGACAAAACATTTTTCAACATCCTGATAATTTGCAATTCAATTAAAATGCCGCAGAATTCAAAATATCCGGTAAAAATCTTCCAAAAAATGCTCAAAATGTGCACAATTATCATCTTAGAGACATACCAAAAGTTACGTGGTAAAACCTTTATCAGAAGAAAATAATACCATAAATTCGCTAACGGAAAAAAAATTCAGAATAGAAAAGTCGTTGAAATCCACATTTCTGAAAATTGAGAAAGGCGGAATGTGCGTTACCTCGAGTCGGTCAACTTCTCCAACTACGGCGACGGACGAAAACGGACGTAAGTCGCCCTAAAATCCTCTTTTCTTCTTTTCCTTTCGTTTTTCCCTCTCCTGTACTTTCTCTCTCTTCAAAACGACTTAAATTGGATATTTATTAAGCAGGATCGACGATGTCCCTGATCGTCCCGGGATGATCTCCTCTGGACCAAATCGTGGACCAGATCAACCAGACGAAATTAAATACCAATTTCGTCGTCCCGGGACGAAACTCTCGGGTTCAGTTTGTCTCGACGGTTCGTCCCGACTGTTTCAGGTTCGTACAGACAAAAATGCAAATTTCTTCACAATCTGTACAGATCATCCCGGGAGAATCCAAAACGTCCCGGATGATCCTAGGAGGAAAACAGCCTTTACAATCTCCCTAACTTCAGAAAAATATCGTCCTCGACATTTCCAAACCAAACTGAGTCAAAACAGATACGGATATGAGTGCCTCATGTCCGACTCCTTCTCCCAAGTCGCTTCCTAAGCTGTTTTGTGTTTCCACTGCACTTTAACCATCAGAATCTATTTATTTCTTAATTTACGTACATCATAGGCCAAAATCTTTTTAGGTTCTTCTTTGTATTGTAGATTCTCCTGAATCTCAACCTCATCAACAGACAACTTCTTGTCAGAATCAGACATCCACTTTCTCAAAGAGGATACGTGAAAAATATTATGCACATCAGACAGCTGATCGGATAATAACAATCTATAAGCAGACTTTCTAATCCTTTCAATAATCTCAAAAGGTCCAACATACCTTGGACTGAGCTTGCTCACTCTTCCAAATCTGCTGACACCTTTCATCGGTCTGACTTTGACATACACAAAGTCACCAACATGAAATTCCACGATTCTGTGCTTCTGATTGTAATACTTCTGTTGCCTGTCTTGTGCAACTTTCAATCTTTCTTTAATTAAATTGATTTTTTTAATAGTTTCATCCATAAATGTCACACCCATTTCCTGTCTATCACCCACCACTATCAGAGTCAAGGGAGTTCTACACTTCCGGCCATACAAAGCATCATAAGGTTCCATACCAATACTGGACTGAAAACTTTTATTATAAGCAAATTCAATCAAAGGGATATTATCTTCCCAGCTTCCTCCAAAATTCAAAACACATAACCTCAGAAGATCTTCTAGCATCTGAATAGTCCTCTCAAACTGTCTGTTAGTCTGCAGATGAAAACCCGTACTGAAATGTAACTTCGTACCCAATCCTTGCTGAATACCCTTCCAAAGTCTGGAAGTAAACCATCCATCTCGATCAGATACAATCACTTTAGGCACACTGTGTAATCTAACAATTTCATTCACATATACCTGTGCCAACTTATCCACCAGATCCATCCGCCTGATCAGAAGAAAGTGTGCAGACTTCGTCAATCGTTCCACAATCACCCAGATGGCATCATGCCCTTGCCTAGATCGAGGGAAACCCATAGCAAAGTCCATCGTTACCACCTCCCACTTCCACTCAGGGATAGGCAACGACTACAAAAGACCTCCTGGTTGCTGATGCTCCTTCACTAACTAACAGGCTTCGTATTTTGCAACAAAATCTGCTACATCCTTTTTCATTCCAGGCCACCAGAATGAACTCTTCATATCTCCGTACATCTTACCACTTCTCGGATATATCGTATAGGCTGAATGGTGAGATTCGTACAGAATCTCTTTCCTCAAATCTCTAAACACAGGAATCCACAGTCTATTCTTGCAGAAAATAACACTAGAATAAAAAACTCGCAGTTCAGGTTTCTTACCAGATTCAATCTGAGTAATCAACTTCAAGTAATCTGAATCTGACTTCTGAGCTTCCTGAATCCTTTCTTCCAGAGAAGACTGAATGTTCATCTGAGTCAAACATCGGAATCCGTACCAGTAGAGGAAATCACTTCCAACTGTAATCTTTCCATATCTCGTATCAGATAGTCATTAGAAGTGAGCTGAATACCTGATAATCCAGAAGACTTCCTGCTCAAAGCATCTGCTACCACATTAGCCTTACCAGGATGATATTGAATTGTCAGATCGTAGTCCTTGATCAACTCAAGCCATCTTCTTTGCCTCAAATTCAGATCCTTCTGAGTGAATATGTACTTCAAGCTCTTATGATCCGTAAAAATTCTCACATTTGATGCCATACAAGTAGTGACACCAAATCTTTAAAGCAAACACAACTGCAGCCAATTCCAAATCATGCGTCGGATATTTCTTTTCATGTGGTTTCAACTGTCTCGAAGCATAAGCTATTACCCTACCATGCTACATCTGAACACAGCCCAAACCTTTTAGTGAAGCATCACTAAACACCTGAAATCTTTCCGTACCTGACGGAAGTGCTAACACAAGAGCAGAGGTCAAACAATCCTTCATCTTCTAAAAACTATCCTCACACTCCAGAGTCCAAACAAAAGCTACTAACTTCTGAGTCAGTCTCATTAGAGGCGTAGAAATCTGAGAAAATCCCTTCACAAATTTTCTATAATATCCAGCCATGCCTAAGATATTACGTACCTCAAATACTGTAGTAGGCCATAGCCAATCAGCAACAGCTTGAATTTTCTGGGGATCAATAGAAATACCTTCACCGCTCATCACATGCCCCAGAAAAGAAATGCTCTTCAGCTAGAATTCGCACTTAGAGAACTTAGCATATAGCTGATGCTGCCTCAAGGTCTCCAATACAATGCTCAAGTGTCTAGCATGATCTTCCTCAGAAGCAGAATATAAAAACAATCACAAACTAATCTAGATACTCCTTGAACACTCTGTTAATTAGATCCATGAAAATAGCTGGTGCGTTGGTTACCCGTAAAGGCATAACCAAAAACTTATAGTGCCCGTACCTAGTACTGAAAGCTGCCTTCAACACATTAGCCTCCATCACCTTCACTTGATAGTATCCACATCTCAAATCAATCTTCGAAAATATAGAAGAGTCAGAAAGTTGATCAAACAAGTCATAAATCCGTGGTAAAGGATACTTGTTCTTGATTGTGACCTTATTCAAATCACTGTAATCAACACATATACTGAGTGTTCCATCCTTCTTCTTTGTAAATAGTACAGGTGCTCCCTAAGAAGAAACACTAGGATGAACAAATCCTTTATCCACCAACTTCTAAAGCTGAACTTTCAACTCAGAAAGTTCCTTCGGTGCCATCCTGTATGGAGCTTTTGATATTGGAGCTGTACCCAGAAAAATATCAATATAGAATTCAACATCTCTGTCCGAAGAAAAACCAACCAACTCCTTAAGAAAAATATCAAAAAAACTCCTGTATAACCGGTATATCTAAAATAGAACCCACATTAAGGTTCATATCCCATACGGAAGCCAAAAACACTGGGCAACCCTTCTTCCACATTCTTCTGACCTCCAACACAGAAATCAGACAGGATAGAAAACCTCGTAATCCTTAAAATACATATGTCTAACCATCCATAAGCATGCTCACTTGCTTCTTCAAACAGTCAATTTGAGCCTCATATAGACTCAGCCAATCCATACCCAAAATTACGTCATAAGAAGAAATCGGCAACAAAATCAAACTTGACTTCCACTTCTTGCCAGAAATATCAGTATCACAAAAGCAAAACTTTTGGGTGATCAAATTACTTCCATCCGGCAAAATAACGGAAAGTGAAACCGGTAAAGTCACAGAATCCAAATGCAAAATGTCGAAACAACCCTCGAAAATGAAGGAATGACTCACTCCAGAATTAAACAAAACACGACAGGAATTTTCAGAAATATAAATCATACCTGTCACCACATCAAGAGCATCACGAGCCTCCTGCTGACTCAAATTATATACTCGTGGCTGAACTGGAGCTGATACTGAACTACTAGGCTCCCACTGACTACCAGTAGGTGGTTTCCTTGCCACAGAACTCGACCCACCACCTCTACCAGAGGATCCTTCAGTCATAGTACGTGTTGGAATAGTCCTCGGCCTTCCTGATGAACCAACAGGTCTACTATCAGATCAAAACTCAGATCGTCTATAAAATCCAGCCTATGAACACTCTGCAATCCGATGTCCTGGCTGACCACATCTGAAGCACTGACCAGTCATTCTATAGCACTGGCGAAAATGTCATCGTCCACAACTTTGGCACACAGGTGCCCCACTGACAGATCCAGAACTAGTCATACTTGTAGCGACAGTACCAGAAATTGTAGTGGATCTCGACTGTCCACTCCTCCTATGGTCTCCAGAAATAAATCTCCTCTTGCCAGATGAACCACTACTAAAAGCATCACCACCAAACCTCTTCCTATTCGCAGTCCACCGCTGCTGAGTAGCCATTAGATCATTCTCTATCAGATGAGCTCTCTCCACAAGCTCAGAGAAATCAGAAATATGAAACGGTACCAGAGGCTACCTCAGACTATTTCGTAGTCTCCTCAGAAATCTATAGCACTTCTCAGCAGAAGTACTCACCAACTGCGGAGCATATCGGGCTAAAGCAGTAAACTCTACCTCGTACTACATCACAGTCCTGCTCCCCTAAACTAGCCTAAAAAAAGTCTCCTATATCTGCTGTCCTACAGAGGGAGGCACAAACCACGATCGAAATACCTCAGAAATCACTTCCTAAAAAATTAGAGAGTTTAACTTTCCTTGGAACTTTTCCTCCTGCTGGCCCATCCACCAACGCTCAGCCTCACCATCAAAAAAACTGCCAACGGTACCTTCCTGTCTGGCAGACACTACATACCGTCAAAAGTCTTCTCTAACCTTCTCAGCCACTCCTCAGATGCTCTGGGCTCAATAGTACCCTCAAACCTTGGAGGTTTCAATCTCTGAAATATCTGCAGATGTCTATCCACATCCTCAGATTGAATAATAGAGGCTCTACTTTGAGTCTCGCTCATCATCTGAGCAACCAATGTAGCAAACTGGGAAAGTGTATCATAACCAACCACTGGGGCAGTACTACTCACCGGAGCTGCCTGACTAGCACTCTGCTCATCTATCATATCTGGGTCTGGCAAATCCATAAGCACACAAAAAACTAGGCATAAAATAACAGAATAAAAATCCAAACAAACTAGAACTATCGTAGAAAGACTCACAGATCACTTCCTACAGCTCTGTCTTACAATCCAAATTCCAAAACCATTGCTCTGATATCACTAAAAAGTCTTGTCACGACCAAACCTAACCGGGACGGATCCCACTCGCATTGGGCCACAACACAACCATTGAAATCCAGGATCTAGCTTTGGAATTTGCTTCAGACTTTCTTCCACATATTGAATAGACAGAAAAATACAGAGCTACTATAAACATCTAAATACAGAACAGTTCATCTATCTTTTCTTTCATCAAAATAATCATATACAGATACAGTACATGGCTTACAGATAAAAGGAACAGAATAGAAAAGCCATGACTGTACAAAATCAAAAGTACAAAATACCTAATCACTAATCAGACTCTGAACTGCTAATCCAAGACTTCCTTCCCTTTCCCACAACCTGAAAACCACACAGAAAGTAATGATGAGCTAACAGTTCAACAAGACATCACTCACCAATCAAAATCGTTAAAAATTCACATCAAAAAGTACATCAGAGAATAGCCGTATGAAAATTATAAAACAGATACTTGATCAACAGAAATCAAACAACCGATATATAAAACTGAAGTCATGTCAAATCGGAGTTCAGAACAGATATCATAAAGCTTTCAAGTCACAGAGCAGACAGAATCATACGGAATAATCAAAATCGTGCAAAAAATCAGAAAGCGTATATCGAATAATTCATAAACAAATCAAATAAGTCATAAAACAGATTATAATATATCAAACATAAGATTTCAGATAACGTCAGATTCCCTGACCTTGACAGAATCTCAATGGATTCTGACCCCTTATGCCTCACTTCCCTAACACAGACAGAATCTTGATGGATTCTGGCCACTTATGTCTCCCGTTGTGCTTATACCACCAGAATAGAACAGATATTCAGAATTTCTCGAACAGAACTTATTTTTAGATTTCAGAGTTCATTTTAGATTTCCCGGACCCAGACAACGGAATCACATAGGATTCTGGCCCCTTATAACTCCCTTCTGATAACATGCACACATCAAAAAATTCAAATCAGAAAATCAGATTTTGTCAGAAAACTTGTCAGCGGCATAACAGCAGTATACAGAATTTACACAAAAATCACAGATTCAAAAATTTACCAAATTACCACAGAATATCCACAACAACATTACAAGACTTTCATTGATGATTCATTATTGTGGCACAGAAGATTATGTCATGCCAGTATAAAAACCATTAGGAAAGTGACCCAAAAAGATCAAAATAGAGGTGTCCCCATGCTTAAGTTTTCGATAGACCACCTTTGTGATGCCTACTAATTAGGAATGCAAGTCCACTCCACTTTTCACTCCAATAAAAACATTAGCACCTCTAAACCTTTAGAAGTCCTTCACATGGATATGTTTGGACCCATTAGCACTACCAGCTTTAGAGGGAAAGTCAATGGTTTTATAATTGTTGATAACTACTCAATGTTTACTTGGATTAGATTTCTATCACACAAAAATGAGTCTTTTGATGAGTTTAGAGCCTTCTTCACTTAAATTCATAAAAAGCTAAGTTGTAAGATCTTGACCATCCATTGTGATCATGGGGGAGAGTTTGAAAATAAGAGATTTGGAGATTTTTATGAGGACAAGGGGATTAGCCACAACTTCTCAGCTCCTAGGACCCCTCAACAGAATGGGGTAGCTGAAAGCAAAAAATTGACCTTAGTGGAAGCTGCTAGAGCCATGCTTACTGAGTATTCACTTCCAAAATACTTTTGGGCTGAAGTGGTTAACACAGCTTGTTATGTGTTAAATAGGATGGATGATAGAGCCAAATTAGATAAGACACTCTATGAGATCCTTAAGGGTAGGACAACCAATCTTTCCCATCTTCATGTCTTTGGTTGTAAGGTTTTCATTCACAATAATGGGAAGTCACACTTAGGAAAATTTGACTCAAAATCTGATAAACGAGTGTTCTTAGGATATTCTAGTGTTGGGAAGTCTTTTTGGGTGTTTAATAAGAGGACTTTGGTGGTGGAGGAAACTACTCATATAGTGTTTGAAGTGTCTGATCCTAGAAAGCCTAGAGTTGAGGATGATGAAGTTGGAGAGATTAGCATTAGAGTAGAAAATTTAGAGAAGAGGGTAGAGTACCAGAACACTAAATGAGTAGGAGATGTTACCCAAGGAGAAGAAAATATAGATCAGGAGGAAAGGGTTGAACCTTCATACACTTTACCTAGAGATTGGAGATACTCTTCGAGTCACCCTAAAAATCTAATCTTAGGAGACCCTTCTGATGGAGTTAGGAAAAGACATGGACTTAGAAGGAAGTCAATCACTCTACGTTTATCTCAATTACTGAACCCACCAACATAAACCAAGCCCTTTCTGATGATTTGTAGATCTTAGCCATGCAGAAGGAGTCGAACCAATTTATTAAGAATGATGTTTGGGAGCTTGTAGAAAGACCTAAGGGACAAAGATTAGTTGGAACCAAGTGAGTCTTTAAGAATAAGGTGAATGATTCTGGAGTGGTGGTTAGGAATAAGGAAAGATTAGTGTCTAAGGGGTATAACCAAATAGAATGGATACATTTTGAGGAGACTTTTCCCCCTGTAGCTAGAATAGAAGCCATTGGAGTGCTGTTAGCCTTTGCCTGTTATAAGGGATTTAAGCTTTTCCAAATGGATGTTAAGAGTGCCTTTTTAAACGGGAAATAAAAGAGGATGTGTTTATAGAACAACCCCAAGGTTTTAAGAATTCCCAATTTCCAAATAGTATTTTGAAATTAAAAAAGGCCTTATATGGATTAAAGCAGGAACCTAGAGCTTGGTATGAGACGCTTCACACATTATTACTAGAAAGGGAGTTTGTTAAGGGGAGCGTAGACCCCACCCTATTCCTAAGGAAAGTAAGAGATGATTTAATCATTTTTTAGATCTATATCGATGATATACTTTTTAGATCTTCTAATAAAAGGCTATGTGATGATTTTTCTAAAATAATTACTAAGGTGTTTGAGATAAGTTTGATTGGAGAGTTTTCCTACTTTTTTGGATTTAGTATAAAACAATCAGATGATGGAACCCTTTTGAATCAATCAAAATATATAAAGGACATCTTGAAGTATGAAATGGACAAAGCCAAGATAATTAATACTCCCATGTCCTCAAAAATTTAGTTGGACAAAGACCCAAATGGAAAATCTATTGATCAAAAGAAGTACAGAGGGAGGGATGATTGGATCTCTACTTTACCTGACTACTAGAAAACCTGATATAATGTTCATCTTTTATCTTTGTGCTAGATTTCAAGCTGATCCTAAGGAATCCCTCCTGACTGTAGTTAAGAGAATTCTTAGATACCTTTTTTGGGACCCAAAACTTATGAATTTGGTACCCCAAGCACAACACTTCCTTTGAGATTATTAGATATTTTGATTCTAATTTTGCAGGATGTAAGGCGGATAGAAAAAATACTTTTGGAACTTAACAATTCATAGGACAACCTTTAGTCTCCTGGACTAGTAGAAACCAAAACTCAGTTTCTCTTTCCACTACTAAAGCCGAGTACATTGCTTTAGGAAGTTGTGTGGCCCAAGTCCTTTAATTAAAATAGCAAGTACTGGATTTAGGATTACCCGTAGGCACCATCTCAGTTCTTTGTGACAACACTAGTGCTATCTATATTTCTAAGAATCCTATCCAACATTCAAGGACTAAGCACATTGATATATGGCATCACTTTATTAGAGACTATGTGACTAAGGGAGACATTGAGTTACACCATGTGGCGACTGAGAATCAACTGGCTGACATATTTACTAAACCACTGGCCTTCAATAATTTCAACACTTTAAAGACCAGATTGGGTGTGATTAACATTAATGCATGAACTTGATCTCTACTAATTCTTGATCTAGTATCTGTTGATTACTTTGCTTTATCTTTTATTAATTTATTTTTTTTATGTTCTCTTTGGTTTTGGTACGTTATTTTTTCATATGCTTTAAATTGTTTTTTTCTAAATCATCGCTGAATTGATATCGTATGCCTTATTTTTTGACTTTTTGAAAATTTGTAGTTAATATTTTACATCTCTTAATCTGCTAAAGGGTAAAAACACTGTTGATTATGTCTCTTTCTCTAACATATTTTGGTGGTGAAATTTTCTTTTCTAAACAAAAGCCTATCTCAAATTGACAACTGGATTTTGCAATTGAGATCTTTTTTACCATGCTACATTAATCTAGCTTATATTATCATAGTCAAAGTCTTTATGTTAGTTCAAGATTTCTTGTTATCCTGACAATACATCTCTCATATAATTTTTTATTCTGTTTTGTGGTTTGTTATTCCATATATTAGAGAGTGAAGTTTTTCTACTATAATATATGGAAGATATACTCACAACTAAGAATGCTTAAGAGTTTTTGGAAAAGAATCTAGCTTGCCAAAAAAAAAAAAGTGGCTAATGATGTCAAAAACAAAAGATGCGCAATGACGCCAAATTAAAATAAAAAAATATACAAAGTGTTTCAAAAATCAAAAGACACACAAAGTGCGTCATTCAATGGACAAGAGGCATAAAATGAGTCTATCAGAAAGAAAACTATCTTCCTTTCTTCCAACTCTTAAAACTTAGAAGATTTCATGTATCACTTGAGATTTTCAAGGACTTGATTTTAAATTTCGTGATTGTAACAAACTACTTTGATATACTATTTTATAAGATATTTTTCTGAAACCAAGTCTTGATTTGATCTCTTTTTCTTATCAAATTAATTTTTTCTAAGTTAGGCCCTTTGATTTCAAAAGATAATTTTACCCTAAAAGAAGTTTGAGCTTAGGGTTAAAATGATCGGATATTTTACCATTTTTTGGATTTTTGATGTTGTTAACTCATTAAGTTACAAAATTTTAAAATCAATCACATGGAAGACTATATTATGTTCATGCCTTCATTTAAAAAAAAAAAAAAAAAAAACTTCATTTCTTTGCAAGTTTTTCTTTAGTTTGTTATTCTACTTTTTCTTATTTCTCACCTCTTTTTGTGATGTCAAAAGGGGGAGTAGTCTGATGTATCTTTTAATTTAATTCTGGAAGTTAGTGTTCTATTTTTTTTTGTCACACTATTTTTATTAAATTGCCATTACTGTGTGAACATTTCTGATTGTGTTTGCCATCATAAAAAAGGGAGAGATTGTTGCGAATCTGAGATTATGGATTAGACTTTTGATGATAGCAAACATTCATGTTTTTCTATGACTGCCTTGCCTACTAACTTTTTAGGTCCACATGATCGAATGCAACTCTGCTCAAGATTGGATAGATTTAGGTTGAGTTAAGTCTATAATTTTTCCATTCTTTAGTCAAATATAAAAGTGGTTCCTGATGCTAAGTAACCTTGTACACACACACTTGAGGGATTTTATATATTTTTCTATTTTGAGTACATCGGCCTAGATAATATTCATATCGGCCAGGATGATCTGACTAAAAATAGAAACCCTAATTAGGGCATTCTAATTAAGGCAGCCATCATTAAGCTCATCATCTTATATGATCCTTGTATCGGCTAAGACGATAAACTCAAATCAGAAAGAATCAGCCACCTGATCTATTTAGATAAAATTTATTTTAGGATATTGACCAGGACAATCCATTACGTCATTCTGGACGATACAACACAATTATGCCTAAATTAATCTGGCAATTATGGAAAGCAATTAAGGTTGATTGATACGATCATATTGGCCGAGCCGATTGTATGATCGGCTGGGATGATCTCCTGGATGATTTACTTCAGCCAGACTCTATTCAGGGCAATATTTAGGATGATTGTACTCATATTTGAACTAATCGGCCAGGATGATAATTTAACGGTCTGGACGATGTAACCAATTTTCTTCTAATCATCTCGGATGATTGAGGTTAATTTGTACTGATCGTATAGGATGATAAAAATATCTTCCTAGACGATAATGTCGGCTCTTGAAATTCTATTTAAAGGACCCCAATTTTCTCATGCAAAATGACCTTTAGCTGTTGTCTTGACCTGAGAAAGCCAAGAGGAGAGGGAAGAACTTATGAGGGGGAGTTTGTGAGAGGGATTCATAAAGGTTGCTCCAAGTAAGGTTCCAAGGCATCTTCTCAGTCTTCTACCTTCGTCATTGGGGGTTCAAGGGAGGTAAGCTTCAGTAATTGGTCGAGGTTCTCTTCTTACTTCAGGAGGAAGCAAAAAAAGATGGTTTCTCTATCTTCTTCAGGAGAAAATAAAAGGAGTTAGTTTCTCTGCCTCACCGGGGTTGGCGAAAAGGAGTTTTTGTGAGGGCTTCTCCGTCTTGCTGTGGAGCTAAAAGGAGAGTCACTTAGTTAGTGCAATACTCGAAGGGTTCCTTTGAGGAGTGGACGTAGGTCGAGTTGATCGAACCACTATAAATTCTCTGTGTTCTTTTCTTACTATGTTTATGTATTTATTTTTTTGCACTTTGATTTCTGTGGTTATTTTAGTTTTAAGTTTTTGTGCTTTGATTGTTTAAGAAGATTTTTTTAAATTACCAAATCACCCCCTTCTTAGTTAGTCTCGGGCAAGTTCTTAAGGGCTTAACATTCCCAACAAACTTTCAAACTCAGTGTCTCTCCTTTAGCCCCCACAGCTAGGTGGAGAAGCCCTTATAAAACCACTTCCACCTTCCCCGGTGTGGCGGAGTAGCCGGGTCCTTCGACACCAAAAAAACTTTCTTCTTCCCAAAACTTCCCTCAAGATGAGCCTTGA
Source organism: Dendrobium nobile (assembly GCA_022539455.1). Taxonomy (NCBI): domain Eukaryota; kingdom Viridiplantae; phylum Streptophyta; class Magnoliopsida; order Asparagales; family Orchidaceae; genus Dendrobium; species Dendrobium nobile. The sequence continues at coordinate 36,158,127 of CM039736.1, read as the reverse complement.
ATCTAATGGTACTAAGGTGCAAGCTTACTGGAGCAATCTTGTGAAACCCCCTCGACACTCCCTTGAAACACCCGCCAAGGATTTTCTCCCTCTCTCAAACTTCACCCTTTCCTCTCTCCCTTTTAAGCTCTCTCTTTAAATTTTCTCCAGAAGAAATGAAGCCTTAATGGCTTCTAAAGACAAATATGAAGTGCCTTCACAAAGCTTAAATAGCGGGCATTAAAAACCCTAAAAAATAATCTTGAAGGGTCGTCCTGAATGATGTGCTTAAAAAGAGGGCTTCAAAAAATCCTAAAAATTTAATTTCAATGCCAAAAATTATCCTAGACATTCACAGGATCATCCAGTACGATGTGTAAAATTTGACCTGATAGTCCCGGATGATATTAGGATAGTCCAAAATGATTAGTGCAAAATTATAAAGATCATCCATAATGATATTGTGGATCATCCAAGATGATTAGAAGAAACATTATTGTTGAGATTCATTCACAATGAATTAGGCTGTTAAACCTAAGCTTATGTCCTAGTGGTTAACTAAGAGGGGGGGGGGGATGAATTGGTAATTAAAAAAAAATTATCTCTCTTTTTAATCTTTGGAAATTAAAACTTAATTGTTAGTGAATTTTTTTAAAAAAATATTTTTCAACCGCAAGTTATAAATGATAAAAAAATAAAAAAAATGGAAAAGTAAAGAACACCAAATTTATAGTGGTTCGGTCAAAAACCAGACCTACATCCACTCCCCGGAGGCACCCTCCGAGTATTGCACTAATACCACTAGTGACTCTCCTTTAGCACACACAACAAGGCGGAGAAGCCTTTACAAAGACTCTTTCCATCACTACCCGGTGCGGTAGAGAACCCTCTTCCTTTTTACACTTATCCCTAGTATTGGCAAAGAATCCTCCGTCCTTTCACACTCTCCTAGTGTGGGAAGAGAATCCTTAGTCCTTTTACACTCTCCTAGTGTGGACAGAAACCCTTCGTCCTTTCATACTCTCCTAGTGTGGGCAGAGAACCCGCGGCTGTTCACACTCTCCAAGTGTCGGCAGAGAACCAAATCTCCTTGATAGATCTTCTCACAATAAATCTCAAAGGAAGAAAGAAAAGAGTGAAGTAATCCCAAATCACAAATAGAGATTCTTACCATTGAATACAAAGCGAAGCCTTTATGCTCCAGTGGTAGGAATCCTCCTTTGAATGCTCTCTCATACTCTCTCTTTGACTCCTATTTGAATAGGCACAAAGATCAAATGACAAAAAGATTGGGTGGCAGTCCAAATTGGACTATATATAGGTGGCAGTCCAAATTTTTCAAGTCAACACGAAATGAATCATCTCGTACAATCGTGGATCGTCCTGGATGATTTTACATAAAGTGTCGGAAATGATCCTAATGAATACTGGTAAGAACTATGTTCATACACGATCATCGTCCCGTACGAACAAAGTTCGTCCGGTACGATCGGTTATACCATAGGTCGGTTCCCAAATGGCTGCATAGACTAACCAACTTTAGTAAGTCAGTTCATATCATCCTGGGACGAACAGGACTTCGTCCGGATAAAAGTTTTACAGAGAGCAACTCGTCCTAGCACGATAATGAATTTCGTCTGAACAAAATTTTTATAGAGAAGAATTCATCCTGGAACGATTTGGATTTCGTTTGGACAAAATTTTTATAGAGAAGAATTCGCCTTGGCACGATTATAGATTTCGTCTGAATGAAATTTTTACAGAGCCCAACTCGTCCTGGGACAAAAATAATTTCGTCCTGGACAATCAGGACTTAGAAAAATTTCCTCAATTCTTGTTCGTTCCATTGCTCCTACGAGGAGATAACTGACCTGATCGTTCCGTTCGAACTAGGTTCGTCCCGTACGATCAGTACAAATTTTTTAAAATCTCCTTAAGTGTGTATGTGTGTTTTTATTCACTCAAATACAATCACTCCCTCCTAATTCAAAAAATAATTTAAAGCTTCAATTTGCAAAAGATTGTATTCTAAATTTGATTTGAAGTCTTCATAGTTTGGAGTTCAATTTTTCTAAAATGTTAGTACACACAATAGCAAATACAAATAATCCAAAAAGTGTTAGGAGATAACTACACATAAAAAAATAATATTTGGAATCATCAAAACTATACAAGTTACAAAAATGAAAAACATGCAAATAACAACTCTCTTAACAATCTCCTTCTTTTTGATGATGGCAAAACAATTATTATTTGTAGGAATGCAAATTCTAAGAATCTCCTAAACTCCCCCTGAATTGATAAATGCATGAAAATAAGGAGACATTGATTCAAAAATTATTTTTGTTTTTAAAAAAAATTTATACAAAACAAAACAACAACATAATCACAAAAATAAAATAAACACAAATACTAATACAAAATATAAGATACAAAACAAAATAAAAATTTATACAAAACAAAACAATAACATAATCACAAAAATAAAATAAACACAAATACTAACACAAGATACAAGACTCACAAGAACCAAGACACAATTGACACAAGACACAATTCAACAAATAATTTCTCCCCTTTTTTGACAATAGCAAAAAGTAAAGAAAAACAACCTGAAATGTAAGCAGAGATATGAAAATTATTTGATAATGTAATCTTAACAGTGATTGAAATAAGTGATGCAAATAAAATTAAAACATTAGGCAAATCATAGAAATTCAAATAATTTAAGAAGTGATATAACATAGATAATAAAAAGAATTTATCAAAGACATGAGTCAGTTTAGACACTAAATAGAAAAAATCATTGCAATAAGGATGAATAAAAATTTGTATATTTCAAATTTTAATATCAATTATAAATGAACATAAAATCAATTTGAATTAAGAGATTAAAAGAGCTTGGAAAGAAATAACTACCACATTTGGCGCTTTGCGCATCTTTTTCATAGTTGTGGCACATTTTTATGCATCATTTTTACTTTGGGCTTATTTTGTGCCTCTTTTTCACATTGCGAACCTTTGCACATTCCTTTTGATTTTTTTTATTGTACTTTTACACAATTTGTAAGAGTAATTTTATTCTTTTCAAAAATAATAATCTAAAATTTTAAATCTTTCTAAGTGCATAAATAATGATTGATAAGTGAAATATAAGATAAGAAAATATCTTAATTGCAATAATAATATTAACAATAATACAGTCTAAATAAGAGACATGAAATTAAAAATCCTAATAATATCAAGTTATAAGCAAAACTTAAATTTAGAATAATTAGATTTTCTAATAAATTTAATTTTTCTTGCAATTCAGGTTATAGCACGATTAAGATTAAAAATTTGATGATTTACACAAAGTCTAACAAACATTTTAAAAGTAAATTCAAATCAAAATACAAGAACTTATATTGATATCATTTTAAATATTACAAGGATTCATCAATATATCAATACAATAACTAAAATAAAGAAGAAATATATCAAACTACTAAAAGCAAACTACAACTAACACATAAACAATAATAATACAAACACAAAACATAAAGTGCAACAATCACTCGGATGGTCCCTGATCTAGGGGAGGAGGAGGAGGAGCACCACCAAAGAGGTTAAAATATGTACTCATCATAAGTACATTGGTACTAATATCATTCATTTGCTCCCTCATATAGCCCATGTCATGTTGATATTGAGCAGCCTGCTGCTGTAAATGAGTCTCAATTTGATCAAAGCGATGATCAAATTGAGTGCCTAACTTATCAAATCTTTGAACCAAATTCTGATAATTTTGTTCATTTGCAGGAGTAGGTGCACCTTCAAGCTCTTCTTCTATATCACAGATGACATGTGCTTTTTCTGATTCCTCCTTGAAGATCGCTCTAAATGATCCATCATTATAATAGTGCGGTTCTTCATATTTTTGATCAGGATGAACCAAGTTATACTTCTTTTACAGAACATAGGAAACAAAGTGTCCTGAAGCAATATTCCTCTTTCTTTTCTGTTCTGCATGGACAATTTCAGAAAGCCCATAAAGGTAGTCATGAATAAGTTGGGCTTCATTTATAGGTTTATCGCTCATGATTAAGAAGATCACCATGGAAAGAAGTTGGGTAATATTGACTCTATCACCAACTTTTGGAATGATTGAGGTTCTAAGAACGTGCTGGATGATGCGTGTATTATGGACAAGATTGGATACCCAAGCCACATTCTCAATTAAATCATTTCCTCTAATCACCCTATTGATTTCATACCATTTATATGTATCATTGGTGATTAAGGTTTCGGCTCTACTCCCCTTAGTCCTTAAATTTAGAAAAGCTCCTAAGGTGTGTTTAGTGATTTCAACTTTCTGTTTGAAAATAAAGGAGCAAATCATAGTGTGGTCAGGATTGAGGGACATATTGGAAAGAAAGTAGTGGAAGGTTTCTTTGTTATAAAGGTGGACCAGAGTAAGGATAAATAGAAACTAAGTTGAAGCAAATAAAGGCATTACCTTAAAGGTAATATCTTCTTGAATTAAAATTCGAGGAGTGATTTTTGCATAAGCAAATCTAGGAAAAGAATCCTCATTTACTTTGGATAGAAAGTTTTAGGACGAATTCCTATGTGGCTTCTTAATTAAGACCTTTTGACGCTTGCTTGAACTAGCCATTTAAAAGTGATCTAGAGTAAGTAAGGAGTTGAAACTGATGTTTAGAGAGTGACAATTGAGTTGAAAAAACCGCCTATATATTAAAAAATGATTCGTTCGTACCAGACAAAAATAATTCGTCCCGTATGAATTTTTCGGTCGTCCCGTACGAAAATATTTCGTACAGATGATTTAATATGACAAGAATGAAACGACTTTTCATAATCAACGCAACTTATGAAGCATCCTTCATACAGACTTTTGACCAGTCTGATCGTATAGATGAACACATATTTGTCCTGGGACGATCAGAACTTATATCATTTTAATGAGAGTTGAAATCGTCCCTTACATCGAACTGACATGTGTTCGTCCAGATGAACCAAAGGTTTATACAAATGAAGTTCATATTAAAAACTACCTTATCCATTCAACAACTTCATTCATTCGTCCCATCATTTGAAAAATATTTTGTTCCGGATGATCGTGACTATCGTACAGACGAAGTACATTAAAAACTGCACTCAAAAGGTTCAAAACCCGACAATTTATCACACTACACAAATCATCCCATACAAAAATATTTCGTCCCGGACGATGATGACCAAAAAAAAAAATTTTGCCCTCAAACAAAAAAACTATAATTCAAAAACAAAATAAATACCAAAAACAATGAAGAAGCACAGAGTCTAAAAGGAAAAATCACACAAATAAAATCATAAACACATAAAAAACATTTAATTAATAAACAAACATCAATGTTGCAAGAACATTTTTATTTAAGCAGTTAAATCAATCACACCAAGCCTTGTTCTTAATGCACTGAAAATATCAAAGGCTAAAGGTTTTAAAAAAATGTCAGCAAGTTGATTTTCAGTTGTAACATGAATGAGTTCAATTTCTCCCTTGGATACATAATCCCTTATGAAATGATGCCTTATGTCTCTGTGTTTGGTTCTTGAATGTTAAATAGAATTTTTAGAAATGCAAATAGTATTAGTGTTATCACAATAAAATAGAATAGTGCCTATAATTAATCCTAAATCAATCAACTATTGTTTCAACCAACGTACTTGTGCCACACAACTTTCTAATGTAACGTATTCAGCTTATGCAGTAGATAGAGCTACTGAATTTTGTTTTCTACTAGACCAAGAGACTAAAGAATTTTTAATGAATTGACATGTTCCAGAAGTGCTTTTCCTATCCACCTTACATCCTATAAAGTTAGAATCTGAATAACCAATTATTTCAAATGAAGAGCTAAACTTAGGATACCAAAGTCTTAAGTTCTGAGTTCCTAACATATATCTTAAAATCCTTTTCACTGCTGTCAAATGTGATTCTTTTTGATATGATTAAAATTTAGCACATAAATAAACACTAAATATGATATCGAGCTGGCTAGCAGCCAAGTAAAGTAAGGATCCAATTATCCCTCTAAATTTCTTTTGATCAACAAATTTTCCCTTAGGGTCCTTATCCAACTAAACTGAGGAACTCATTGGTGTACTTACAGGTTTAGCATTGTCCATTTCATACTTTTTAAGGATGTCCTTAACATACTTTGATTGACTTAGAAATGTTCCTTCCTCAATTTGCTTAATTCTAAAACCTAGAAAGTAACTTAAATCTCCTGTTAGACTCATCTCAAATTCACTACTCATTATTTTAGAAAAATCATCACAAAGATTTTTATTTGAAGATCAAAAAATGATATCATCCACATAAATTTGAATAATGAGTATATCCTTTCCACATTTCTTTAAAAAGAGAATTGTATCCACATTTCCTTTTTCAAAAGATCTTTCTAGTAGGAAGGTGCTCAACCTCTCATACCAAGCCCTAGGTGTCTGTTTCAATCCATATAATGCCTTTTTCAACTTGAATACATGATTTGGGTATTTAGAATTTTCAAAGCTTGGAGGTTATTCTGCAAACACATCCACTTAAATTACCACATTTAAAAAGGCACTTTTGACATCCATTTGATACAATTTAAATCCTCTAAAATAGACAAAGGCTAGCAAAACCCTAATTACTTTAAGTCTAGCTATATGGGCAAAAGTCTCCTTAAAATCAATCCCTTCAATCTGATTATACCCCTTAGCAACTAATCTAGCCTTATTTCTAATGACTACTCCTGAGTCATTCACTTTTTGTTTGAATACCCACTTAGTTCCAACTACACTTTGATCTTTTGGCCTTGTAGTTAATTCCCAAACTTTATTTCTTATAAATTAATTCAACTCTTCTTCCATGGCCAAAATCCAAAATTCATCAGAAAGTGCTTGATCAATATTAGTGAGTTCTATAGTTGAAATGAAGGCTGAATGATTGACTTCCTTACTTAATCCACGTCTGGTTCTTACACCCTCACTTGGTTCACCTATGATCAATTCCCTTTGGTGGTTTTTAGAAAATTTCAAATCTCTAGGCAAATAGTTTTCTATCTCTAAATTTTCTTCTAAGTTCAATTTATCAATCTTTTGGGAGTTAATCTCAATTTTATCTTCTACAAAATTTGGCTCTTCTATATTTTCAGATTCATCAAATACAATATGTGTGTTCTCCTCAATTACCAAAGTTCTTCTATTAAATACTCTATAAAATTTTCTAACACTTGAGTATCCAACAAAAATTCCTTCATCTGATTTTGGATCAAATTTTCTTAAGAAAATTTTTTCATTATTATGAAAAAACACCTTGCAATAAAAAACATGCAAATGAGACAAATTAGGTGTTCTCCCTTTTAGCAACTCATAGGATATTTTATTCAATTTACATCTTACATTTACCCTATTCAGAACATGACATGCAACACTAACCGCCTCAGCCCAAAAATATTTAGGAAGTGAATATTCTGCCAACATTGCTCGGACAGCTTCTATTAATGTTCTGTTTTTCTATTCGAATGCCCATTCTGCTGAGAGGTTCTAGGTGCAAGAAAGTTATGATCAATTCCTTTTTTCTTACAAAATTCTTCAAATCTCTCATTCTCAAATTCTCCTCCATGATCACTTTGAATAGAAATAATTTCACACCTTAATTTCCTTTGAATCCAAGTTAAAAAATTTCTAAATTCCTCAAATGATTTACTCTTATGAAGTAGAAATCTAACCCATGTGAATCTTGAGTAATCATCCACAATCACAAATTTGTATACCTTCACTCCTAGACTCATAGTTCCAACTGGTCCAAAAAGATCCATATGCAAAATCTATAATGGTTTATTAGTTCTAAGATCCTTATTGGACTAAAAAGAGGACTTCACCTGCTTTCCTAATTGACTACATCACAAAGGTTGTCCTTAATAAAGTCTAGTTTTGGTATACCTCTCACTAAGTTCTTTTGGGTAATCCTCCTAATGTTTTTCATGCTAGAATGATGAAGTCTCCAATGCCAAAGCCATGACTAATCAGATACAGTTTTCAAACAAAAAGCAGTAGGAGTTTAAATGCAATTTAAATTTAGCATATAAACATTATTTACCCTTTTTCCATTAAAAACATCTTTACCACTTAGGCTTAATATGCAGCTAGTAGGAAAAAATTGTATACAGTAACCTTTATCACATAGCTGACTTATACTTAACAAATTATGTTTTAAGCCTTCAACCAATAATACATTGTCTATAAAAAAAATTCTTTAAATTTCCAATCATACCTGTCCCAACCACCTTCCTTGTGGTGTTATCTCCAAGTGTAACATTGGCTCCACTCCTGGCTTCTAACGTTATGAATTGAGCAGTATCTCTAGTCATGTCCTTTCAATATCCGCTATCCAGGTACCATATGCTCTCATAAGGTCTTGTGTGAGAGCGACCCTGCAAAATTATCAAACATTTGACCTGGGAATCCAAACAAGTTTGAGTTCGCCTTTTAGTAATTTATAATCAGATGCATGTATGATATGTCTAGGTTTATGCATCTTAGGTCTCCACACCAAATTAGTTTTTAGCTTCAAAGTATAGGTGTGAGCTATATGTCCAAATAATCCATAATTATTACATTTTGCTTTAGGAAATGGATTTCTAAGTCTTCTAACATTCATCTATCTATTCAGGGATTGCATAAATTTAGGTGGTATCCTATTATCCTTGAGAGTTTTTATCATTAATTTGTAAAATGAATTCATATCTTCCAAAATTCGATTTGTATAATTGGTTCTATAAAGTTTTCTCTCAAATTCATCCTTAGAATTCTTAAAATCTTTCTCGAGTTCTGCATAGGATGATTTTAAATTCTCATTATTTTTATTCAAGTCATCAAACTCATCATGTAATTTCATGTGGTTGTTATCAATCAAATCATGATCTTTCCTAAAGATTTCATGTTCCTTTTTAAGTTCTTCAAATTCTAAATTTAGACTAGCATACATTTTCTTTATTTTTCTATATGCATCATGCATATGTTCAGAAACTTCAAATAATTCATCATAAGTTAAGTCACATACCTCTTCTTGATCTAACTGATCAAGACTGTCAGCCATTAAGCATAGATTAGTGATTTCCTCTTCTTTTTTAGTCTCTGATGAATCTGAAGCTGAGTCCGCCCATAAATCTTTTTGAAACTTCTTTCTGGCCTTCTTTATAGTAAGTTTCTCCTCTACCTTCTCCTTGCTAGGATTGACTTTGAGTTTAGGGCAATCCATCTTTATATGTCCAAGTTTCCTGCACTCATAGTAAATAACATCATTTGAAACCTTGGTATTTCTACTGAATTTACCTCTATTCCATTGTTGACATTTCTTCTACTTCCTCTTCAGAAAGATTTTGAATTGTCTAGTCATCAAAGTAATGCCTTCTTCATCCTCAGGTTGTGAGTGTTCACTCTCAGACTCTTCCACATTCAGTGCTATGTTCTTCTCCCTTCGTGGTTCACCTGCATCAATCTTTTTTTGGCTAACTCCTTGCTCGTAAGTAATAAGTGAACCAAGAAGATTGTTAATAGAATAAATGTTTAAATCCTTAGACTCTATAATTGTAGTAATTTTAGCATTATAAGCAGTAGGTAAACAACGAAGAATCTTATTAACCATTTCAGCATTCGTCAGTTTCCTACCAAGTGCATGCAATGAGATGACTATTTGTGTGAATCTTGTGTACATGTCAGAAATAGATTCATTAGGTTTCATGCAAAATAATTCATAATCATGCAACAAGATATTGAGTCTAGATTGTTTAACCTCATTAGTCCCCTCATATGTTATACAAAGTCTATCCCATATGTCCTTTCCACTTTTGCAAGTGGAAACCATCATGTAGTCTTTCAATTTTAAAGTACAAAAGAAATTATTCAAGCATTTGGCATTTAGTTGTACTAAGTCACGTTCTTCTACTGTCCAGTCTGTAAAAGGTGTTTCAACTCTAACTCCATCAACTAATCTAGTTGGTTTTATATATCTTTTCTGGACTAAGATTCACATACAATAATCAAAAGATTGTAAGAAAGTAGACTTGCATGTTTTCCAAAAATTAAAAGGTATATTGTGAAACAGTGAAGGTCTAGTAATATATTAACCCTCATGTGTGTTTCTGTTTCCAAATGTAGCCATTTACGTTAATCAAAAAGTAGTCTAAACTTATGATTTTGAAACAAAGCCCTGATACCACTTGTTGAGATTCGTTCAAAATGAATTAGTTTGTTAAACATAAGCTTATGTCCCAGTGGCCAACACAGAGGGGAGGGGGTGGGGATGAATTGGTAATTAAAAAAAAACTAACCCTCTTTTTAATCTTTGGAAATTAAAACTTAATTGTTAGTGAATATTTTTAGAAAAAGATTTTTCAACCACAAGTTGTAAATGATAAAAAAAATATAAAAAACAGAAAAGTAAAGAACACCAGATTTATAGTTGTTCAGTCAAAACCAGACCTATATCCACTCCTAGGAGGCACCCTACGAGTATTGCACTAATACCACTAGTGACTCTCCTTTAGCATCCACAGCAAGGCGGAGAAGCCTTTACAAAAACTCTTTCCACCACTACCCGGTGTGGTAGAGAACCATCTTCCTTTTATACTTATCCCTAATATTGGCAGAGAACCGTCCATCCTTTCACACTCTCCTAGTGTGGGTAGAGAACCCTTCATCATTTTGCACTCTCCTAGTGTGGGTAGAGAACCCTTCGTCCTTCCACACTCTCTTAGTGTGGTCAGAGAACCCGTGGCTGTTCACAGTCTCCTAGTGTCAGCAGAGAACCGGATCTCCTTGACAGATCTTCACATAAAAAATCTAGAAGGAAGAAAGAAAAGAGTGAAGTAATCCCAAATCACAAGTAGAGATTCTTACCTTTGAATCAAAGCGAAGCCTTCACACTCTAGTGGTAGGAATCCTCCTTTGAATTCTCTCTCGCACTCTCTCCTTGACTCTTCTTTCAATAGGCATGAAGATCAAATGACAAAAAGATTGAGTGGTTATCTAAATTGTACGATATATAGGAGAGACAAGAAAAATCATCCAAAATTGCAATTTTCTCAAGTCAACACAAATGAATCATCCCGTACGATCGTGGATCGTCCTGGATGATTTTACTTAAAGTGTCGAAAATGATCCTAATGAATATTAGTACGAACTATGTTCGTACACGATCATCATCCCGTACAAATTAGGTTCGTCCGGTACGATCGGTTATACCATAAGTCGATTCCCAAATAACTGCATCGATGTAACCAACTTTAGTAAGTCGGTTCACATCGTCCTGGGACGAATAGGACTTCGTCCGAACAAAATTTTCACAAAGAGCAACTCGTTCTGGCATGATAATGAATTTCATCTGAACGAAACTTTTACAAAGAAGAATTCATCCTGAGATGATTTGGATTTCGTTTGGATGAAATTTTTACAGAGAAGAATTCATCCTAGCACGACTATAAATTTCATTTGAACAAAATTTTTACAAAGCCCAACTCGTCCTAGGACGAAAATAATTTCATCTTGGACAATTAGAACTTAGAAAAATTTCCTCAACTTCTGTTCATTCCATTGCTCCTATGAGGTGATAACTGACCTGATCGTCCTGTATGAACTAGGTTCGTCCCGTACGATCAGTACAAATTTTATAAAATCTCTTTAAGTGTGTGTGTGTGTGTGTGTGTGTGTGTTTATTCACTCAATTACAATCACTCCCTCTTAATTAAAAAAATAATTTAAGCTTCAATTTACAAAGGATTGTATCCTGAATTTGATTTGAAGTCTTCATAGTTTGGAGTTCAATTTTCATGAAATGTTAGTACACACAAGAGCAAAAACAAATCTTCCAAAAAGTGTTAGGAGATAACTACACATAAAATAATAATAATTGGAATCATCAAAACTATATAAGTTTCAAAAATGAAAAACATGCAAATAGCAACACTTTTAACAATTATGGTATTTCGGCTTGGACATTTTAGGAAAATCAAGTATGACGGCAAACATCATCCTATATGATATACAGATCATCCAGGTTGATTGGATTGAAAAATTTAATCATAATTAATCCCTTAAACATAGGATAAATTTAGGAATTATTTGTATTGATCGTCCTAGAAGATCAAGATCATCCGGGATGATTAGAACAAAAAATAAATCTTAAAATCTTGCCTAAATTGGCATTGGTGGCTTTTTTCTAGGATCATAAAGGATTGTCCTGGAAGATCCAAATATCATCCAGTATGATTAGTTCAAAACTTGATCTTCTGGATTTGACTAGATCTCACTCCCATGAATGTGTGTATATATGGTCACCAAGAAGGCATACTCCTTTAGATAACAATGAATATTATTGACCCTTTACAATATAACATTATTTAACCCAATCTTGAGCTCTAATTCTTTGTTTGATGTTGCATGATATTCCTAAAATATTAGTATATACAAAAATAAATATAGAATAAAAAATACTATGAGATATAAAAATATTTGATATCATCAAAAACATAAAACTCATGAGCTCAAGTCATAATAATCTCCACCTTTTTTATGATGACAAACATTACTGGTGAAGTTGCAAACTAAAAGTATTTTCTCCTAAATTCCCCCTCACTAAGGTAAAAAATAAAAAACTGGAAAAAACAAAGCTTTCCTTTTTTAAAAAATTTTTATTTTAAAAAAATACAAGTAAAATAAAATAAATAAATAAAACAAATATAAAATAAAATATTCAAATTCTCCCCCTTTGACAATATCAAAAAGAGCAGGGGCACAAACAACCAGAACAAAAAAAAATTAATTAAAAAACAAAATGATCCGTGATCAAGTGAAAAAAAATCAAATATTCTTAAAATGAGAAAGTTACCTCTTGATTTTATTCAAAAACTTAGTAAGAAATATAGTGAAAATGCATAATACAAAAAGATTAAAAATTCAAAAATAGTTAATCCAAGCTCAATTTCTTTTCAAGGCTCAAAAAATTTTTAATCCAATATCTAAATCAAGGAACAAATTAGAAAAATAAATACAAAATTTTTTTCAGAACTCCTTTCATAAAACATATCTAATAGAAGATTAATGCAAAAATTGGTGAATCAGAAATCATGATTTTTAAGCTCAAGTATGGAAAATATCAAGAGTTTTCTTAAACTTTAAGAAGTACAAGAAAGGTAAGCTTATTTTTTATGGGCTCATTTTATGCCTTTGTTAGTTATTTGGCGCACTTTGTGCATCTTTTGATTTTGGATATATTTTGTATATCTTTCTCAATTTGGCGCTAATGCGCATCTTTTGATTTGGTGCATTGGCCATTTTTTTAAATCAAAAGTGCCACCTTTCTAAAATTTAAGAAACAAAAGCAACCCCATTCTATTGATAAAATAAAGTACTTGATTAAGAAAATTATGAATTGGATTCAATAACTTGCAAAAGATCCCTATGCGATAAAAAAAATGTATGGAGATAGAAAAAGTTCAATTTTAGAATTCAATTTCTAATATGATGAAGATTTTAAATCAAAAGTAAAATAACCACTTTAAGAAAAGAGATAGAGATACAAAATCATGAGTTTCTTTCCATTTATTGTTTGAGAGATGTCAACCATAACTTACATAAAAATTCAAGAAAAAAAAGAGGTAGGTTTTTCATTTTTAGAAAAAATGATCCTTTTAAAAAATATTTATTTTTTAAAGTGTATATAAATAAGGTGATATTTATGTGTTGTTTAGAGAAAACTTCACAAAAATAAGTATAAAAACTAATTTAAAATTTTAACATAATAACTAAAACGAAGATAAAACTAAACCTAAAGAAAAAATTGAAAATAAATAAAAATGCAAAAAATAAATAAAAAAATAATGAACACAAAAACATGCATAATAAACAAATAAACACACAAAAAGGCTTTAAATATCATCTTACTCGTGGTCTGATGATTTAGAAGCTAGGTCCTCCCAGGAGATTTTTTGCTTTTCATTATTTTCCCTTTTTACAATTTGCTCTGCTTTACCCTTTTCTTTTGTAGGAAAAGTTCTCAAATTAGGGTACTGATTTTTCATATGTCCAGGTATCCTACATCCAAAGAAAATAACATCAAAAGAAATCTTAACATATTTGTCATTTTTACCTTTTTTCACTTTTGTTGATGCTTTTGCTTGTGCTTTAGTAAGCTTTCCAATTTGTTTGTTAACTCGTCACTTTCGTCATTTACTGAGCGACTTTTCTCTGTGTCTTCAGCTTTTAGCATTATCATTTCACCTGCATCTAAAAGTCGTTGACCCAAACTTTGCTCGTAAGTAATGAATGAGCCAATCAGATTATCAATAGATTATTCATTCAAATTTTTTGATTCATAAATATCAACAAATTCTACATCAAATTGTTCAAGTAGATAACGTCGAATTTTATTGACTTTTTTTAAAGTTTAAAAATTATTTACCTGAAGCATGCAATGATGTCATAATTTGAATAAACCTAGTAAACATGTCTAAGATTATCTCATAAGGTTTCATGCGAAATAGTTCATAATCATACATTAAAGTATTCAACCTGGATTACTTAATTTCACTAGAGCCTTAGTATATATTGTGTAATTTATCCCAATTTTTCTTGCTCGTAGTGCACATAGAAATAAATATGTAATCGTTAGAATTTAAAGCACATAAAAAATAGTTTAATGATTTAGCATTTAATTGAGTATTGATTTGTTCTTCCCTACTCCATTGATTAAAAGGAATATCAGTTTTAATTCCCTCTATTACACCTGATGGTAAAGAATAACCAGTTAAAATCATTTGCCACATTCGGTAATCAATTGATTGCAAGAAAGTAGACATGCAAATTTTCCAAAAATAAAAAGTAATATTTTCAAATAAAGGTGGTCTGGTGATTGAATAATCTTCCTCAATATTACGATTACAAAAATTAATCTTGTATGAAAATTCATAAGTTTTGAAAAACTCATTTTTATGAATCCCACACTGATACCACTTGAAAGTTCATTAGGGATGTTAAGCCCTTATGAACTAGCCCAAGGCTAACCAAGAGGGGGGGTGAATTGGTATTTTTAAAAATCTTTCACAAACAAAACAAAACTGAAATCATACTAAAATTCACCACACAGAAAATTGAAGGGAGAAATTAAATGCGGAAATAATAAAGAAAAGAACACACCAGATTTATAGTAGTTCGGTCAAACCTTGACTTACGTCCACTCCTTAAAGGCACCCTCTAAGTATTGCACAAAACTCAATGCCTCTCTTTTAGCCCCCTCAGCTAGGAGGAGAAGCCCTTACAAAATCACTTCAACCTTCCCCGGTACGGTGGAGTAGTTGGGTCCTTTGATGCCAAAGAGATCTTTTTCTTCTTAAAACTTCCCTTAAGATGAGGCTTGAATTCGATGGTACTACGGTGCAAGTTTACTGGAGCTACCATATGAAACCCCCTCCACACTCCCTTGAAACCACTCCAAGGATCATCTCCCTCTCTCAAACTCCACCCTTTCCTCTCCCCAATGGTTGCCAAAGACACATATCAAGTGCCTTAATAAATCTTAAATAGATGGCTTTGAAAAACCCTAAAATAAATCTTGACAGAAAAAATCGTCCAGGATAATTTTTGGATCGTCCTGTACGATGTACATAAAAAGAGTGCTTTTAAAAACATGAAAATCTCAATACCAAATATCATCCAGGATGATCACAGGATCGTCCTATATGATGCACTTAAAAAAGGGCTTTAGAAAACAAAAAAAAACCCAATTTTAATGCCAAAAAATCATCCTGGACAATCGCAGGATTGTCCAGTATGATGTGCAAAATTTGACATGATAGTCCCAGACGATATTAGGATAGTCCAGGACGATCAGTGCAAAGTTATATAGATCATCCAGGATGATATTGTGGATCATCCGAGATGATTAGAAGAAAAATTATGTTATTTCGGCTTGGACGATTTAGAAAAATCAAGTATTACAACAAACATCATCCTGTATGATATACAGATCATCCAGGATGATTGGATTGAAAAATTTAATCATAATTAATCTCCTAATCAGAAGATCAATTTAGGCATGATTTGTATTGATCCTTCTGAAAGATTAGAAAAAAATAAATAAATCTTAAAATCTATCCTAAGTTGGCATTGGTGGCTATTTTCTAAGATCATATAGGATCATCCTGGACGATACAAAATCATTCAATATGATTTATTCAAAAATTGATCTTCTGGATTTGACTAGATCTCACTCCCTTGAGTGTGTGAATCAATGGTCACCAAGCAAGCATCCTCACTCACAGGACTTGACTCAAGAAATCAAAAATTACATCAATGAATATTACAGACCCTTTATAACATAAACTTATTCAAGCCAATCTTGAGCTCTGATTCTTTGTTTGTTGTTACATGATATTCATGAAATGTTAGTATATGCACAAAAAAAATATAGAATGAAAAATAATATGAGATATAAAATTGTTTGATATCATCAAAAACATAAAACTCATGAGCTCGAGTCACAACATCATTACCACAATAAATAAGAAACAAACCATAGATGTGATACCATTTCATAACATAATGGAGAAACCAAGTATCCAGTTTATTACAAAAGTGATGAATGTATAACCAAAAAAATAGTCCCAAAATTCCAATAACATCTCCCAGCCGAGAAGCCAATCCCACCAGATAACATAGACCTAGAAAGCACACCCATCCCATTTCAACCAGCAAAACATAAACCCCCAAGAGCCCAAAACAAATAATACAGAGCTCCCAAAGTAAATAGTTGGAAAATGAAAACCAACCCAAACAAAAAAATGAATTGCACCAGCACAACTCCAAGCAAAGAAACAATAATAATCCAGCAGGTTCACCTTCAACCTAGGAGAAAGCCAATCCCAAAAACCAGAGAAACTAGGATTCTCAATGCCAAGAAAACAAACCAAGGAATTACCATAAAAATTTTAAGCAATAAACCAATGATTCTCCAGCATAATCCAACACCAGACCAAACAACGACCAATAATGATAATAAAATGAGAATAATTAATAAAGAGGAAAGAACTACCAAGATGTGGAAACTAAGAGCACCAGTTCAGTAGACCACGATGAATCAATAACCCACTCCAGCTAACAGACAAATCAAGAGTCCAATAGCAAACAACATCCTGTATATCTAGATTCACCAGGAAGAAAGCCACTAGTAGGCAACCCAAAAACAGAAATAACCCATCAAGGCTAATCCCAAAAAAACCAGCAACCCAACATCAGCAGAAAAAACTACAACCCAATAGGCTAACAAAACCAAGCAGACCGATTAAAAAACCTGAACAAAAAAGGAGACAACCGTACAAGATAATTAAATTCTAATATAAGGAAATGAGCTTTTATCCAAGTTTATAAGACATTTAAGAGTAGCTGGAGCATTGCTATCTACAAGATCAATAAAATTAGCCTTCCCTCTTCCAGAACATGCTAACTAGATAGCACTAGCATTGGCCTCCCTATGGATAAAAGAATTATGAACATTAATAGAGTCCATCAAATTTTTTATGTCTATAATAATATAAAAGGCCTCGGGGTGACATATCAAGTCCAACTCAATAAATAAGCATTAATTATTTAAACTATGCACAATTTGAATAGTGATATTGACAATATCAAGTGACAAACAACATCTTAGTCTCAAGAATTTGAACATTAAAGTGTTATTCATTATAATGCCTTATCACTGGATATCATATTTATGCAATACTATGCTCAACTTTATAGTTTTGGGGTGGAGCCACACTAATTTAACAAAGTGAAACACTGGTTCAACAAAAGACTCTCCAAGTTAGCACAGTATAGAGCTGCAGTGTATCAAGACCAATAGTACTGAGGTTCTAGTTCAATTTTTAACCCGATAACACCGACATTTTGACTGTTGTGACACATGAGGCCATTCATACTTTCTTAATAAATAGTTTTTCAAGTCTTTGTCTAAGAGTATTATCACTTTTAGTGGTCCAATAATAATAAATATTATTTTTCAATGTCTGATTAGATTAAAGCCTATTGGAGGCTATTAAAGAATAAAATACTTTTATTAGAGATCTTAACCTATCTTAGGTAAGTAATCTTATCATCAGATGATGAAGGAGTGTGGAGAACTAGATAAATTTTTTTTTGTTATTTCTCTTGTTGCAACTGAAGAATTAAGATTGAGATTATGATTTTTTATTATATACTACTCCAGATTGTTGAAGATGTCAAGATAGGATAGAATATGAATTTATGTAATAGAGTCTAAAAAATCTCTATTTTTATTTATTGAGTATAACGAATTGTGATTGAAATTTTGTAACCGTACACACACACACAGGTAGAGAGAAAAACTTTAAATTAATATTTTTTTGCTAATCGTATCATACGATATCTAATTGTACTACACAATTTGACATTTCTTTCAGGAGAATGTAGTTAATCAAATCATGGCATGAATTTTTTAACTATTTGTATAGTATGATTTGCATTAATGCAGATGACTTATAGAGTATGAAATTAGGTTCATCCCAAATCATACCAAATGAATACATTAATTTTTTTAACTATTTGAATAGTATAATCTGCATTCATACAAATGAGTGATAGAGTATGAAATTAGGTTAGTCATAGACCATATACAAGAAACATTTTTTTTTTGAACTTTTCATACAATACAATTTATACTCGTATAGATGATTGACAGAGTATGAAATTAGGTTTATCCTAAATCATACCGAATTAATACATTTATTTTCTGAACTATTCACTCAACATGATTTGCATTTGTATAGAAAACTAATAGTGTATAAAATAGAGTTTGTCCATATTCATACCAAATGAAGCATTAATTTTTTGAATTGTTCATACCGAATAATCTATAATCATACAGTATGAATGTATGATAGTTTTTTTTTAATTTTACAATAGATTTTTCATGTGCTTTCGATAAGATGTCCAAAAAACTATCTAAGGAATCATTTGCCTCAAATTTCTCTTGAGAGAGACCATTGAGAGTATGTTTGGGAGAAATTTTGTGAGTCAATAGTGAGAGATCTAGTGAAGGGGAGTTGTGAGGGATTCACAAGATTGCCCAAAGTGAGGATATTTTTGTCTTCTTCAAGTTTCTACCCAAATTCTTTGGAGGTTCTTGAGAGAAGATCATCAAGATTGAATCAAGGTTCCTTGCCTTCACTAGGTGGGTAAAAAATGATGTGAAGGAATATTATCATCACTTGGAGAGTGTAAAACGTGATAATTCTCTACCTTCACCAGAAGGGTGTGATAAGATGTGATGGCAAGCTGCCACCGCTTGGAGAGTGAAAAAGGTAACAGTTCTCTATCGCATCAGGTTGGTGGAAGAGAGTTTGTAAGGGCTTCTCTGCCTTGCTATAGCGAAAAAAAGAAGACTCACTATTATTTAGCGTAATAACTGGTTAAATAGTCTATAGGGAGTGGATGTAGGTCAACTTGGACCATAAAATTTTATGTTCTGCTATTGTCTTTAATGTTCTTGCATTTTTATTTTATGCATTTTAAACTTTATTGTTAAAAAATCCCCCATGATAATCATTTCTATAAATAATTAGATATTTTTGGATTAGTGTTTTAATTTTCTAAAACATCTAAAAAGCTTTTTAAAAATCCAAGAATTTTTTATATAAGCACTTCACCCCCTCTTGGTTAGCCTTGAGACAGACTTCATGAACGTTCAAGTGGTATAAGAGCCAATTCCAAAAATTAACATTTAGAGCACTTCTTGAAAATGATAATGGATAATTTTGGAAAATTGAATACAATTGAATGATATTTGATGACTAAACCACCTTTACTCGATAATATTTCTTTTAATTTTTAAAAAACTTGTATGTCTACTTTTCTGCAATCACTTGTATATCACATATGGATTTTAGTACAGGAAGGTTATACTAACCTTTTAGAATTATTGATGGCATTAGAATTGAAACATCATTTAGTGAATGGACCTTAAAAAACTAGACATTCATGTTTTCTACGACTTCCTTGCCTACTAACTTTTTAGGTCCACATGATCGAATGCAACTTAAGCCAGCTCAAGATTAGGTAGATTTAAGTTGAGTCAAGTTTATAATTTTTCCTTTCTTGAGTCAAATATGAAAGTGGTTCCTGATGCTAAGTAACCTTGTACACACACTTGAGGGGTTTTTGTGTTTTTCTATTTTGAGTACATCGGCTTAGACGATGTTCATATCAGCCAAGACGATCCATCTAAAAATAAAAACCATAATTAGAGCATCCTGGTTAAGGCAACTATCATTAAGCACATCATCCTGGATGATTCTTGTATCGGCCAGGACGATAAGATCAAATCATAAAGAATCAGTCGCCAGAACTACTTAGGTAAAATTTAATTTAGGATATTGGCTAGGATGATCCATTACATCGTACTGGATGATACAACACAATTATTCCTAAATTAATCTGGCAATTATGGAAAGTAATTAAGGCTGATTGATACGATCACATCGTCCGAGCCGATCGCAGGATCAGTCAGGATGATGTTCTGGATGACTTACATCTGCCAGACTCTATTCAGGGTGATGTTTAGGATGATTGTACTTGGATTTGAACTAATGGGCTAGGACATAATTTATCGGCCAGGATGATGTAACCAATTTTCTTCTGATCATCCCAAATCATCCCGATTGGTTGAGCTTAATTTCTACTAATTGTATAGGATAATAGAAAGACGATAATGTCGGTTCTTGAAATTCTATTTAAAGGACTCAAATTTTCTCATGCAAAAAGACCTTTAGCTGATGTCTTGACCTGAGAGAACCAAGAGGAGAGGGAGAGAGAGGGAGAGAGAGGGAGGAGCATGTGAGGGGGAGTTTGTGAGAGGGATTTACAAAGGTTACTGCAAGCAAGGTTCCAAGGAATCTTCTCCATTCTTCATCCTTCATCCTTGGGGGTTCAAGGGAGGTAAGCTTCAGTGATTGGTCAAGGTTCTCTGCCTGCTTTAGGAGGAAGCAAAAGGAGTTGGGTTCTCTTCCTGCTTTAGGAGGAAGCTAAAGGAGTTAGTTTCTCTGCCTCACCGGGGTTGGCGAAAAGGAGTTTTTGAGAGGGCTTCTCCGCCTTGCTGTGGGGGTAAAAGGAGAGTCACTTAGTTAGTGCAATACTCAAAGGGTGCCTCCGATGAGTGGACGTAGGTCGAGTTGATCGAACCACTATAAATTTTCTATGGTCTTTTCTTACTAAGTTTTCGCATTTATTTTTCTACACTTTGATTTCTGTGATGATTTTAGTTTTACAATTTTGTGTTTTGACTGTGTAAGAAAATTTTTTAAAATTCCAATTCACCCCTTCTCTTGGTTAGCCTCAAGCTAGTTCTTACAGGCTTAACATCCCTAACGATCTTTCAAGTGACATCAGAGCGGGATTCATAAAAATTAAGTTTAAAAACTTTTTGAATTTTGATTCATGGCTAATAACGGTAATCGTAATACGATGGAAGGATATTCTATAACACGACCACCTTTGTTTGATAATCATCCTTTTATTTTTTGGAAAACTCGCATGCCTACTTTTTTACAATAGAAGGATTTTCTCCACCTTCTCGTGAATATAATGGAATTAAAACTGAAGTACCTTTTATTGAATGGACTTTTGATGAAAGAAATTTAGTAAAACTTATTGCAAAGTGTTTGAACTATTTTTTTTGTGCTTTAAAATTAGAAGATTACTTGTGTGTTTCCACTTGCACAACTGGTAAAGAGACTTAGGATAAATTGTGTATCACCTATAAAGACACTAATGAAGTTAAGCAATCTCGTTTGAATATTTTTTTATATGATTATGAACCTTTTTTATGAAACCTAATGAAATGATATCTAATATGTATATAAGATTTACTCAGATTGTTACTTCTTCGTATGCCTTAGGAAGAGAACACAAAAATTATAAAAAAGTTAACAAAATTTTGAAATGTTTGCCTTCCTATTTTGATGCTAAAATCACTATAATTATGAATCCAAAGATTTAAATACTTATTCAATTAATAACTTGCTTAGATCACTCGTTGCTTACGAGCAAGGAGTGAATCAAAGAAATTTTGATGCAGGTCAGAAAAAGAAGGAGAAAACTATAGCACTGAAGGCCAATGAAATAAATTCAAATTCTTTCGAGCTTGAAAGAGATGAAGTTGCCTTCATCACTAGGCAATTCAAAAACTTTCTAAAGAAGAGTCACAAGCATCATCATAATTGGTAAAAAGGTAAGGATAACAAAAAATTTAAAGGTTCTTCTGATGTTATTTATTTTGAATGCAGGAAGCCAGGACATGTTAAAACTTATGCCCTATACTTAAGTGTCACCCAAGCAAGGAAAAGGGTGTGGAGAAACCCAATTCTAAGAAGGACAAGAAGCGATTCCAAAAGGCATTCTAGGCGGATTCTGCATCTAACTCATCTGAGACTGAACCTGAATACAACAAACTCGTGCTTAATGGTAGATAATAATCTTTATCAAAGTGACCAAGATGAAGTTTGTGAACCAACTTATGATTTATTATTTGAAATTTATGAGCACATGCATACATCATATAAAAAACTCAAGAAAACTCATGCTAGTTTGAAATTAGAATTTTTAAATTTACAAATAGAGCATGAAATTCTTCTTAAAAATTATTCTACAATTGATACTAATCACATGGCTTTACTTGATGAGTTTGATGCATTAAACAAAAAACATGCTGATTTATCTGATGGTCATAATTCCTTAAAATCATCCCATGCCATTTTAGAAAAATAATATAAAAATTTATAAAGTCTAAAAGCTTGTGAAAATAAAAAGCATTCATTTCATGCATTACATAAAAAGCATCACCATAGATTACTGCATCCTTTTCCTGGAATTAGATATTTTTCATGTGGCATGCTAGGACACATAACACACACTTGCATCATTCACCATAGTTCACATTTGGTCTGGAGAACCAAGTTACATGATTCACAACATGCATTACATTATACTTTCCATAAGAAGGAACCTAAACATGTTTGGGTTACTTAACCTAACATTTGATAATTTTATAGGCAAGCTCTCACAAAAGGCCTCATGAGAGCATGTGGTACCTGGACAATAATACTCTCGATATATGACTGGCGATGCCAATCATTTCATTTTACTGGAGACCAGGGCTAGAGGCAAGGTTGTCACGACCCAACCCGACCGGGACGGATCCCGCTCGCATCGGGTCGCGACACAACCATTGAAATCCAGGATCTAGCTTTGGAATTTTCTTCAGACTTTCTTCCACATATTGAATAGACAGAAAAACATAGAGCTACTATAAACATCCAAATACAGAACAGTTCATCTATCTTTTCTTTTATCAAAATAATCATATACAGATACAGTACATAGCTTACATATAGAAGGAACAGAACAGAAAAGCCATGACTGTACAAAATCAAAAGTACAAAATACCTAATCACTGATCAGACTCTGAACTGCTAATCCAAGAGTTCCTTCCCTTTCCCGGAACCTAAAAACCATGCAGAAAGCAAGGATGAGCTAATAGCTCAGCAAGACATCACTCGCCAATCAAAATCGTCAGAAATTCACATCAGAAAATACATCAGAGAATAGCCGTACAAAAATCGTAGAACAGATACTTGATCAACAGAAATCAAACAACCGATATAGAAAATTGAAGTCGTGTCGAATCGGAGTTCATAATAGATATCATAAAGCTTTCAAGTCACAGAGCATCAGAATCGTACGAAATAACCAAAATTGTACAAAAAATCAGAAGGCGTATATCAGATAAATCATAAACAAATCAGATAAGTTATAGAACAGATTATCAGATATTAAACATCAGATTTTAGATAACGTCAAATTCCCTGACCCTGATAGAATCTCAATGGATTCTGGCCCCTTATGCCTCCCTTCCTTGACACAGACAGAATCTCGATGGATTCTGGCCCCTTATGTCTCTAGTTGTGCTTATAGCACCAGAACATAACAGATATTCAGAATTTTTGGAACAGAACTTATTTTCATATTTCAGAGCTCATTTCAGATTTCCCGGACCCAGACAACAGAATCACATAGGATTCCAGCCCCTTATAACTCCCTTCTAATAACATGTACATATCAAAACATTCAAATCAGAAAATCGAATTTCGACAGAAAACTCATCAGCGGCATAATGGTAGTATACGGAATTTACACAAAAATCATAGATTCAGAAATTTACCAAATTACCACAGAATATCCACGACAACATTACAAGACTTTCATTGTACTGACATAACATTTTTCAACATCCTGATAATTTGCAATTCAATTAAAACGTCACAGAATTCAAAATATTCGGTAAAAATCTTCCAAAAAATACTCAAAATGTGCGCAATTATCTTCTCAGAGACATACCAAAAGTTACGCGGTAAAACCTTTATCAGAAGAAAATAATACCAGAAATTCGCTAACGGAAACAATATTCAGAACAGAAAAGTCGTCAAAATCCACATTTCTGAATTTTGAGAAAGGCGGAATGTGCTTTACCTCAAGTCGGTCAACTTCTCCAACTACGGCAAAGGACGAAAACGGATGGAAGTCGCCCAAAAATCCACTTTTTCTTCTATTCCTTTTATTTTTCTCTCTCTTGTACTTTCTCTCTCTTTAAAACGAGTTAAATCAGATATTTATTATGCAGGATCATTCCGGATGATGTCCCCGATCATCCCGGGATGATCTCTTCTGGACCAAATCATGAACCAGATCGTCTAGATGAAATTAAATACCAATTTCATCGTCCGGGGATGAAACTCTCGGGTTCAGTTCGTCCCGACGGTTCGTCCCGACTGTTCCATGTTCGTATAGATGAAAATATAGATTTCTTTAAAATCTGTACAGATCATCCTCGGACGATCCACTTCGTCCCGGACGATCCTGGGAGGAAAACAGCCTTTACAAAGGTGACTCTTGGAGACCACACCACCAGGAAGGTGGTAGACTTAGGTATAATTGGTAATTCTAAGAACCTTTAGATTGAAAATATTTTGCTTATAGGTGAACTGAAACACAACTTGCTCAACATCAGTCAGCTTAGCGATAAGGGATTCATCATATTTTTTTGGCAAATTCATGCATTATCAGCTTAAATAATAACACTAGTTTGCAGGAATAGTGGATCAACAATATTTACATGGTTGATTTAAATAATATTGAATTTGCTTCTTCAATTTGCTTAAAAATTGGTGTTGATGATTCATTATTGTGGCACAGAAGATTATGTCATGCCAGTATAAAAACCCTTAGGAAAGTGACCCAAAAAGATCAAAATAGAGGTTTCCCCATGCTTAAGTTTTCGAAAGACTACCTTTGTGATGCCTACAAATTAGGAATGCAAGTCCACTCCACTTTTCACTCCATTAAGGACATTAGCACCTCTAAACCTTTAGAAGTCCTTCACATGGATTTGTTTGGACCAATTATCACTGCCAGCTTTAGAGGGAAAGTCTATGGTTTTATAATTGTTGATGACTACTCAAGGTTTACTTGGATTAGAATTCTACCACACAAAAATGAGTCTTTTGATGAGTTTAGAGCCTTCTTCACTTAGATTCAGAAAAAGCTAAGTTGTGAGATCTTGACCATCCATTGCGATCAGGGGGGAGAGTTTGAAAATGAGAGATTTAGAGATTTTTATGAGGACAAGGGGATTAGCCACAACTTCTCAGCTCCTAGGATCCCTCAACAGAATGGGGTAGCTGAAAGCAAAAATTGGACCTTAGTGGAAGCTGCTAGAGCCATGCTTGCTGAGTATTCACTTTCAAAATACTTTTGGGCTGAAGTGGTTAACACAGCTTATTATGTGTTAAATAGGATGAATGATAGAACCAAATTAGATAAGACACTCTATGAGATCCTTAAGGGTAAGACAACCAATCTTTCCCAACTTCATGTCTTTAGTTTTAAAGTTTTCATTCACAATAATGGGAAGTCTCACTTAGGAAAATTTGACTCAAAATCTGATAAAGGAGTGTTCTTAGGATATTCTAGTGTTGGGAAGTCTTTTAGGGTGTTTAATAAGAGGACTTTGATGGTGGAGGAAACTACTCATATAGTGTTTGAAGTATCTGATCCTAGAAAGCCTAGATTTGAGGATGATGAAGTTGGAGAGATTACCATTATAGTAGAAAATTTAAAGAAGAGGGTAGAGTACCAGAACACTAAAGGAGTAGGAGATGTTACCCAAGGAGAATAAAATATAGATCTGGAGGAAATGGTTGAACCTTCATACACTTTACCTAGAGATTGGAGATACTCTTCGAGTCACCCTAAAAATCTAATCTTACGAGACCCTTCTGATGGAGTTAGGAAAAGACATGGACTTAGAAGGAAGTGAACCACTCTGCGTTTATCTCAATTACTGAACCAACCCACATAAACCAAGCCCTTTCTGATGATTTGTAGATCTTAGCCATGCAGAAGGAGTCGAACCAATTTGTTAAGAATGATGTTTGGGAGTTTGTAGAAAGACCTAAGGGACAAAGATTAGTTGGAACCAAGTGGGTCTTTAAGAATAAGGTGAATGATTCTGGAGTGGTTGTTAGGAACAAGGCGAGATTAGTGTCTAAGGGGTATAAACAAATAGAATGGATAGATTTTGAGGAGACTTTTCCCCCTGTAGCTAGATTAGAAGCCATTGGAGTGCTATTAGCCTTTTCTTGTTATAAGGGAATTAAGCTTTTCCAAATGGATGTTAAGAGTGTCTTTTTAAATGGTGAAATAAAAGAGGATGTGTTTATAGAACAACCCCGAGGTTTTAAGAATTCCCAATTTCCAAATTATATTTTCAAATTAAAAAAGGCCTTATATGGATTAAAGCAGGAACCTAGAGCTTGGTATGAGACGCTTCACACATTATTACTAGAAAGGGAGTTTGTTAAGGGGAGCGTAGACCCCACCCTATTCCTAAGGAAAGTAAGATATGATTTAATCATTGTTCAGATCTATGTCGAAGATAATCTTTTTGGATCTTCTAATAAAAGGCTATGTGTTGATTTTTCTAAAATAATTACTAAGGTGTTTGAGATAAGTTTGATGGGAGAGTTTTCCTACTTTTTTGGATTTAGTATAAAACAAATGGATGATGGAACCCTTTTGAATCAATCAAAATATATAAAGGACATCTTGAAGTATGAAATGGACAAAGCCAAGATAATTAATACTCCCATGTCCTCAAAACCCAAATACAAAATATGTTGATCAAAAGAAGTACAGAGGGAGGGATGATTGGATCTCTACTTTACCTGACTGCTAGAAAACCCGATATAATGTTCAGCTTTTATCTTTGTGCTAGATTTCAAGTTGATCCTAAGGAATCCCACCTGACTGTAGTTAAGAGAATTCTTAGATACCTTTTTTGGGACCCAAAACTTATGAATTTGGTACCACAGGCACAACACTTCTTTTGAGATTATTAAATATTTTGATTCTATTTTTGCAGGATGTAAAGCGGATAGAAAAAACACTTTTGGAACTTAACAATTCATAGAACAGCCTTTAGTCTCCTGGTCTAGTAGAAACCAAAACTCTATTTCTCTTTCCACTACTGAACCCGAGTACATTCCTTTAGGAAGTTGTGTGGCCCAAGTCCTTTGGTTAAAATAGCAAGTACTGGATTTAGGATTACCCGTAGGCACCATCTCAGTTCTTTGTGACAACATTAGTGCTATCTATATTTCTAAGAATCCTATCCAACATTCAAGGACTAAGCACATTGACATATGACATCACTTTATTAGAGACTATGTGACTAAGGGAGACATTGAGTTACACCATGTGGTGACTGAGAATCAACTGGCTGACATATTTACTAAACCACTGGCCTTCAATAATTTCAGCACTTTAAGGACCAGATTGGGTGTGATTGACATTAATGCATGAACTTGATCTCTACATATTCTTGATCTATTATCTGTTAATTACTTTGCTTTATCTTTTATTAATTTATTTATTTTATGTTCTCTTTGGTTTTGGTACGTTATTTTTTCATATGCCTTAAATTGTTTTATTCTAAATCATCGTTGAATTGATATCGTATG
This sequence comes from Dendrobium nobile, assembly GCA_022539455.1. Taxonomy (NCBI): domain Eukaryota; kingdom Viridiplantae; phylum Streptophyta; class Magnoliopsida; order Asparagales; family Orchidaceae; genus Dendrobium; species Dendrobium nobile. The sequence goes on along the minus strand of CM039736.1, from coordinate 36,129,979 downwards.
CCTTATTTTTTGACTTTTTGAAAATTTGTAGTTAATATTTTACATCTCTTAATCTGCTAAAGGGTAAAAACACTGTTGATTATGTCTCTTTCTCTAACATATTTTGGTGGTGAAATTTTCTTTTCTAAACAAAAGCCTATCTCAAATTGACAACTAGATTTTGTAATTGAGATCTTTTTTACCTTGCTACAGTATTCTAGCTTATATTATAATAGTCAAAGTTTTTATGTTACTTCAAGATTTTTTGTTATCCTGTCAATACATCTCTCATATAATTTTTTATTCTACTTTGTGGTTTGTTCTTCCCTATATTAGAGAGTGAAGTTTTTTTACTCTAATATAGGGAAGATATACTCACAACTAAGAATGCTTAAGAGTTTTTGGAAAAGAATCTAGCTTGAAAAAAAAAAGTGGCTAATGATGTCAAAAGCAAAAGATGCGCAATGGCGCCAAATTAAAAAAAAAAATATACAAAGTGTATCAAAAATCAAAAGACACACAAAGCGCGTCATTCAATGGACAAGAGGCATAAAATGAGCCCATCAAAAATAAAACTATCTTCCTTTCTTCCAACTCTTAAAACTTAGAAGATTTCATGTATCACTTGAGATTTTCAAGGACTTGATTTTAAATTTCGTGATTGTAACAAACTACTTTGATATACTATTTTATAAGATATTTTTCTGAAGCCAAGTCTTAATTTGATCTCTTTTTCTTATCCAATTAATTTTTTCTAAGTTAGGCCCTTTGATTTCAAAAGATAATTTTACCCTAAAAGAAGTTTGAGCTTAGGGTTAAAATGATCGGATATTTTACCATTTTTTGGATTTTTGATGTTGTTAACTCATTAAGTTACAAAATTTTAAAATCAATCACATGGAAGACTATATTATGTTCATGCCTTTATTTAAAAAAAAAAAAAAAACTTCGTTTCTTTGCAAGTTTTTCTGTAGTTTTTTATTCTATTTTTTCTTATTTCTCCCCTCTTTTTGTGATGTCAAAAGGGGGGGTAGTTTGATGTATCTTTTAATTTAATTTTGGAAGTTAGTGTTCTATTTTTTTTTGTCATACTATTTTTATTAAACTGCCATAACTGTGTGAACATTTCTGATTGTGTTTGCCATCATAAAAAAGGGGGAGATTGTTGCGAATCTGAGATTATGGATTAGACTTTTGGTGATAGCAAATATTCATGTTTTTCTACGACTGCCTTGCCTACTAACTTTTTAAGTCCACATGATCGAATTCAACTCAAGCCAGCTCAAGATTAGATAGATTTAGGTTGAGTCAAGTCAATAATTTTTCCTTTCTTTAGTCAAATATAAAAGTGGTTCCTGATGCTAAGTAACCTTGTACACACACACTTGAGGGATTTATATATTTTTCTTTTTTGAGTACATCGGCCTAGACAATATTCATATCGGCCAGGATGAGCTGACTAAAAATAGAAACCCTAATTAGGGCATTCTAGTTAAGGCAGCCATCATTAAGCTCATCATCTTGGATGATCCTTATATCGGCTAAGACGATAAACTCAAATCACAAAGAATCAGCCAGATCTATTTAGGTAAAATTTATTTTAGGATATCGGCCAGGACAATCCATTATGTCATCCGGGACGATACAACATAATTATGCCTAAATTAATGTGGCAATTATGGAAAGCAATTAAGGTTGATTGATACGATCACATCGGCCGGGCCAATTGCATGATCGGCTGGGATGATCTCCTGGATGATTTACTTCAGCCAGACTCTATTCAGGGCAATGTTTAGGATGATTGTACTCATATTTGAACTAATCGGCCAGGATGATAATTTAACGGTCTCGACGATGTAACAAATTTTCTTCTAATCGTCCCAAATCATCTCGGCTGATTGAGGTTAATTTGTACTGATCGTATAGGAAGATAAAAATATCTTCCCAGATGATAATGTCGGCTCTTGAAATTCTATTTAAAGGACCCAAATTTTCTCATGCAAAAAGACCTTTAGCTGCTGTCTTGACCTGAGAAAGCCAAGAGGAGAGGAAGGAACTTATGAGGGGGAGTTTATGAGAGGGATTCATAAAGGTTGCTCCAAGTAAGGTTCCAAGGCATCTTCTCAGTCTTCTACCTTCATCATTGGGGCTTCAAGGGAGGTAAGCTTCAGTAATTGGTTGAGGTTCTCTTCTTACTTCAGGAGGAAGCAAAAAAAGTTGGTTTCTCTATCTTCTTCAGGAGGAAACAAAAGGAGTTAGTTTCTCTACCTCACTGGGGTTGGTGAAAAGGAGTTTTTGTGAGGGCTTCTTTGTCTTGCTGTGGGGCCAAAAGGAGAGTCACTTAGTTAGTGCAATACTCAAAGGGTACCTTTGAGGAGTGGACGTAGGTCGAGTTGATCGAACCACTATAAATTCTCTGTGTTCTTTTCTTACTATGTTTATGTATTTATTTTTTTGCACTTTGATTTATGTGGTTATTTTAGTTTTAAGTTTTTGTGCTTTGATTGTTTAAGAAGATTTTTTTAAATTACCAAATCACGCCCTTCTTGGTTAGTCTCAGGCAAGTTCTTAAGGGCTTAACATTCCCAATAAACTTTTAAACTCAGTGTCTCTCCTTTAGCCCCCACAGCTAGGTGGAGAAGCCCTTATAAAATCACTTCCACTTTCCCCGGTGTGGCGGAGTAGCCTGGTCCTTCGTCACCAAAGAAACTTTCTTCTTCACAAAACTTCCCTCAAGATGAGCCTTGAATCCAATGGTACTAAGGTGCAAGCTTACTAGAGCAATCTTGTGAAACCCCTTCGACACTCCCTTGAAGCACCTGCCAAGGATTTTATGCCTCTCTCAAACTTCATCCTTTTCTCTCTCCCTTTCAAGCTCTCTCTTTAAATTTTCTCCAGAAGAAATGAAACCTTAATGGCTTCCAAACACAAATATTAAGTGCCTTGACAAAGCTTAAATAGCGGTCATTAAAAAACCCTAAAAAATAATCTTGAAGGATCGTCCTGAATGATGTGCTTAAAAAGAGGGCTTCAAAAATCCTAAAAATTTAATTTCAATGCCAAAAATTATCCTAGACATTCACAGGATCATCCAGTACGATGTGTTGAATTTGACCTGATAGTCCCGGACGATATTAGGATAGTCCAAAATGATTAGTGCAAAATTATAAAGATCATTCAGAATGATATTGTGGATCATCTGGGATGATTAGAAGAAACATTATTGTTGAGATTCATTTATAATGAATTAGATTGTTAAATCTAAGCTTATGTCCCAGTGGTTAACCAAGAGGGGGGGGGGGGGATGAATTGGTAATTAAAAAAAAATTATCTCTCTTTTTAATCTTTTGAAATTAAAACTTAATTGTTAGTGAATTTTTTTAGAAAAATATTTTTCATCTACAAGTTATAAATGATAAACAAAATAAAAAAAATGGAAAATTAAAGAACACCAAATTTATAGTGGTTCGGTCAAAACTAGACCTACATCCTCTCCCCGGAGGCACCCTCCGAGTATTGCTCTAATACCACTAGTGACTCTCGTTTAGCACCCACAACAAGGCGGAGAAGCCTTTACAAAAACTCTTTCCATCACTACTCGGTGCGGCAGAGAACCGTCTTCCTTTTTACACTTATCCCTAGTATTGGCAAAGAACCGTCCGTCCTTTCACACTCTCTTAGTGTGGGAAGAGAATCCTTCATCCTTTCACACTCTCCTAGTGTGGGCAGAAACCCTTCGTCCTTTCACACTCTCCTAGTGTGGGCAGAGAACCCGCGGTTGTTCACACTCTCCAAGTGTCGACAGAGAACCAAATCTCCTTGACAAATCTTCTCACAATAAATCTAGAAGGAAGAAAGAAAAGAGTGAAGTAATCCTAAATCACAAATAGAGATTCTTACCTTTGAATACAAAGCGAAGCCTTTATGCTCAAGTGGTAGGAATCCCCCTTTGAATGCTCTCTCACACTCTCTCCTTGACTCCTATTTGAATAGGCACGAAGATCAAATGACAAAAAGATTGGGTGGCAGTCTAAATTGGACTATATATAGGAGAGACAAGAAAAACCATCCAAAACTATAAATTTTTCAAGTCAACACGAAATGAATCATCTCGAACGATCGTGGATCGTACTGGATGATTTTACATAAAGTGTAGGAAATGATCCTAATGAATACTAGTAAGAACTATGTTCGTACACGATCATCGTCCCGTACGAACAAGGTTCATTCGGTACGATCGATTATACCATAGGTCGGTTCGCAAATAACTACATAGACGTAACCAACTTTAGTAAGTCGGTTCATATCGTCCTGGGACGAACAGGACTTTGTCCGGACGAAATTTTTACAGAGAGCAACTCATCCTAGCACGATAATGAATTTCGTCTGAACAAAATTTTTATAGAGAAGAATTCGTCCTGGAACGATTTGGATTTCGTTTGGACAAAAATTTTACAGAGAATAATTCGTCTTGGCATGATTATAGATTTCGTCTGAATAAAATTTTTACAGAGCCCAACTCGTCCTGAGATGAAAATAATTTTGTCCTGGACATTCAGGACTTAGAAAAATTTCCTCAACTCTTGTTCGTTCCATTGCTCCTACGAGGAGATAACTGACCTGATCGTTCCGTTCGAACTAGGTTTGTTCCGTACGATCAGTATAAATTTTTTAAAATCTCCTTAAGTGTGTGTGTGTGTGTGTTTTTTATTCACTATTTTACAATCACTCCCACCTAATTCAAAAAACAATTTAAAGCTTCAATTTGCAAAGGATTGTATTCTAATTTTGATTTGAAGTCTTCATAGTTTGGAGTTCAATTTTTCTAAAATGTTAGTACACACAATAGCAAATACAAATATTCCAAAAAGTGTTAGGAGATAACTACACATAAAAAAATAATATTTTGAATCATTAAACTATACAAGTTGCAAAAATGAAAAACATGTAAATAACAACTCTCTTAACAATCTCCTCCTTTTTTATGATGGCAAAATAATTATTATTTGTAGGAATGCAAATTCTAAGAATCTCCTAAACTCCCCCTGAATTGATAAATGCATGAAAATAAGGAGGCATTGATTCAAAAATTATTTTTGTTTTTCAAAAAATTTTATACAAAACAAAACAATAACATAATCACAAAAATAAAATAAACACAAATACTAACACAAGATATAAGATACAAAACAAAATAAAAATTTATACAAAATAAAACAACAACATAATCAAAAAAATAAAATAAACACAAATACTAGCACAAGATACAAGACTCACAAGAACCAAGACACAATTGACACAAGACACAATTCAACAAACAATTTCTCCCCCTTTTTGACAATAGCAAAAAGTAAAGAAAAACAACTTGAAATGTAAGCAGAGATATGAAAATCATTTGATAATGTAATCTTAATAGTGATTGAAATAAGTGATGCAAATAAAATTAAAACATTAGGCAGATCATAGAAATTCATATAATTTAAGAAGTGATATAACATAGATAATAAAAAGAATTTATCAAAGACATGAGTCAGCTTAGGCACTAAATAGAGAAAATCATTACAATAAGGATGAATAAAAATTTGTATATTTCAAATTTCAATATCAATTATAAATGAACATAAGATCAATTTGAATTAAGAGATTAAAAGAGATTGGAAAGAAATAACTACCACATGTGGCGCTTTGCGCATCTTTTTCATAGTTGTGGCACATTTTTATGCGTCATTTTTACTTTTGGCTTATTTTGTGCCTCTTTTTCACATTGTGAACCTTTGTGCATTCCTTTTGATTTTTTTTATTGTACTTTTACACAATTTACAAGAGTAATTTTATTCTTTCGAAAAACAATAATTTAAATTTTTAAATCTTTCTAAGTGCATAAATAATGATTGATAAGTGAAATATAAAATAAGAGAACATCTTAACTGTAATAATAATATTAACAATAATACAGTCTAAAGAAGAGACATGAAATTAAAAATCCTAATAATATCAAGTTATGAGCAAAACTTAAACTTAGAATAATTAGATTTTCTAATAAATTTAATTTTTCTTGCAATTCAGGTTATAGCACGATTAAGATTAAAAATTTGATGATTTACACAAAGTCTAACAAACATTTTAAAAGTAAATTCAAATCAAAATACAAGAACTTATATTGATATCATTTTAAATATTACAAGGATTCATCAAGATATCAATACAATAACTAAAATAAAGAAGAAATACATCAAACTACTAAAAGCAAACAACAACTAACACATAAACAATAATAATACAAACACAAAACATAACGTGCAACAATCACTCGGATGGTCCCTGATCTAGGGGAGGAGGAGGAGGAGCACCATCAAAGAGGTTAAAATATGTACTCATCATAAGTACATTGGTACTAATATCATTCATTTGCTCCCTCATATAGCCCATGTCATGTTGATATTGAGCAGCCTGCTGCTGTAAATGAGTCTCAATTTGATCAAAGCGATGATCAAATTGAGTGCCTAACTTATCAAATCTTTGAACCAAATTCTGATAATTCTGTTCATTTGCAGGAGTAGGTGCACCTTCAGGCTCTTCTTCTATATCACAGATGACATGTGCTTTTTTTGATTCCTACTTGAAGACCGCTCTAAATGATCCATTATTATAATAGTGTAGTTCTTCATATTTTTGATCAGGATGAACCAAGTTATACTTCTTTTACAAAACATAGGAAACTAAGTGTCCTAAAACAATATTCCTCTTTCTTTTCTGTTCTGTATGGCCAATTTCAGAAAGCCCATAAAGGTAGTCAAGAATAAGTTGGGCTTCATCTATAGGTTTATCGCTCATGATTAAGAAGGTCACCATGGAAAGAAGTTGGGTAATATTGACTCTATCACCAGCTTTTGGAATGATTGAGGTTCTAAGAATGTGCTGGATGATGCGTGTATTACGGACAAGATTGGATACCCAAGCCACATGCTCAATTAAATCATTTCCTCTAATCACCCTATTGATTTCATACCATTTATATGTATCATTGGTGATTAAGGTATAGGCTCTACTCCCTTTAGTCCTTAAATTTAGAAAAGCTCCTAAGCTGTGTTTAGTGATTTCAACTTTTTGTTTTAAAATAAAGGAGCAAATCACAGAGTGGTCAGAATTGAAGGACATATTGGATAGAAAGTAGTGGAAGGTTTCTTTGTTATAAAGGTGGACTAGAGTAAGGATAAATAGAAACTGAGTCGAAGCAAATAAAGGCATTACCTTAAAGGTAATATCTTCTTGAATTAAAATTCGAGAAGGAGTGATTTTGGCAGAAGCAAATCTAGGAAAAGAATCCTCATTTACTTTGGACAGAAAGTTTTAGGACGAATTCCTATGTGGCTTCTTAATTAAGACCTTTTGACGCTTGCTTGAACTGGCCATTTGAAAGTGATCTATAGTATGAAAGGAGTTGAAACTGATGTTTAGAGAGTGACAATTGAGTTGAAAACACCGCCTATATATTAAAAAATGATTCATTCATACCAGACAAAAATAATTCGTCCCGTATGAATTTTTCGGTTGTCCCGTACGAAAATATTTCTTACAGTTGATTTAATATGACAAGAATGAAACGACTTTTCATAATCAACGCAACTTATGAAGCATCCTTTTATACAGACTTTTGACTAGTTTGATCGTATAGACGAGGACATATTTGTCCCGGGACGATCAGAACTTATATCATTTTAATGATAGTTGAAATCGTCCCTTACATCGAACCGACATGTGTTCGTCCAGATGAACCAAAGGTTCATACAAATGAAGTTCATATTAAAAACTACCTTATCCATTCAACAGCTTCATTCATTCATCCCATCATTTGAAAAATATTTTGTCCCGGATGATCGTGACTATCGAACAGACAAAGTACATTAAAAACTGCACTCAAAAGGTTCAAAATCTGATAGTTTGTCACACTACACAAATCGTCCCATACAAAAATATTTTGTCTCGGACGATGATGACAAAAAATAAAATTTTGCACTCAAACAAAAAAACTATAATTCAAAAACAAAACAAAACAAAATAAATACCAAAATTAATGAAGAAGCACAAACTCTAAAAGGAAAAATCACACAAATAAAATCGTAAACACATAAGAAACATTTAATTAATAAACAAACATCAATGTTGCAAGAACATTTTTATTTAAGTAGTTAAATCAATCACACCAAGCATTGTTCTTAATGCACTAAAAATATCAAAGGCTAAAGGTTTTTTAAAAATGTCAGCAAGTTGATTTTTTGTTGTAACATGAATGAGTTCAATTTCTCCCTTGGATACATGATCCCTTATGAAATGATGCCTTATGTTTGTGTGTTTGGTTCTTGAATGTTAAATAGGATTTTTAGAAATGCAAATAGTATTAGTGTTATCACAATAAATTAGAATAGTGCCTATAAACAATCCTAAATCAATCAACTGTTGTTTCAACCAATGTACTTGTGCCACACAACTTCCTAATGTAATGTATTCAGCTTATGCAGTAGATAGAGCTACTGAATTTTGTTTTCTACTGGACCAAGAGACTAAAGAATTTTCAATGAATTGACATGTTCCAGAAGTGCTTTTCCAATCCACCTTACATTCTGCAAAGTTAGAATCTGAATAACTAATTATTTCAAATGAAGAGCTAAACTTAAGATACCAAATTCCTAAGTTCTGAGTTCCTAACAGATATCTTAAAATCCTTTTCACTGCTGTCAAATGTGATTCTTTTGGATCTGATTGAAATTTAGCACATAAATAAACACTAAACATGATATCGAGCTGGCTAGCAACCAAGTAAAGTAAGGATCCAATTATCCCTCTAAATTTCTTTTGATCAATAAATTTTCCCTTAGGATCCTTATCCAACTGAACTGAGGAACTCATTGGTGTACTTATAGGTTTAGCATTGTCCATTTCATACTTTTTAAGGATGTCCTTAACATACTTTGATTGACTTAAAGAAATGTTCCTTCCTCAATTTGCTTAATGCTAAAACCTAGAAAGTAACTTAAATCTTCCATTAGACTCATCTCAAATTCACTACTCATTATTTTAGAAAAATTATCACAAAGATTTTTATTTGAAAATCCAAAAATGATATCATCCACATAAATTTGAACAATAAGTATATCCTTTCCACATTTCTTCAAAAAGAGAGTTGTATCCACATTTCCTTTTTCAAAAGATCTTTCTAGTAGAAAGGTGCTCAACCTCTCATACCAAGCCCTAGGTGCCTGTTTCGATCCATATAGTGCCTTTTTCAACTTGAATACATGATTTGGGTATTTAGAATTTTCAAAGCTTGGAGGTTATTCTGCAAACACATCCTCTTAAATTCCACATTTAAAAAGGCACTTTTGACATCCATTTGATACAATTTAAATCCTCTAAAATAGGCAAAGGCTAGTAAACCCATAATTACTTCAAGTCTAGCTATATGGGAAAAAGTCTCCATAAAATCAATCCCTTCAATCTGATTATATCCCCTAGCAACTAATCTAGCCTTATTTTTAATGACTACTCCTGAGTCATTCATTTTGTTTTTGAATACCCACTTAGTTCCAACTACACTTTGATCTTTTAGCCTTGTAGTTAATTCCCAAACTTTATTTCTTATAAATTGATTCAACTCTTCTTCCATGGCCAAAATCTAAAATTCATCAGAAAGTGCTTGATCAATATTAGTGGGTTCTATAGTTGAAATGAAGGCTGAATGATTGACTTTCTTATTTAATCCATGCCTAGTTCTTATACCCTCACTTTGTTCACCTATGATCAATTCCCTTTGGTGGTTTTTAAAAAATTTCAAATCTCTAGGCAAACGGTTTTCTATCTCCAAATTTTCTTCCATATTTCTTCTAAGTTTTCTTCTAAGTTCAATTTATCAATCTTTTGGGAGTTAATCTCAATTTTATCTTCTACAAAATTTGGCTCTTCCAATTTTTCAGATTCATCAAATACAATATATGTGGTCTCCTCAATTACCAAAATTCTTCTATTGAATACTCTATAAGATTTTCTAATACTTGAGTATCCAACAAAAATTCCTTCATCTAATTTTGGATCAAATTTTCTTAAGGAAAATTTTTCATTATTATGAATGAACACCTTGCAAAACATGCAAATGAGACAAATTAGGTGTTCTCCCTTTTAGCAACTCATAGGGTGTTTTATTCAATTTAGATCTTACATTTACCATATTCAGAACATAACATGCAGCACTAACCACCCCAGCCCCAAAATATTTAGGAAGTGAATATTCTGCCAATATTGCTCGGGTGGCTTTTATTAATGTTCTGTTTTTCCTTTCGACTGCCCCATTCTGCTGAGAGGTTCTAGGTGCAGAAAAGTTATGATCAATTCCTTTTTTCTTACAAAATTCTTCAAATCTCTCATTCTCAAATTCTCCTCCATGATCACTTTGAATAGAAATAATTTCACACCTTAATTTCCTTTGAATCCAAGTTAAAAAATTTCTAAATTCCTCAAATGATTTACTCTTATGAAATATAAATCTAACCCATGTGATTCTTGAGTAATCATCCACAATCACAAATTTGTATACCTTCCCTCCTAGACTCACAGTTCCAACTGGTCCAAAAAGATCCATATGCAAAATCTACCATGGTTTACTAGTTCTAAGATCCTTATTGGACTAAAAAGAGGACTTCACCTACTTTCCTAATTGACTACATCACAAAGGTGGTCCTTAATAAAGTTTAGTTTTGGTATACCTCTCACTAAGTTCTTTTGGGTAATCCTCCTAATGTTTTTCATGCTAGAATGATAAAGTCTCCTATGCCAAAGCCATGACTCATCACATACAGTTTTCAAACAAAAAGTAGTAGGAGTTTGAATGCAATTTAAATTTAGCATATAAACATTGTTTACCCTTTTTCCATTCAAAACATCTTTACCATTTAGGCTTAATATGCAACTAGTAGAAAAAAAATTTACACAGTAACCTTTATCACATAGCTGACTTATACTTAACAAATTATGTTTTAAGCCTTCAACCAATAATACATTATCTATGAAATTTTTTTTTAAATTTCCAATCATACCTGTCCCAACCACCTTCCTTGTGGTGTTATCTCCAAGTGTAACATTGGCTCCACTCCTGGCTTCTAACGTTATGAATTGAGCAGTATCTCTAGTCATGTGCTTTGAACATCTGCTATCCAGGTACCATATGCTCTCATGAGGTCTTCTGTGAGAGCGACCCTGCAAAATTATCAAACATTAGACCTGAGAACCCAAACAAGTTTGGGTTCACCTTTTAACAATTTATAATCAGATGCATGTCTGATATGTCTAGGTTTATGCATCTTAGGTCTCCACACCAAATTAGTTTTTAGCTTCAAGGTACAGGTGTGAGCTATATGTCCAAATAATCCATAATTATTACATTTTTCTTTAGGAAATGGATTTCTAAGTCTTCTAAAATTCATCTATCTTTTCAGGGATTGCATAAATTTAGGTGGTATCCTATTATCCTCGAGAGTTTTTATCATTAATTCATAAAATGAATTCATATCTTTCAAAATTCGATTTGTATAATTGGTTCTATAAAGTTTTCTCTCAAATTCATCCTTAGAATTCTTAAATCTTTCTCGAGTTCTGCATAGGATGATTTTAAATTCTCAAGATTTTAATTCAAGTCATCAAACTCATCAAGAAATTTCATGTGGTTGTTATCAATCAAATCATAATCTTTCCTAAAGATTTCATGTTCCTTTTTAAGTTCTTCAAATTCTAAATTTAGACTAGCATGCATTTTCTTTATCTTTCTATATGCATCATGCATATGTTTAGAAATTTCAAATAATTCATCATAAGTTAAGTCACATACCTCTTTTTGATCTAACTGATCAAGATTGTCAGCCATTAAGCATAGATTAGTGACTTCCTATTCTTTTTCAGTCTCTGATGAATCTGTAGCTGAGTCCGCCCATAAAGCTTTTTGAAACTTCTTTCTGGCCTTCTTTATAGTAGGTTTCTCCTCTACCTTCTCCTTGCTAAGTTTGGCTTTGAGTTTAGGGCAATCCATCTTTATATGTCCAAGTTTCCTGCACTCAAAGTAAATAACATAATTTAAAACCTTGGTATTTCTATTGAATTTACCTCTATTCCATTGTTGGCATTTCTTCTACTTTCTCTTCAGAAAAATTCTAAATTGTCTAATCATAAAAGTAATGTCTTCTTCATCCTCATATTGTGAGTGTTTACTCTCAGACTCTTCCACATTCAGTGCTATATTCTTCTCCCTTCGTGGTTCACCTGCATCAATTTTTCTTTGGCTAACTCCTTGCTCGTAAGTAATAAGCGAACCAAGAAGATTGTCAATAGAATAAATGTTTAAATCCTTAGACTCTATAATTGCATTAATCTTAGCATTATAAGCAGAAGGTAAACAACAAAGAATCTTATTAACCATTTCAGCATTCATCAGTTTCCTACCAAGTGCATGCAAAGAGATGACTATTTGTGTGAATCTTGTGTACATGTCAGAAATAGATTCATTAGGTTTCATGCAAAATAATTCATAATCATGCAACAAGATATTGAGTCTAGATTGTTTAACCTCATTAGTCCCCTCATATGTTATACAAAGTCTATCCCATATGTCCTTTCTACTTTTGCAAGTGGAAACCCGCATGTAGTCTTCCAATTTTAAAGTACAAAAGAAACTATTCAAGCAATTGGCATTTAGTTGTGCTAAGTCACGTTCTTCTACTGTCCAGTCTGTAAAAGGTGTTTCAACTCTAACTCCATCAACTAATCTAGATGGTTTTGTATATCTTTCCTGGACTAAGATTCACATACGATAATCAAGTGATTGTAAGAAAGTAGACATGCGTGTTTTCCAAAAATTAAAAGGTGTATTATCAAACAGTGGATGTCTAGTAATAGAGTAACCCTCAAGTGTGTTTATGTTTCCAAATATAGCCATTTACGTTAATAAAAAAGTAGTCTAAACTTATGATTTTAAAACAAAGCTCTGATACCACTTGTTGAGAGTCGTTCAAAATGAATTAGTTTGTTAAATATAAGCTTATGTCCTAGTGGCTAACCAAGAGGGGAGGGGGTGGGGATGAATTGGTAATTAAAAAATAATTAACCCTCTTTTTAATCTTTGGAAATTAAAACTTAATTGTTAGTGAATTTTTTTAGAAAAAGATTTTTCAACCATAAGTTGTAAATGATAAACAAAATAAATAAAACAGAAAAGTAAAGAACACCAGATTTATAGTGGTTCAGTCAAATCTAGACCTATATCCACTCCTAGGAGGCACCCTCCGAGTATTGCACTAATACCACTAGTGACTCTCCTTTAACATCCACAGCAAGGAGGAGAAGCCTTTACAAAAACTTTTTCCACCACTACCCGGTGCGGTAGAAAATCGTCTTCCTTTTACACTTATCCCTAATGTTGGCAGAGAACCGTCCATCCTTTTACACTCTCCTAGTATGGGTAGAGAACCCTTCATCCTTTCGCACTCTCCTAGTGTGGGTAGAGAACCCTTCGTCCTTTCACACTCTCCTAGTGTGGGCAGAGAACCCGTGGCTTTTCACACTCTCCTAGTGTCAACAAAGAATCAGATCTCCTTGATAGATCTTCTCACAAGAAATTTAGAAGGAAGAAAGAAAAGAGTGAAGTAATCCAAATCACAAGTAAAGATTCTTACCTTTGAATCAAAGCGAAGCCTTCACACTCTAGTGGTATGAATCCTCCTTCGAATTCTCTCTCGCACTCTCTCCTTGACTCTTCTTTTAATAGGCATGAAGATTAAATGACAAAAAGATTGAGTGGTTGTCTAAATTGTACGATATATAGGAGAGACAAGAAAAATCATCCAAAATTGCAATTTTTTCAAGTCAACACAAATGAATCATCCTGTACGATCGTGGATCATCCTGGATGATTTTACTTAAAGTGTCATAAATGATCCTAATGAATATTGGTATGAACTATGTTCGTACATGATCATCATCCCGTACAAACTAGGTTCATCCGGTACGATCGGTTATACCATAAGTTGATTCCCAAATAACTGCATCGACGTAACCAACTTTAGTAAGTCGGTTCACATCGTCCTGGGATGAATAGGACTTCGTCTGAATGGAATTTTTACAGAGAGCAACTCGTTCTGGCACGATAATGAATTTAATCTGAACGAAACTTTTACAAAGAAGAATTCATCCTGAGATGATTTGGATTTCGTTTGGACGAAATTTTTACAGAGAAGAATTCATCCTGGCACAATTATAAATTTCATCTGAACAAAATTTTTACAAAGCCCAACTCGTCCTAGGACGAAAACAATTTCGTCTTGGATAATTAGAACTTAGAAAAATTTCCTCAACTCCTGTTCATTCCATTGCTCCTACAAGGTGATAACTGACCTGATTGTCTTGTTTGAACTAGGTTCGTCTCGTACGATCAGTACAAATTGTGTAAAATCTCCTTAAGTGTGTGTGTGTGTGTTTATTTCACTCAATTACAATCACTCCCTCTTCATTGAAAAAACAATTTAAGCTTTAATTTACAAAGGATTGTATTCTGAATTCGATTTGAAGTCTTCATTGTGTGGAGTTCAATTTTCTTGAAATGTTAGTACACACAAGAGCAAAAACAAATCTTCCAAAAAGTGTTAGGAGAAAACTACACATAAAATAATAATAATTGGAATCATCAAAACTATACAAGTTGCAAAAATGTAAAACATGCAAATAGCAACTCTTTTAACAATTATGGTATTTCGGCTTGGACATTTTAGGAAAATCAAGTATGATGGCAAACATCGTCCTATATGATATACAGATCATCCAGGATGATTGGATTGAAAAATTTAATCATAATTAATCCCTTCATTATAGGATCAATTTAGGAATGATTTGTATTGATCGTCCTAGAAGATCAAGATCATCCGGGATGATTAGAACAAAAAATAAATCTTAAAATCTTGCCTAAATTGGCATTGGTGGCTTTTTTCTAGGATCATAAAGGATTGTCCTGGACGATCCAAATATCATCCAGTACGATTAGTTCAAAACTTGATCTTCTGGATTTGACTAGATCTCACTCCCATGAATGTGTGTGTATATGGTCACCAAGCAGGCATACTCCTTTAGAAGACTTGACTCAAGAAATCAAAAATTATATCAATGAATATTATTGACCCTTTACAATATAACATTATTTAACCTAATCTTGAGCTCTAATTCTTTGTTTGATGTTGCATGATATTCCTAAAATATTAGTATACACAAAAATAAATATAGAATAAAAAATACTATGAGATATAAAAATATTTGATATCATCAAAAACATAAAACTCGTGAGCTCAAGTCATAATAATCTCCACCTTTTTTATGATGACAAACATTACTGGTGAAGTTGCAAACTAAAAGTATTTTCTCCTAAATTCCCCCTCACTAAGGTAAAAAATTAAAAACTGGAAAAAACAAAACTTTCCTTTTTTAAAAAAATTTTATTTTAAAAAAATAAAAGTAAAATAAAGCAAATAAATAAAACAAATATAAAATAAAATAGCAAATTCTCCCCCTATGACAATATCAAAAAGAGTAGGGGCACAAACAATCAGAACAAAAAAAATTAATTAAAAAACAAAATGATCCTTGATCAAGTAAAAAAAAATCAAATATTTTAAAATGAGAAAGTTACCTCTTGATTTTATTCAAAAACTTAGTAAGAAATATAGTGATAATGCATAATACAAAAAGATTAGAAATTCAAAAATAGTTAATCCAAGCTCAATTTCTTTTCAAGGCTCAAAAAATTTTTAATCCAATACATAAATCAAGGAACAAATTAGAAAAATAAATACTAAATTTTTTTCAAAACTCCTTTCATAAAACATATCTAGTAGAAGATTAATGCAAAAATTGGTGAATCAGGAATCATGATTTATAAGCTCAAGTATGGAAAATATCAAGAGTTTTCTTAAACTTTAAGAAGTACAAGAAAGGTAAGCTTATTTTTTATGGGCTCATTTTATGACTTTGTCAGTTATTTGGCGCACTTTGCGCATCTTTTAATTTTGTATACATTTTGTGTATCTTTCTCAATTTGGCGCTAATGCGCATCTTTTGATTTGGCGTCATTGGCCATTTTTTTAAATCAAAAGTGCCACATTTCTAAAATTTAAGAAACAAAAGCAACCCCATTCTATTGATAAAATAAAGTACTTGATTAAGAAAATTATGAATTGGATTCAATAACTTGCAAAAGATCCCTATGCGATAGAAAAAATGTAGGGAGATGGAAAAAGTTCAATTTTAGAATTCAATTTCTAATATGATGAAGATTTTGAATCAAAAGTAAAATAACCACTTTAAGAAAAGAGATAGAGATACAAAATCATGAGTTTCTTTCCTTTTATTGTTTGAGAGAAGTCAACCATAACTTACATAAAAATTCAAGAAAAAAAAGAGGTAGGTTTTTCATTTTTAGAAAAAATGATCCATTTAAAAAATATTGATTTTAAAAAGTGTATAGAAATAAGGTGATATTTATGTGTTGTTTAGAGAAAACTTCACAAAAATAAGTATAAAAACTAATTTAAAATTTTAACACAATAACTAAAACGAAGATAAAACTAAACCTAAAGAAAAAATTGAAAATAAATAAAAATGCAAAAAATAAATAAAAAATAAAGAACAAAAAAACATGCATACATAAACAAATAAACACACAAAAAGGCTTTAAACATCATCTTACTCGTGGTCTGATGATTTAGAAGCCAGGTCCTCCCAGGAGAATTTTTGCTTTTCATTATTTACCCTTTTTACAATTTGCTCATCTTTACCCTTTTCTTTCTTAGGAAAAGTTCTCAAATTAGGGCACTGATTTTTCATATGTCTAGGTTTCCTACATCCAAAGAAAATAACATCAAAAGAAATCTTAACATATTTGTCATTTTTACCTTTTTTCACTTTTGTTGATGCTTTTCCTTGTGCTTTAGTAAGCTTTCCAATTTGTTTGTTAACTCATCACTTTTGTCATTTACTAAGCTACTTTTCTCCGTGTCTTCAGCTTTTAGCACTATCATTTCACTTGCATCCAAAAGTCGTTGACCCAAACTTTGCTCGTAAGTAATGAATGAGCCAATCAGATTATCAATAGATTATTCATTCAAATTTTTTGATTCTTAAATATCAACAAATTTTGCATCAAACTGATCAAGTAGACAACGTCGAATTTTATTGACTTTTTTTAAAGTTTAAAAATTATTTACCTAAAGCATGCAATGATGTCATAATTTGAATAAACCTAGTAAACATGTCTAAGATTATCTCATAAGGTTTCGTACAAAATAGTTCATAATCATGCATTAAAGTATTCAACCTGGATTACTTAATTTCACTAGAGCCTTAGTATATATTGTGTAATTTATCCCAATTTTTCTTGCTCGCAGTGCACATAGAAATAAATATGTAATCGTTAGAATTTAAAGCACATAAAAAATAGTTTAATGATTTAGCATTTAATTGAGTATTGATTTGTTCTTCCCTACTCCATTGATTAAAAGGAATATCAGTTTTAATTCCCTCTATTACACATGATGGTAAAGAATAACCAGTTAAAATCATTTGCCACATTCTGTAATCAATTGACTGCAAGAAAGTAGACATGCAAATTATCCAAAAATTAAAGGTAATATTTTCAAATAAAGTAGGTCTGGTGATTGAATAATCTTCCTCAATATTACGATTACAAAAATTAGCCATGTATCGAAATTCAAAAGTTTTAAAAAACTCATTTTTATGAATCCCACTCTGATACCACTTGAAAGTTCATTAGGGATGTTAAGCCCTTATGAACTAGCCCAAGGCTAACCAAGAGGGGGGGGGGGGGGGTGAATTGGTATTTTAAAAAATCTTTCACAAACAAAACAAAACTGAAACCATACCAAAATTCACCACACAGAAAATCGAAGGGAGAAAATTAAATGCGGAAATAATAAAGGAAAGAACACACCAGATTTATAGTGGTTCGGTCAAACCTTGACTTATGTCCACTCCTTAAAGGCACCCTCTAAGTATTGCACTAAACTCAGTGCCCCTCCTTTAGCCCCCTCAGCTAGGAGGAGAAGCCCTTACAAAATCACTTCAACCTTCCCCGGTGCGGTGGAGTAGACGGGTCCTTTGATGTCAAAGAGATCTTTTTCTTCTTAAAACTTCCCTTAAGATGAGCCTTGAATCCGATGGTACTAAGGTGCAAGTTTACTGGAGCTACCAAATGAAACCCCCTCCAAACTCCCTTGAAACCCCTCCAAGGATCATCTCCCTCTCTCAAACTCCACCCTTTTCTCTCCCCAATGGTTGCCCAAGATACATATCAAGTGTCTTAATAAATCTTAAATAGATGGCTTTGAAAAACACTAAAAATAAATCTTGGCAAAAAAAATCATCCAGGATAATTGCTGGATCGTCCTGTACGATGTACATAAAAAGAGTGCTTTTAAAAACATGAAAATCTCAGTTTCGATACCAAATATCATCCAGGATGATCACAAAATCATCCCATATGATGCACTTAAAAAAGGGCTTTAAAAAACCAAAAAAATTGAATTTCAGTGCCAAAAAATCAGTATGATGTGCAGAATTTGACATGATAGTCCCAGACGATATTAGGATAGTCCAAGATGATCAGTGCATAATTGTATAGATCATCCAGGATGACATTGTGGATCATCCGAGAGGATTAGAAGAAAAATTATGGTATTTCGGCTTGGACGATTTAGGAAAATCCAGTATTACAACAAACATCATCCTGTAAGATATACAGATCATCTAGGATGATTGGATTGAAAAATTTAATCATAATTAATCTCCTAATCAGAAGATCAATTTAGGCATGATTTGTATTGATCCTCATGAAAGATTAGAAAAAAAATAAATCTTAAAATCCTTCCTAAGTTGGCATTGGTGGCTGTTTTCTAAGATCATATAGGATCATCCTGGACGATACAAAATCATTCAATATGATTTATTCAAAAATTGATCTTCTGGATTTGACTAGATCTCACTCCCTTGAGTGTGTGAATGCATGGTCACCAAGCAAGCATCCTCCCTCACAGGACTTGACTCTAGAAATAAAAAATTATATCAATGAATATTACAGACCCTTTACAACATAAAATTATTCAAGCCAATCTTGAGCTCTGATTCTTTGTTTGTTGTTACATGATATTCCTGAAATGTTAGTATACGCACAAAAAAATATAGAATGAAAAATAATATGAGATATAAAAATGTTTGATATCATCAAAAACAAAAAACTCATGAGCTCGAGTCATAACATCATTACCACAATAAATAGGAAACAAACCATAGATGTGATACCATTTCATAACATAATGGAGAAACCAAGTATCCAGTTTATTCCAAAAGAGTTGAATGTATAACCAAAAAATAGTCCCAAAATTCCAATAACATCACCCAGCCGAGAAGCCAATCCCACCAGATAACAAAGACCTAGAAAGCACACCCATCTCTTTTCAACCAGCAAAACATAAACCCCCAAGAACCCAAAAATAATAATACAGAGCTCCCAAAGTAAATAGCTGGAAAATGAAAACCAACCCAAACAAAAAAATGAATTGCACCAGCACAACTCCAAGCAAAGAAACAATAGTAATCCATCAGGTGCACCTTCAACCTAGGAGAAAGCCAATCCCAAAAACCAGAGAAACTAGGATTCTCAATACCAAGAAAACAAACCAAGGAATTACCATAAAAATTCTAAGCAATAAACCAATGATTCTCCAGCATAATCCAGCACCAGACCAAACAACGACCAATAATGATAAAAAAATGAGAATAATTAATAAAGTGGAAAGAACTACCTAGATGTGGAAACTAAGAGCACCAGTCCAACGGACCATGATGAATCAATAACCCCCTCCAGCTAACAGACAAATAAGGAGTCCAATAGAAAACAACATCCTGTATATCTAGATTCACCAGGAAGAAAGCCACTAATAGGCAACCTAAAAAAAGAAATAACCCATCAAGGCTAATCCCAAAAAAACCAGCAACCCAACATCAGCAAAAAAAACTACAACCCAATAGACTAACAAAGCCAAGCAGACCGATTAAAAAACCTGAACAAAAATGGAGACAACCGTACAAGATAATTAAATTCTAATATAAGGAAATAAGCTTTTATCCAAGTTTATAAGACCTTTAAGAGTAGCTGGAGCATTGCTTTCTACAAGATCAATAAAATTAGCCTTCCCTCTTCCAGAACAAGCTAACCAGATAGCACAAGCACTGGCCTCCTTATGGATAAAGGAATTCTGAACATTAATAGAGTCCATCAATTTTTTTATGTCTGTAATAATATAAAAGGCCTCCGGGTGACATATCAAGTCCAACTCATTAAATAAGCATTAATTATTTAAACTATGCATAATTTGAATAGTGATATTGACAATATCAAGTGACAAACAACATCTTAATCTATAAAGAATTGAAGAAAAAATAGCCAAAGAAGAGTTACCATTAAAGGGCCTTGCAAAGCAAATTAAAACCTTAACAAAGCCATCTCTGATGATGCGAGCACACCCCAAATTATTAAGCTCAAGTTTGGCACTCACATTCATCTTAAAACCACCCAACATTGGTCTAACCTAATAAATCATATGAGAGGTAGAAGGAAGCAAATGGAACTTCAAACCTATACCTAAATCTAGAGCCACATTAAAGCAATTCTTGAAACATTTCATAGAAATTAAATTAATAAAAAAAGTCTAAGCATTTTGTCCTTAACATTATTAATAACCCTTAAAGAGTCCATTTTAACACCATTAAACAAAGGGTTATTCCTTACCAACCACAGGAAGCATAAAATAAGGGAGGAGGTAACAATTCTAATATGCCCAATAGTATTCACAAACCAAGCGTTAAGAAGGGCATAAATGAACATAATAACCTTAAAAAAGTTTAACTTGAAGATATCGTCAAAATAACACCTAGTTTTAACAGCTATAGGCCCATACAAAAAAACATGATGCATATTTTCAAGGTGGAAACAACATTGGCATTTTGATGGAA
This sequence comes from Dendrobium nobile, assembly GCA_022539455.1. NCBI lineage: Eukaryota > Viridiplantae > Streptophyta > Magnoliopsida > Asparagales > Orchidaceae > Dendrobium > Dendrobium nobile. The sequence continues at coordinate 36,108,892 of CM039736.1, read as the reverse complement.
TAATGAAACCTCTTTTAATTAAAATGTCATATACAGGAATAAATTTATGTAAAACTCTCCAAATAAAGGTAAAAACAATTGAAAGGATGCTTTTGTGCTAAATCTTAGAAAAAAATGAAGTTAACCTCTTTCTTAGGTCTAAAAGAATGCCAAGCTCTTTTTAATCTAAACAAACCATCCTTAGACAAATTGCATAAAAGCATATCATTAGAATCAAAACTGATAGGAAGAGTAATAATCTTTTGAGTAATACAATCAGGGAGAACATTAACAAGCTTATCATAATCCCAGTAGTTATCATTAAAAAATTTATTAACCTTAACCATAGAATTAGAAATAGAGTTAATAAGGGAGTCAATAGAGCAAGAATTTAGTCATTGATCTTACGAAAAGAAGATGTTGCCACCTCCAAGACCCCAAAATAGATGAGGCTCCACCTCCCACTTAACCTTACATATTCTCTTCCAAACTTTGGAATCACCAATTTTTAAAGCTCACATAGAGAGATGCTTCCCCAAACAATACTTAGAAGACATAAATTTAGTCCACAAAGACAGATTGGCATGGAATGTAAACAAAAGCTTGTAAGAGAAATCATGGGCCAAACCAGCCATGCTTTTAGAACCAAGACCACCTTCTTCATGCACCCCATAACATTTGTCCCAAGAAGCCCAAGTAATCTTATTATTACTACCAACTCCTTTTCAAAAAAACTTGATAAGGATAATGTCATTGATTTTGCACACCGGATAGGCAGGAAGTTAGGTTTGAAAAGAGTAGATAGGGCACGTAGATAGCACACTTCTAATAAGTGTAAGTCCGCCCCCAAAGCTCAAAAAGCTAGAATCCCAAGATTGCAATTTATTCTGAATAGAAGTAATTAATTCATCAAATAAAAATGATCACTTTCTACCTGTATATAAAGGTATGCCAAGAAACTTAATAGGTAAATGACCATGCATGAAACCAGTTTGATCTTTAATAGCCCATATACGATCAGCCTTCAGATTATTAGGAGCCAGGAAAGAGCATTTATGATTATTTAAAGATAAACCACTGATAAAATGGAAATAGTGAAAAAAATTCAACAGTTTCTTAATATTATTACGAGAAGCATTCATAAAAATGATAAAGTCATCGGCAAAACACAGATAAGATATAGAAAAGCCACCCCTAGTGCAAAAAAACAAATTGGGTTGATTTTCAAACTTGTAAGAAAGGCATCTAAAAACATAATCAATAATAATAATAAACAGAGCAGGGGACATAGGGTCACCTTACCTTAAGCCATGTGACGACTTAAGGAAACCACGACTCTTACCATTAATAATCAAAGAGAAAAAAGAACCTTCAATTCAATTTCTAATGAGATTAATAAAAGAGAAATTAAAGCCAAATAAATGCAAAAACTTATAGATGAATTGCCAACTAATACTATCACAAGCCATACAAATATCCAACTGGATAATAGAATTACCACCTCTAACCTTGACATCCAAATCATGACAAAATTTCTGAGCCAGCAAAATATTGTCAGAGATGGAGCACCCTTTAACAAAACCCATTTGAAAATGAGAAATAATCTTATGAAGAACATTAGTCAAATTGGACAAAATAATTTTGGAAACCAATTTATTGAAAAAAGTACACAAGCTAATTGGTCTCATTCCAATTACGAGCATTATTAATCTTAGGAAGAAGCTCAATAGAAGTGGAAGAAAAAAATTTGGGCATAGAATTATTAGCAAAAAAATCCAAAACCGCAGCTAAAAGTGAAAGTTTGTTAGGGATGTTAGGCCCTCTTGAACTTAGTCCCAAGCTAATTAAAAGAGAGAGATGAATTGGAAAACTTTTAAAACCAAAGATAAAACTCTAACCACAATCACCACAAATAAAGTGCGTAAAAAATAAATGCGGAAGCGAATAATAAGAAAAGAACACACCGGATTTATAGTTGTTTGGTCAAACCTTGACCTACGTCCACTCCTTGGAGGCACCCCCCAAGTATTGCACTAAACTAGTGTCTCTCCTTTAGCCCCCACAGCTAGGCGGAGAAGCCCTTACAAAATAACTTCCACTTTCCCCGGTGCGGTGGAGTCGCCAGGTCTTTTGACACCAAAGAGATCTTCTTCTTTGGTGAACTTACCTCGAGACAAGCCTTGAATCAGATGGTACTAAGGTGCGAGTTAGCCGGAGCAACCGTGTGGATCCCCCACCACACTCTCTTGAGTTCCTCCCTCTCACAGGATCTTCTCCCTCTCAAACTTCACCCTTTGCTCTCTCCCTTTCAAGCTCTCTCTTCAAGTCTCCCCCACAAGAATGAAGCTCCAATGGCTGGCAAAGACACTTATAAAAGTTGCCATGCCATAGCTTAAATAGAAGCTCTCAAAATGAGCTCATTAATGCAAGTTGCCGACATTATCGTTCAGGACGATAGGTATATCGTCCTGACCGACCAGTACAAATTAAGCTCATTAGCCCGGGACGATATGGGACGATCAGAAGAAACTTGGTTATATCGTCCTGGCAGATCTTACGATCGTCCTAGACGATTAGTTTAAAACTAGTTCAATCGTCCTGATCATCGCCCTGAATAGAGTCTGGCCGATGTAAATCATCCAGGCTATTGTCCCGGCCGATCTCACGATCGTCCTGGCCGATCTGATTGTATCAATCAGCCATTAATTCTTTCCAAAGATACCAGATCATTTTAGGCATAATTGAGTTAGATTATCCTGGACGATGGTTATATCGTCCTGGCTGATTTCCTAAAAGATTTAATGCCTAATCTGATCATGGTGGCTGATTCTTTCTTAATTGAACATATCATCCTGGCCAATAGAAGTATCATCCAGGCCGATTAGTTGACGGCTGCCTTAATGAGGATGCCCTAATTAGGGTTTCTGATTTTGGACAGATCGTCTAGGTTGATATTAATATCGTCCCGGACGATGTTACCAAAAACAAAAATCTTTTAGGGCACAACAGAAAATCTTCCAAGTTACAAATCATCAGATGCCAACCAAATACAACTGACTCAAGAAAGGAAAAAAGATTACAAATTGACACAGACCTAGTCTACCCAATCTTGAGCTGGTTCTAGATTGCAGTCTGATCGTGTGAACCTGAAACGTTAGCACATAAGGAAATCGTAGAGAAATAAGGAATGTTTGCTATCATCAAAATCATAAACCATAGATCCGCAACAATCTCCCCCTTTTTGATGATGGCAAAACTTTTCAATTTGAATTTTCAAAAAAGTAAACACACACTCCTAATCTCCCCCTCGCTAGAATAAAACTTTAAAAACTAGGGGAGATGAAAATATATTTGTTGTTTTTAATTTTTTGAAAACAAGATACAAATTCAACTGTACATTCTCCCCCTTTGACATTATCAAAAAGAGAGGAGGCATAAACAAAAAACAAAACAAACAGGAGAAAACGTTCCCTGATCTAGTGAAAGAAAAAAAAAATATTCTTAAAATGAGAAAGTTACCTCTTGGTTTTAATCAAAATCATAGTAAAATTGGATTTGACAACGCATAGCCCAGAAAAGGTTAGAAATTCAAGATTCGATAATCCAAACTCAAGTTCTTTAAAAAGGCTTAAAAACTTTTTAATTTAATATCTAAATTACAAACAAATTAGAGAAAGAAACAATCATTTCTCAAAAACTCTTTCCATAAAATATATCTAATAGAAGATCAATGCAAGAATTGTTGAATCAAAAATAAAGATTTTCAAACTCAAGTATCAAAAAAATCAAGGGTTTTCTTAAGTTTTAAGAAGTACAAGAATGGTAATCATTAAATTTTGTGGGCTCATTTTATGCCTCTTGACAATTGGTTGGCGCACTGCGTATCTTTTGATACACTTTGTGTATTTTATATATTTCAATTTGGCGCTTTGCGCATCTTTTATTTTTGGCTTCATTGGCCAATTTTTTGAATATGCTACCTTTCTGAAATCTTAAAAATCAAAATTAAACCCATATTATTGACAAAAACAAAATTCTTGATTAAGAAAATTATGATGTAGATTCAGCACCTTGCAAAAGATTCCTATGCGATAAATAAAATGTAGGGAGATAACAAATTTAGTTTCAAAAACTAATTTAAAAGATGAAAAAGATTTTAAATCAAAAGTAGAATAACCTCTTATAGGAAATAGAGATTGAAAGAAAAGAAATCAAGAGTTTCCTTCCTTTGACTGTTTTTAGAGAAGTCAATCGCAACTAACCAAAAATTTCAAGAAAAACCATGAAGTAGATTTTTCATTTTTAGAAAAGTGAGTGTGTGTTGGATAAAAAAAAATACGAATAATAAAAAAAAGAAAAAATGAAAACAAAAGAAAAACAAAAACCAACAAAAAGAAAAGAAGAAAAACACAAATAGCCCTTTTTAACCATTATCTCTTTCCTAGTCCGATTCTTCATGAACCATGTCTGCCCATGAGATTTTGTGTTTTTCATTATTTTCCCAATTAAACTTTAGCTTTTCCTTGCTCTTTTCTTTTGTAGGAAGAATTCTTACATTAGAGCACTCATTCTTCATATGTCCAGGTTTCCTACATCGAAAGCAAATAATGTTAGAGGAAATATGGACATCCTTACCACTTTTACCTTTCTTCAACTTTTGCTTATGCTTTGGTGAGCTTTGTGATTTGCTTGACAATTCATTACTATCATCACCAACTAAGCTTCATCTTTCTGTATCTTCAGCTTTTAGAACGATCGTTTCACCTGCATTCAAAAGTCTTTGACTCAACCCTTGCTCGTAGGCAATGAGTGAGCTAATCAAATTATCAATAGAATAATCACTCAAATCTTTTGATTCACAAATAGCAACTTCTTTAGCATCGAATTTTTCAAGTAAACAATGAAGAATTTTGATAACTTTTTCAAAATTTGAAAAATCTTTTCCTAAGGCATGCAATGAAGTAGTAATTTGAATAAACCTTGTATACATGTCTAAAATCGTTTCAAAAGGTTTCATAGAAAACATTTTAAAATCATGTATTAAAATATTCAACTTTGATTGCTTGATTTCATTAGAGCCTTTGTATATGGTGTGCAATTTATCCCAAACTTCCTTACTAGTAGTGCACGTGGAAATTAATAAAAAATCAACAAAATTTAAAGCACAGAAAAAACAATTTAAAGACTTTGAATTTAATTGAGCATCCATTCGTTATCCCTATTCCATTGATTAAAAGGAATATCAGTTTTAATTCCATTAACAATACGTGATGGTGAAGAATAACCATTTAAAATCATATGCCACATACGAAAATCTATCGATTGCAAGAAAATAGACATGCGAGTTTTCCAAAAATCAAATGACATATTTTCAAATAAAGGAGGTCTTGTGATTGAATAACCTTCCGCAACATTACGATTAGCCATGGATCAAAATTCAAAAGCTTTTAAAAACTTATTTTATGAAAACCGCTCTGATACCACTTGAAAGTTCGTTAGGGATGTTAGGCCCTCTTGAACATAGTCCCAAGCTAATTAAAAGAGAGAGGTGAATTGGAAAACTTTTAAAACCAAAGATAAAACTCTAACCACAATCACCACAAACAAAGTGCGGAAAAAATAAATGTGGAAGCGAATAATTAGAAAAGAACACACCAGATTTATAGTGGTTCGGTCAAACCTTGACCTACATCCACTCCTTGGAGGCACCCCCCAAGTATTGCACTAAACTAGTCTCTCCTTTAGCCCCCACAGCTAGGTGGAGAAGCCCTTATAAAATCACTTCCACCTTCCCCGGTGCGGCGGAGTCGCCGGGTCCTTTGACACCAAAGAGATCTTCTTCTTTGGTGAACTTACCTCGAGACAAGACTTGAATCCAATGGTACTAAGGTGCGAGTTCGCCAGAGCAACAATGTGGATCCCCCACCACACTCCCTTGAGTTCCTACCCCTCACAGGATCTTCTCCCTCTCAAACTCCACCCTTTCCTCTCTCCCTTTCAAGCTCTCTCTTCAAGTCTCCCCCATAAGAACGAAGCTCCAATGGCTGCCAAAGACACTTACAAAAGTTGCCATGCCATAGCTTAAATAGAAGCTCTCAAAATGAGCTCATTAATGCAAGTTGCCGATATTATCGTCCAGGACGACAGGTATATCATCCTGGCTGATCAGTACAAATTAAGCTCATTAGCCCGGGATGATATGGGACGATCAGAAGAAACTTGGTTATATCGTCCTGGCCGATCTTACGATCGTCCTAGATGATTAGTTTAAAACTAGTTGAATCGTCCTGATCATCGCCCTGAATAGAGTTTGGCCGTTGTAAATCGTCCAGGCTATTGTCCCGACCGATCTCACGATCGTCCTGCCGATCCGATCGTATCAATCAGCCATTAATTCTTTCCAAAGATACCAGATCATTTTAGGCATAATTGAGTTAGATCATCCTGGACGATGGTTATATCGTCCTGGCCGATTTCTTAAAAGATTTAATGCCTAATCTGATTATGGCGGCTGATTCTTTCTTAATTGAACATATCGTCCAGGCCGATAGAAGTATCGTCCTGGCCGATTAGTTGACGGCTGCCTTAATGAGGATGCCCTAATTAGGGTTTCTGATTTTGGACAGATCGTCCAGGCCGATATTAATATTGTCCCGGACGATGTTACCAAAAACAGAAATCTTTTAGGGCACAACAGAAAATCTTCCAAGTTACAAATCATCAAATGCCACACCAAATACATCAGACTCAAGAAAGGAAAAATATTACAAACTGACACAGACCTAGTCTACCCAATCTTGAGCTAGTTCCAGATTGCAGTCTGATCATGTGAACCTGAAACGTTAGCACATAAGGCAATCGTAGAGAAATAAGAAATGTTTGTTATCATCAAAAACATAAACCATAGATCCGCAACAAAAAGGTCATCTTTAATAATATTCCATGAATTTTGAAACCATTTAGTGGCAAAACCATCAAGGCCAGCCACAGAATTAACATTCATATAAAATATAGTATTCTTTAATTCCTCAATGGTATTGATCTGAACAAGGTGCTCATTATCCTCAACAGAAATGAGAGAAGGGGTAATATCAAGGAGAATGATATTATCGCTATTAACCACCTTATTGAGCCTATCCTGAAAATGGTTAACAGCAGATATGGCAATTTCCTCAGCCACCTAAATAATAAGACCATCATCAAGAGTAATTTTATGAATCGAGTTCAAAGCACATTTCCTATTAACCAAGGCATCAAAGTATTTGGTATTACTATCCCCTTCCAAAATATGCTTAGCAATAGCCTTTTGTTTCCAATAGTTTTCTTGTTGGGCATGAAGTTTAAACAGATTAACCTTACCCTCTCTAAAAGAAACAAAATTGGCATTTGTAGGAGAGTTTTGACAATCCATTTCAATAGAATTGACCATCTCTTTAGCACATAAAATATTAGTAAAAATATTTTTAAAAAACATTGTGGTTTCACTAATTTAAAAGATACTTGAGTCTTTTCAATTTAAACCAAAGCCTATTCATACCCATAATAAAATTATCAGGAGGCAAATCATCTTTCCAATTTTCTTGAACAACACTAAAAAAGGAATCACACTAAAGCCACATATTATTAAATAGAATTAAGGAAAAGCATTAACTTGTCTAATATTAAGAGCAAGTAGTAAAGGAGAGTGATAAAAAAGAATACGACTAAGAAGCTCAATAGAAATGGAGCTAAATGAATTTATCCATTGATCATTAAGTAAAATGCGATCCAACCTTTTCCATAACCGACCTCTATTCCAAGTGAACTGGTTACCAAAAACCAATGTCAATGATATTGCAATCCCTATTCGTATTATTAAAATCATCCATATAATGAAAATTGGGAGTACAACCCCAAGACTGCTCAGAGGGATTAGATATGGTATTAATATCACCTCCAACCAACCATGGGCTATGACACATGTTATGAAAATTAGTTTATTGCTTCCAAAGAATTTTTTTATTACCACAAGAGGAAGCCGTAAATGAAAGAAGCACAACACTTAACATTAGAAACTTTAATATTACAAAAAACTTGAGTGAAATTACCAAGAACATTAATTTTAACTTGATATTACCAAAAAACCTAAATCTTATTAGCACAATTAGACGTAGCATTATTAAAACCAAGAAATCAAGTAGTAGTAGATAAATTAGAGACATTAACAAGTGGTTCAAGTAAAACTAAAATAGAAATATCATGAATACGGAGAAGATTTTTAACCTGAAAATGACATGAAACACACACAATAACCCTAACATTCCAAATAATGGATTTAAATATAAAAACACAACTTAATGAGTAGATTGTGAACTAGTATTTCTAAAAGATTATAAAACAAGGTTTTTACTTTTCCTACCCCGTTTACCTTGAGCTTTCACAAAGCTTAAATCACCGTCATCTTTTGCAAAACATTTGGAAGAAAATTGTAAATCCTCATTATCAGTAAAAGCATCAGAATCAAAATCGGAAGAAGAAGGGGACTTACAGTCAATATCCTTGCCCTTGCCCAAATGAGGAAGATAACCTTCCTCCAAAACTTCTTCACAATCAATCACCATATTAGATAAGGAAATATCAGCATTTTCTATTTCCACTAAAACCTTTTCACTAGGGCCCACATTACAATTAATATTAGCACGACCATTAATAGCAAGGTCTTCTTGATTGATAGTAGAGTAGCTAACTTCATCAACATTAATAGATTTATTAGTATTCAAATCAAAATTTATAATATGTAAAGAAAAAGTATTGTTATTTAGAGAATAACAATCATTTAACCCAAGATTAACCAAAATATCAACACCACTATTTGACGGAGGCAATGTAGTAGTAAGTCTAGGCTTACCGATAATAAGATTCTCAAAAATGGCCATATTCGATGGAGGGGCCGGGTCAGTCTAAGCATTTCCAAAAATATCAACCACATTCAATGGCTCATCATCAGACTTAGCATTAATTCCTTCCATCTCTAAAGATTGCAAAATTTCATTATCATCCTTAGGTTAAGATTGTTTGGAAATAGATTTTTCTTTTTGAAGATGGGGATGCAGCCTAAAACATTCTTTAAAACCAAGTCCATACATTTTACAATACAAACAAAAAATTGGTAAATTCTTAAACTCCACTTTTTGAAAATACCCATCAAGCTCAGAACCTAACCACACCTCACCCAGGTGCTTCTTCAAAACATCAAGTTCCATAATAACCCTAGCTATGGATGGGCGAGTTATAGAAGCAATAGCCTGATAAGTTTGTAATGGTCTTCCAAAGATTGAAGCAAGGCCAAAAAGAATTTGCGAGTTGAAGAAATGCAATCTCAAATTAAGAAATGAAAGCCAAATCGGAGCTATTGGTCATTCTTCCATAACATCACAGTTAGGCGTCCACTTGAGGAGATGCATTTGACACCCTTATATATAGTAAGACCTCTGAGCAAAAATATGACTATAATCAAGATCATTCATCAACTAAATTGCAATATGTCTCTAATCTAACAAACCAACATGAAAAGCTCCAGTCAATTTCAAGCTCATGAAAAAATTTTGAATCACGTCCAGATTCGAGCGTCACAGCAAAAATTTACCAACAAGGGTTAGGGAAAACAAAGCATCTAGTTGTGACACAACAATGACATCAAATAAAAGCACCAGGCATCCTTTAAGAGACGAATGCACCAAATGAAGCTTAGGAGCGGATGAGGTAGATCCCAAAACCACACCTTAAAAGAACGAGAAGACCCATTCATGGGGGGGATAGATGACGACGAATTCATCATCTCTCGAAGGAAAAATGCAAGAAAAACTCAAACGTAAGGCACAAAGGAACAAAAGCCAAGCCAAAATCGAAAAGACTTTGCATAACTTGTGAAAGAGTAAATGAGGTAAAATAATCTAGGTTGAATATTTTATTACTAGACTATGAACTATTTCACATGAAACCAAATGAGTAATTTTTTATATGTAAACAAGGTTTACTCATATTGTTGCCTCATTGCATGCTTTATGTAGAAAAATTACAAATTTAAAAAAAGTTAATCAAATTTTATATTGTTTACCTATTACTTATATTGCAAAGATAATTTATGTAACTAAGTCTAAAGATCTAAATGTATGTTCAATTAACAATTTTCTTGGGTCACTTATTGTTTATGAGAAAGGAGTGAATCAAAGATAGATTGATGCATGTAAAAAAAGGAAAGTGAGAAATTTAACTTTGAAAGTTGGTGATTTAGATTGTGATCAATCAATTCCTGAGGATGAAGAAGATATTTCACTTATGACTAAGAAATTCAAAAGTTTACTTAAGATAAAGCAACAACGTTGTTAGTATTGAAACAAAGATAAGTTCAATAAAAATCCAAAAGTTTTTAATGAAGACATTCATTATGAATGTAGAAAGCTTCGAAATATAAAGACTTAGTGCCCAAATCTCAATGCTAATCCTAACAAAGAGAATGTTGAGGAGAAAATAAATGTTAAAAAGGATAATAAACTAATTCAAAGAGCTTTTGAGCTGACTTAGTTTCAGACTCTTCAGGAATAGAAGTCGAAGAGGGGGTTACAAATTTATACTTAAAGATAGATAAACATGATCATTCAATATAAGAGAAGGCTTGTGTCCTATCCTATGTTGAATTATTTGATGTTTGTGAGATGATTCATAATTCATATAGTAAACATAAAAAATTGCATGCTAACCATAGTATCGGGTATTTGAATTTATAAAAAGAGCAAAAATGGAGTTGTTGTGTTACATGAAGATAGGGTTAATAATATTTACATGCTTGATTTAAATTATGTTAAATGTTCTAATGCTTTTTATCTAAAAACTATAGCTGATGAATATTGGTTATGACATAGAAAACTTTATCATGTAAGCATGAAAAATCTTAAGAAGATTATCCAAAAAAGAATTGGTTAGAGGTATACCAAAATTAGATTTCACTAAGGATCACCTATGAGATGCATATCAATTAGGGAAACAAGTCAAGTCACCCTTTCATTCAATTAAAGATCTTAGTACTAGTAAACCCTTAGAAGTCCTTTATATGGATCTCTTTGGATATATTAAAATTGTAAGTCTAACAGGGAAAGTTTTTGGGTATGTGATTATTGATAATTATTCTAGGTTCACTTTGATTAGATTCTTATCACATACAAGTGAATAATTTTATGAGTTTAGAAATTTTTCTACTTGGATTCAGATGAAGCTACATTATGACAATCTTGTAATTCATAGTGACCATGGTGGACAATTTTAAAATAAAAAATTTGATGTTTTTTGTAAAGAACAAGGGATACATAAAATTTTTTTTTTGCTCAAGAATCCCTCAACAGAATGGGGTTATTGAAAGAAAGAATAGAACTTTGGTAGAAGCTGTTAGAGGCATGTTGGTTGAATATTCACTACCTAAACATTTTTGGACTGAAATAGTTAAAACAACCTGTTATGTTTAGAATAGGATGAAAATTTAATCTATGTTTAATAAGATACCCTATGAACTTCATAAGGGTAGGACACCAAATCTCTCACATCTACATGTCTTTGGATGTAAAGTGTTCATTCATAGTATTAGCAGAACTCTTTTAGGAAAAATTGATCCTAAATTTGATGAGGGAATTTTTCTAGGATATTCAGGTGTTAGAAAATCTTATAGAGTTTTTAGCAAAAGGACTTTAGTAGTGGAGGAGAACACTCAGTAATTTCTAATGAATCTAATATTTCTGGAGGGTCTAGGTTAAGAGAAGAAGATGTTGAAGAATTATCTTATGAATTAAAAATGGAAATCTTAAAGAAAGGGTTGGAACATAAAATAAATTGCCTAGAGAATGGAAATATTCTAATGGTCATCCTAAAGAACTAATTTTAGGAGACCCGAGTAAAGTGTTAGAACTAGACATGGACTTAGCAAAGAAGAGAATCACTCAACATTTCTATTAATGATTTAAACTTCTAATATAAATCAAGCACTTTCTGATCAATTTAGGATTCTAGATATGCAAGGAATGTTTAATCAATTTACTAGAAATGATGTTTTGGAGTTGGAAGGACCTAAAAATTAAAGTGTTATTTGAACTAAATAGGTTTTTAAAAATACGATGAATGATTCAGGTGTAGTGGTTAGAAATAAGGCAAGATTAGTGGCCTTGGGGTACAATCAAATAGAAGGAATTTATTTTAAAGAGATATTTGACCCTATCCTTTGCCTATTTGAAGGATTTAAATTATTTCAAACGGATATTAAAGGTGCCTTTTTTAATGAATTGATAGAAGAGGATGTATATGTTATGCAACCTCTAGATTTCAAAAATTTATAATTTTCTAATCATATGTTTAAATTAAAAATGGTATTGTATAGACTAAAGTAAGCATCTAGGGCATGGTATGAAAGGAAAAGAATATTCCTACTAGAAAAATTATTTTTTTAAAGGAAGTGTGAACAACACTATCTTTATAAAAAGAGTAGGAGATGACATTCTAATTATTCAAATTTATATTAATGATAGCTTATTTTGATCCTCTAATAAAAAACATTGTGATGACTTTTCAAAAATAATGAGTAATGAATTTGAATTGAGTTTGATGAGAGACTTGAGTTACTTTCTTATTTTTTTAGCATAAAGTAGAAAGAGGAGGACACCTTTCAAAGTCAGTCAAAATACTTTAAGGACATCCATAAGAAGTATGAAATGGATAAAGCTAAACTAATAAGAACTCCTATGAATTGCTAAGTTCATATAGATAAGAACTCTAAAGGCAAATATGTTCATCAAAAGAAATTTAGAGGGATCATTGGATCATTACTTTATTTCACTACTAACAAATCAGATATCTTGTTCAGTGTTTATCTTTATGGAAGATTTCAAGCTAATCCAAAATAATTCCTTTTGTTTGTTATTAATAGAATTCTTAGATATCTTTTAGGAACATAAAACTTTGGGATTTGGTATCCTAGGCACAACACTTCTTTCAATATTATTGGATATTCTGATTCAAATTTTGTAGGATGTTAGGTTGATAAAAAATTACTATGGAACTTGTTAATTCATTGGAAACTCCACATATGTATTTTAGTTAAAAGAACAACATATGGATTTAGGTATTTCAATTGGTACTATTTCAATCTTCAGTGATAATGTAAGCATCATTTGTATTTCAAAGAATTCAATCTAACACTTTAGGACTAAGCATATAGATATAGGGCATCACTTCATTAGGAACTTTTATTTTATCCAGTGAACGTACGCTCCTCTACGTTCGGTTTAGGCAAAAAAAGCGCCTGTACAGAGTACCGAGTACCGAGTACCGAGTTGTACCGAGTTTTTTCAAAAAACTCGGTACAGGCGCTTTTTTGCCTAAACCAAACGTAGAGGAGCGTACGTTCACTGGATGTAATAAAAGTTCCTTCATTAGGGACCATATCATCAAAGGAGAAATTGAGCTACATCATGTAGCTACTGAAAATCAACTTCGAGATATTTTCACAAACCACTAATTTTTAAAACTTTTAGTACCTTAAGAACTAGATTGAGTGTTATCAATATTCATGCTTGAAAAATTGTACGTCGGCAAAATACAATTGTGTATACTTTTCTTCTTGTGTTTATGACTGTATTTTGTTTCATGCTTAATGGGTCCTCTTTAATGGGTCTTATTTGATTTATTTTAGAAAATCATTTTGATCATCAAGTGCAAATCTGAAATTCTATTTTCATTCATAATGTGCAAACCACTTTTATATTATATGAATTCTATAGATTTTTCATGTTATCCTTTTTGAGTTTAAAAAATAAATTTTTTATAATTTTTAGGCTAATCATACAGTATGAACACCTCATTATCTATACAAATACGTTTTATGCTGGATATTATTTGATAATCATCCTAGATGAACACTTATTCATCTATACCATCAACTTGTTAGTTTGCATGTAGATGAATTCAAGTGGTAGGTATGATGATTATTGATAAATCATCCCAGAAATACACCTGTTTGTATGCACGACCAGTTTTGGTCAAGGGTTATATGAAATGAATCATTCAGAAGGTAATTTTACAGAATGTTGTTTCACTACAATAATTGTTCCTGACGGTTAATATTCGTATGTAAAATATTCTATTCATGATGTATGAAGTTAAAAAATCATACATAAGAACCCAATTTTGTATTATACAAAATTGTTTGATTTCTCTAAATTAGAAGTTGTTCATTAAATTCGTTCACAAACTCTTTCACATTCAGATTCTCTTGAGTTCAATCCTCTTCAAATAGCATGCAGTAGAAAATGAGCACATCACTCTAAAGGAAGTTTATCTTATATTAAACGAGATGATAACATTCTTTTAGAGATAATGAACAAGCCTACGATCAATTTGTTGAAGAAAAATTACTCCATCCCTTCTTCTTATTCAAGAAGACATCAAATTTTCAATTATTTCTCTTTTTAACTCCACTCGCTTTTCCTTCAGTCTGATATTGATCTACGCATTTCACTCTAAAACTTTTGTTTATTATTTTCTGCCAATATGAAAATGAGAGGGAATAACACAATAATGTCCACACATCTCTTTCACCAATGAGTAGAAATCACTAAAGAGGATTTAGGCACATTTTTAAATCTTAGAACATAATGGGAATGGGCACACCCTATGATTTCATGAAATGATTTTGATTGGTCTACTATAAATCAAACTCTTAGGTGTGTACCTTAAATCCAATATTTACCCCTTGATCATACTTTAAATCAAAATGCAGAATCATCTAACATATTTTAAGAACCTCCATTATTGATAAACCCAGTGATATAATCAATATCACTCCTTTACATAGTATCGTAATATTCTACATAATGTCAAAAATTCCATTTCATGAAGCCCAATTGATTCTATACTACATCAATAACCTTATAGGTATTAGTCTCCTTATAACTAGAAGGAAGAAGAATGTGGTCTTAGGATTGAGAAAAAAATATAATCTTATTCATTCTGATCCCCCCAATAATTTGCCTATCTATTTTATTGATGCTTCATTTTGCATTATTTCCCACCATGATCAAGGGGATGAGGGAGATCAATTTCATGAAGAAGAAGACTTGCTCCAGCACCTGGATATGCTCCTATTCTTTGACCTAAGTGTCAATTTTACCAAGATTTGATCTAGAGATTCGATCTCCTTTTGTCTCATATGGATCAATGATTTGATCGTATTGAAACTTATTTGGACCAGCAGGATTATAGATATAATGAGAATATGAGTTGGGTTAGAGGACAGTTTGATTTTCTTAATACTCAAGTAGCTACCATCAATAACTACTTTACCCAGTTCAATCCTCCACATCCTCCTCCAGATCAAAATCCCCTGGAGTTTTAGTTTGGTTGTTCATATATGTTTTGATAGATTAGTTTCTTTTATGATGTTGCTTTTAATTTTTTTTTTGTATTGGGTTAGTTGTATTTGTTTTATATATATTTTGAAGATGCAAACCATTTGAATTGATGAAAAAAACTATTACAACTTACAATGCATTATTATATTATTCTTTTTATTATAAACTAATAAATGAGGGAGGAACCTTATTCATACTAATACTATCTCAAAGAAAATTAACGAAAAGAGCATAGTTTGCACACAAATCCGCTAACGTATTACAATCCCTATCTATACATTAAAAATATCATGGTTGAAATGCTTAAGAAAAGTAAGATCCTATATCCATTGATGGTCCTTCCTCACTAAATTATGAAGAAAATTGATAATGTTAGATTTTTCATCTTAGATGATAATCCACTCATAATTTAGCACTAATCTTTAATAACATCCATGAGAGATTGAATAGCTAAAAGCTACAATTGAGAAACATCCCAATGAATATAAGTATATGCAAAAGTGAGAAGAAATCTTCTTTTTTGGTCATGGAAGAAACCACCAATACCATCTATATAAGAAGTTAATAAAGAAGAATCAATATTAACTTTGATCCAATCGGGAGGAGGATGCTAATGATTCATCAATAGTCTAATTGACTGATTAGCACCCCAATGATGCAAACTAAATTTACCAAAAGATGTAGAGATTGAAAAATAACTTACTGATTGAGGATTAATGACCATTGAGTTTTTCTTAATACCATTATGAATAAACTTATTTCGAGCTTTCCATGAGAGGTAAATTGAATTGTTGTAAATATTAACTAACAACACATTCTACATACTAAGAAAGAGCAACCACTTACAATAACGAATATCAATCTATTAAAATGAACCATGGAAACAACCTTATAACTAATTTTCATAGCCATAACATCTCTTTCTCTGCATTCCCTCGGGTGATTATGAGGCGATTCTAGGGTTTGGGCTTAGCGCTTGTCTGTCGGTGATCTTCTTGCTCTTTTGGTGATATTCTTCCCCATTTCTCCTGTGCATGGTTCTTTCCTTTCCCTTGGGTTATTTTTTTTCCTTTCAGCTCGACTGTTTTCCTTTCTCGTGTTCTTGTGTGTTTTCTTTGGGAGCTTGTGGCTTCTCTATTTCAGTTTTTTTCTCTCCAGGCTTGTTTGTCTCTTTCTTGATTCCTCTGAAGTCTGATTTGGTTGGCCTTCGAGACTCATTGTAGGGGGTGATGATGACCCCGTCATCGTCTATCCCTTTGGTAAATCTTGATCTTTTAAGGAGGTTCTTCCCCTCCCCTAAAATTTGTTCATTCTTCCTTTAAAGGGTGTCTTGCATTACTGTTAGATGATTTGGTTGTAGCTCAACTTGCAGCTCCTTTTGCTCTTACCCTTGTGGGTAAGTTTGTTCTGAAGCAACTTAATATTGATGTTATCCAGAAAATATTTTTATAATCTTAAGCTTTCTGGTTCTTTTCATGTTGGTTTACTCGATCCTAGGCATGTGGCAATTCAATTAAGTAATGATTTGGATTATAACCAGATTTTCTCTAGGCATTCTTACTATATTCAGTCTTGCCAAATGCGTCTTCTTAAATGAACTCTTGATTTTTATGTTCGTCGTGAATCGCCGATTATTTCTATTTGGGTGTCTTTTCCTAACCTTAGGCTGCATTTTTTCAACTCTCAAAACCTTTTTGCCCTGGCTTCTATCCTTGGCCGACCTTTGCAAATGGATCAAGCTACGACTTCAGTTTCTAGTTTGTCGGTGGCTAGGGTTCTGGTTTATGTTGATATTTCTAAAAGGTATCCTAATAAGATTTGGCTTGGGTCAGATGCACGGTCATGGTCTGAGTGAATGTTTTAAATTACATCCCCACCTTAAGAAAGATTAAGAAATTGTCAGGCATACTAAATTGCAGGAGTACAACACGAAAGCTAATGTTATTGATAATTTGGTGGAAGATAATGGTATTTCGATCCAGCTAAGGACGTTGTGGATCAGCCTATTTTTAAGGTTGTTCCTTCGTCTTCTGGTAATGAACTTAATGTGAATCTTATTTGTGATGTGGGAGATGGAAATTTTTTTTCCTAAAGATGTAGTTAAAGTGTCTGACCCTTCATCATCATCTACTGCTTATGAATTTTTACAAAATGTTACTTAGGTTTTTGTGGTGGAGGATAATAATATTATTAACGTTAATACTAACATTATTGCTGAGAATGATCAGGTTATTTCTGTTCAAGGGGAGGAGTTTCCTTTGCTGGTGAATTCTCCTATGGCCCAAATTGTTAGTGGAACCAACTTAAGAAATGATATTGTGGAGACTTTGATGGAGGATGAGGCAGTGCCTTCTTAGGTTAATCAACCCTTGGCCCTACCCTAGAAAGGGATTTGTTTATTGATGGAGGATGAGGCGGTGCCTCCTCGTGGAAATCTTCCCTTGGCCCTTCCTGAGAAAGGTAACTACTCTTTTGAAGATAATGAGAGGTTTTTTACTACTTTAGAAGATGGCATGTTCATTGTTGATGGTGAGCGGCCATTTCTTAAGGGGCCTTCCGGTAACCTAAATGATAAAACTATTCTTTTATTTGAATTTTATAACTGTGATGCTTATGCTGATATAGAAATAGACATTTTTGCTAAGTTCTATGCTAGAGAAGACAATGACCTTAGTTTTTCTAAGGGTCATAGTGAACATGGTAGGAAGCCCAAAAATGTTATTGTATTATCCCCTAGAAAAACCCGATCGCATACTTCTCATTAATTGTGTTTTTTATGTTTAACACCATTATTTGGAATGTGTGGGGTGTTGGTTGCCCCTCTTCTAAACTTGGGGTTAAAAACATATGTCGCATTCATAACAATGATA
The DNA here is from genome assembly GCA_022539455.1 of Dendrobium nobile. NCBI lineage: Eukaryota > Viridiplantae > Streptophyta > Magnoliopsida > Asparagales > Orchidaceae > Dendrobium > Dendrobium nobile. The sequence continues at coordinate 36,090,615 of CM039736.1, read as the reverse complement.
TTTTTATTTTACTTGAACCTCAAATTTCTATGGATAAATTAACTAGAACTGCTAGATCTTTGGGTTTTTATAATGCTAAGTCTAATGTTGCCAGTAAAATTTGGATTTTTTGGAAAATTTTTGTTAGAATTGATTTTACTGCTGATTTCACTCAAGTTTTACACTATCATATTGAAAGTTTTATTGTGCAATTTTGTACATCCTTTGTGTATGCTGCTTCTTCTCATTATAATAGGAGAATCTTGTAGGAGTAAATCTTGCAGTTTCATAATGTCTGTAATCTTCCTTGGCTGGTGGGTGGTGACTTTAATATGATTACTATCCCGGATGAACGTAAAGGCGGCCCCTTTCTATATGTAGAGCTCTTTTTAATAATTCTTGGTTGTACACTTTTAATTTGACCAAGGTTGAACACATGAGTTGTACTCTCTCTACTCATTCCCCCTTGTTTATTAACATTAAGAATAATCCTAAGAGTTTCCCTACTTTTCTTGAGGTTGTTCGGGAGAATTGAAATGCTCCTATTTATCCAAATAATTCTATTTCTGGCATGAAAAGATTGTGGCTCAAATTAAAAAGTCTTAAGCTTGTGTTGAATTGGTGGAACCATAATGTTATTAAAGATTTTTTTACCAACATTTTACTTGCAAAAAATAAAATTGACTCCCTTGAGGATCTTTGTCAGACAGATTCCTCTAAGGCTAATCTATGTATTCTTAATGAGGCTAAAGTGGAGCTGTCTAAGCTTCAGGTTCAGGAAGAAACTTTTTGGAAACAAAAAGCGGCTGTCAAGCATTTAGTGGAAGGAGATAATAACATTAAATATTTTCTTGCTTTGGTTAATAAGAAACGCATTATTAATAATATTCATAAAATCTCCCGTGAGGATGGATTTACTACTGAGGATAGAGATGAGATTGCTAGCTTGGCTGTTAATTATTTTCATAAGCACCTTAATAAGTCTTTTAATCCAGTTTTTAATGTTGACCCTTCTTTTATTCCTAATGTTGTCTCTCAAGAGGATAATGGCCCCTTATCTAAGTCTCCTCTTCTTAAGGAGATTAAAGATATCTTATTTAATATGAATGCTGATTCTGTTGTAGGGCCGGATGGTTTTTCCACTAAGTTCTTCCAAAAAACTTGGCCTATTATTTTTAATGTTGTTCTATCTGCTGTCACAGATTTTTTTAATGGCTCTCATATTCCTATGTTTTTTACGTCTACTTCTATTATTTTAATTCCTAAAAACACTAATGTTAATTTGTGGAATGATTTTAGACCCATCAGTTTGTGTATCGTGTTTTATAAACTATATCTAAACTTCTGATGAGCAGGTTATCTGTTTTTCTGCCTAAGATTATATCTCCTTATCAAAAGGGCTTTGTCAAAGGTCGTGCTATTGTTGACAATATCCTTTTAGCTTAGGAATTTTGTCAGGATTTGGATATCAAGGTGAGAGGTTGTAACATGAATATGAAATTGGATATTGCTAAGGCATATTATAATATTAATTGGAGTCTTATTTAGAAGATGTTGAGTCTTTTTGGTTTTGATTTGAAATTCATAAATCTCATAAAATCTTGTACTGAAAGACCTTTTTTTCTTTATTATTATGAATGGTAAAACTCATGGTTACTTTCAAGCTTCTCATGGTTTGAGGCAAGGTGACACTTTGCCTCCGGCTATCTTTATTATTACTACTGATTATCTCTCTAGTGACTTGGCTAATCTTTTCTATAATTTCCATAATCTTTATTTCAAAAATTTAGGTGGCTTTCATTTCTCCCATTTATGCATTGCTGATGATTTCATTGTCTTTACTATTGCTTCTAAGAATAGGATTAGTAAAATTTTTGAGATTTTTTGGTCATTTTGAATCTGTTAGTGGTCTGTCTTTTAATAAGCAAAAATGTTGTTTCATTGTCTTTACTAATGCCTTACCAGATTTTGGATATTAGGAATCTTACTGGCTTTTCTCAAGGTACTTTACCTCTGAAATACTTGGGTATTCCTCTTTTTATGGGCAGAAAGAGAGCTTTCCTCTTTGATGATTTAATTTCAGTGGTTCAGAATAGATTATTTTCTTGGAATTCTACTTTTTTTTAAGTTCTGGTTGGCGTCTCACCCTTATTAAAAGTGTGTTATGTTCTATTCCTATTTTTAGTTTTCAAACTCTCCTTCATACTATGGATGTTTGTCTTAGAATTGAGAGAATTTTGAATAAATTTTTTTGGAAAGGTTCTGGTAATAATTCTAAGATTCGTTGGAAGAATTGAGGAGGTTGCTGTGGTACTAAGAAAGAAGTGGGATTAGGGTGTAAAGACATGAATGATATGGCTTGGGCTTTCTCTTTCAATTGTGGTTTAATTTTAGGTCTAATGTCATTCTGTGGGCCAAATTTATAACGGCCAAATATTGTGGAGGGAGACACCGTTCCTTGTGTTATTTTTCTAAAGATCACTATGAAGTTTGGAATCAGATTTGTTCGATTAAACGGAAAGTGGAATCTTCTTTAGTTTAGGGCCTTCGTAATGGGAACATTTTCTTTTGGCAGGATAGGTGGCTTAATGTTGACTCCATTAATTCTTTACTTAACACTGTCTCTATCTATAAAAGGAAGGTTAATTATTTCTTATCTTCTAATGGATGGGATTTTGAGAAACTGCCTACTTTTCTCCTGGATAGTATTATTCAACTTATTCTTAAGGTCCCTATTAATGGCATTGAGAAGGATGTATTACTTTACTCAGGTTCTAAAGATGGCTATTTCAGTATTAAGTATGTCTAACACTCTTTCAGAACTAAAAAGGATACTTCTAAACTGTTTAAAATGATTTGGCATAACACTATCCCCTCTACTTTTTTTATTTTTATGTGGAGAATTTTTCATAGCTTCATTCATGCTTATGATAATTTTAGGAAGAGAGGTTTCATTATTACCTCTAAATGCCAACGCTATTTCCATGTTGATAATTTGTATCACATTTTTATATCTGGTCCTATTGTGGTCAAGGTTTGGACTTTTTCTGAGGATTTGTTCAACTAAATTTATATGTTACTTCTATTTCTATATCTCAATTGCTTAACCTTTGGTTTGTAAAGTACAAAGGCCATATTAGAAAAGTGATTTCTTCTCTTATTTGTTGGTTTCTCTGGTTGGAAAGAAATGACTCTCATTTTAATGAGGTTTATATGAATTACCAGAGAATTATTCACAAAATTAAAGACAAGGTGATTGCTTTTTTCTCTGTCAATTTGCTATCAATATAGAATTTAAAAAAAATTATTATACCCTTTTATTTTTTGGTCTTAATGGGGAGTTGGATAAGGGTCAAATTAGATCTATTTGCGTGAATTGGTGTAAGCCTATCCCTAATTATTCCAAGTTAAATGTGGCTTGGGCTAAAGTTGGTAGTAATTATGGCTATGCTGTTATCATCAGAAATCATCTTGAAATTTATATTTCTGGCTTTCTAGGGCCGGCTTTTGTTGAGGATAATCACATGTCTTGTTTTATTGGTGTTCTGCATGGGTTAAATCTTTGTAATGTTTTTTTTCTTAAGAACATTTATTTAGAGGCTGCTTCATATTTTGATAGCCTCTTGTGTCTTGATAAAGATGATAGTAGGTGTGCCCCTGATCTGTTTTACATCAGGAGAAATATTAATGATGAGTTGAAGTCTTTTTCTTACTCATATTCTTTCGTTAAGGTGCAAGGGAATGCTATTGCGCAGGCCTTGGATATTTTGGGTACTACACTTAAGGATTATAATGATTTTCCTCTTGATCAGTTGCCTGTCTATGTTCAAGGCCTTGTCAAATTAGATCAAATTGGTTTATCTTATGTCTGCCATAAATTTTTGGTTATTTTTCGTGTGGTTTTATTTTATTCTGGATGCTCTGTTTCTCTTCTTATGTGAGGGCTTGTGTTGTGAACCAGTTATCCTTTTCCTAGTTTTGTTGTCTCAATCTATTTTGGTTGTTCTCAGGTTCACTATTATTTTATTTGTGCTTTGCTTGTATTGGGCTGTGCTTTATGCTGAGTTCTTATTGTTGGTGTTGTTGTTGGAGCCTAGTAGTCTCTATTCTGGTAAGGTTGGTGTGGATTTTCTATCTTGTGGCCTACAGTTGGTGCTGGTGTGGAGATGGCATTCTCAAGTGTATTACATGGTGGTGGTGGTGGTGGGGGGGGGGGGGTGGGGGGGGGGGGGGGGGGGGGGGGGGGGGGGGGGGGCGGGGGGGTGGCTTTACTTGGTGAATCTGTGTGGGAATTGGCTTTCGGTTAGTTGGTTGGGTGTGGCCGTCCAGAATTACACTGTTTTCCTCTCGGATGGGAGGTTGTATGTCTTTCCCTGGAAGCCGTACTACTGCTGTCTTGGCATGGTTTGGTGGTGGTACCATTGGGCTTTTAGTTCATTTAATGTTTTCTATTGTAGTAATTTTTGTTGCTATTTTGTGGGCTTTCTGTTGCTTTTGCAGGTTTTCTATGCAGGAAGAAAGAAATTCAGGATTTTTTGCTAGGAAGCATTTCGTGCAAGCTCGTTTTTCTTTTCTTCCATCTTTTTGGGTGTTTGTTCTTAAGCACCATAGAATGTACCTAGGTTGTTATTTATTTTTTTAGTAAGGACCTTGTGCTTGTAGGTTTTTTTATCTTTTATTTTTGTAGCTCTTATGAGCAGTAGAGAGCATGAGGTCCTTTTAAGGACTTTGTATTATTTACCTTTAATTAACGAGTAGGCCCCTTCGTGGGTTTTAATTAAAAAAAATGGAAACCACCGTATAAATTGTTTACTTATAAGCCTGTAATTGAAAGGAACCATTGGGTTTCTTACCTTAGGGATAAGCATAAATAATGTCTCGTTCATTTTAGAATTCACTTCACTAGAATAAAAAACCTATTTAATAGAATTCTAGAAATATACTTTAATAATACTCTAATATGCTTTAATAAAGGACTAAGAAATACTATCATTACCATGTGTTATGTTTCCACCGGCTTGATTGACAACTTCCTTAATTTCCTCAAAAAATAAATCCTTATTCAAAAACCTTCTATCAACTTCATCAATAGAGCATAAAGGGGAAGGCCAACCATTCAGAAAAATTTCCTCTACATCAATTTTTTTTTTTTTAAGGAAAAAGAAAAAACTATCTTCAATATTATATTGGTCCTCAACAACCAATCAATTAACATCTTTGATCATAAAGATATAATTTGGATTCCTCCTTGCACTGGCATTTGATTGAAAAAAAATAGAATTAGTGTCACCCTCATCCAACCACTTGACCTTAGCATGTGGTGTCCACCATGTGTTCAACTAAGCCAAGGTTTAGTTTAGCTCACTAACCTTAGCCTTGAGAGCCCAGCTATCTTCATTCGACAGAAAACGAATATCCATTTTTTTCATCTATAGCTCCAAGATCTCCTCTATAAGACAATCCTTCAATTGAATGAAAATTTTATGCTTAGCTTTACTCTAGAAAAAAAAGCTTAGAATGCGCTGTTATGCTTAGTATTAAGAATTTGAGAACAACTCCCATGAGCCTTCTTACTCGAAGCTTTCCTTACCTCAGCAGCTGACGCCAAAATTGATGCACAAACATTTTCAAATCAAATAATCCTCTTTTTTTTTTAAAAAATAGAATGCAGATGGCATTAAATCAAATAAAAGTTAGGTACAAGTGCTAAAGGGATCACATTCCTCCTTTAACAAACTAAATAATGAACGAGGATCGTTACTAAAAGAGTAGCTATCATAAATAATACTATTTTCTAATGCAAGAGTAGCACATAAATCCACTACTTTATTAAAACTTCTATTAATATGATGAAAAGTTACCTTATTGATGTCTTTTAGAAAGAATAGTTCCTTTTCCATCCAATTATCTAATGTCCATTTGGACTTATTCATTGATTCCCGAATGAATTGGATGATGTTAAGATTGTCACTTTCAATGATAACCCCTTTGCTCTCCATCATCCAATTTTGTATGTACTCCTTTACTGCTATCACCACCTCCAACTCCAGCTGTGCCACATCCCAATGAGCTTTACTTTTTCCGAAACCACTAATCAACATTCCTTTATGATCCCTGAATATGCCTCCAAATCCAGCATGGTTTGAACTTAAGATAGAAGCATCCACATTGATCTTTATCCAATCTAGAGGTGGACGGTGCCAATTTTCATGGGACTCCCTTAGAAGATTAGCACCCCAGTTATCTATAATTGGATTAGATGAGATCATTACAATTAACAAAACATTTGCTACAACCATTGAAGACGAAATTGCAGATTTCCCTTGCTTCACTTCATTCTTGTTCTCCCAAGATAGAAAAACTGTTGTACAATACATCTTGGTAATACTTATATGTTTAGAGGATAAGCTTCTTAATTCAAACAAATAGTTCTCCAATTAGATAAACATTAGAATATAGAAGCCCCAATCTCTAAGCTTTTGAATTACATCCTTTAGAAATTTACAATGAACCACAATATGTGAATAGCTTTCAATCTCCTCACATCCTATAGCACATAAATCTTCATTGCTCAACCTCCTGTATTTGAGAAGTTGATTTGTAGGAATTGCATTCTTTCTCAATCTCCACCAAAATAGCTCTACTCTTAGATTAAGTTTAATTTTCCTAATCCATTCATAATAGCTATAATCATCATCCTTGATATTAGATTCCATCAGTTTCTCATATGTTAAAGCTGTAATTGATTTTCTCGTGTGCTGAAACAGAGCTTCCCTTCTGTCATTCTCGTAGCTGGAATCAACATGAGTCTGTACTATTAACTTGATAATTTCCAAATGGAAAAAAGTTTCAATTCCATCTCATTCTCGGTACCATCTGTATTTACAAAATGGTTGAACATTATTCCTTCCAAATCCCCACAATTAGCAAATGTTGGCCATGTGTTAAAACACCTTTCAAGCAACCATATATCATTCAACACGTTAATCTTCCTTCCATTGCACACTTTCCATTTGATAATTTGATTAAGATATTTGCCTCCATCTACAATAATCTGCCATGAACTATAAACACTCTTCTTGTACTCTCCATTTAGAATTTTTTCACCATATGTTAAGAAGAGATTTCGATGCAATAAAGAATCAGTATTATTGATAGCATTTCAAATTAACCTTGCTCTAAGAGGGCCAGCTCTTTGGATTTCAGAATGAATTCCCAATCCTCCTACATTCTTCAGTTTATTAATTTCCTCCTAGGCTACATAGTGAAGGCCTCTTTTCCCATTTGGTTTGTGCTAAATGAAGTTTCTAGTGAACTTATCCAAATCATATAGCAACTTTTTTGGAACTAAAGAATGAGTAATTAAATAGTTTGGCAATGATAATAAGCATGTTTTTACCAAAGTTATTCTACCTCCCATAAATAAAGATTTGCTTCCCCAAGCATTCAATTTATCTAAAACATGATTCAATAGGTCATGAAAATCATCCATACCCATCCTTATTAAAGTTATTTTGATCCCCAAGTATTTTATTTCTTTCACTACTTTATACCCAAGTCTTCTAGCAATTTTAAGTTTTACCGGTTGTTTGACAGACTTACCAAAAATAATCTGGGTTTTGCCAACGTTCACTCGAAGCCTAGTCCATCCACAAAAATCTGCTATCATCTTCTTCATTACCCCAAATAACTTGGCTTTTGCATAAGAAAAGAGAAGCACATCATCGGCATATAGTAGATGGGTAATCTTCTCACTTCTAGAAGACAATTAAATACCCAAATCATTTCCTCTTTATTTAATTGCACATGATGAGAGCTGAGAGCACATGATGAATAAGTAGGGTGATAGTGGACATCCTTACCGAAATCCACATTCAACATTTTTCCATTTTGTGTTTCTTCAATTCAAAATAATTGAGAACCTTGCATTAGTAACACAATCCAAAATCAGTTCCGAGAACTTAGATGGAAATCCATACCATTTGAGAATATGTTGAAGAGTTGATAATGATCATAAGATTAATCAAATAATCCTCTTAGCCATAGGATTAAGCTCCAAAAGATTTAGCAATACTGGATAATGATCATAAGCTACTCTGGCAGGATGCCTAACCACCAAATGATGGGAAGAATTTATCACAGCTGAAGTTAAAAAACATCTATCCAATCTTTCTAATATTTGAGCACCGCCAACCTTTTTACTACACCAAGTGAATTTTGGACCAACACAACCAACATCATGAATATCATTATTAGCCAAAAAGGAATTCACCTCTTTGGATCCTTGGGAAAAACTAAATCTCTTCCCACCCTTTTTATCTTCCTTAGATAAAAAATAAATAAAATCTCCGACCACCACCATTGGTAATTCTTTGGAAGGAAATACATCCAACTTCCTCCATAATTCCCTTCTTTTATAAACATCCTTCCTCCTATAAATAGAGGAAATCCTCCATGCACCTTTATTTAGAACATCTAACTCACCAACAACAAATTGGTAATAAGCATCCAAAATGGAAAAGGAAGCCATACGTGTCTTCCAAAGCACAGGAATACCTCCAGAAACGTCATCTGAGGGAACTTAATAATAATCCCAATCATCACCAATCAATTAATTAATTTCCTTTCTATCTATAAAATTCAATTTATTTTCTATTAAACATATAAAAAACGCCATGTTCCTTAATAATTTCTTTAACATATAAAGAATCTTGAATTTTTCTTGCTCCTCTACAATTCCAAATGCAATAGATGACATCATTAAACAAGAGGGGAAGATTTCCCCACTCTATCATTAAACTCCCCATACAATCTTCTACTTCTAAGAGCCAACTTAATAGGACCAAGTACTTTAAGCTCTTTAGAATGTTTCTTCTTAATTGTAGAATAACCCCCTTCTTTGAACCCTGACTCACCATTCAGAGCTTCTATTCTACCCTCAGGAGAATCAACACTACTACCACCTTTACCATCAGGAAAGCCATGAGATGACAAATAATTATTACCCAAGGATCTATCTCACCTTACTCACCAACCTCGTCTAAAACTTTAAATTTATTATCATCATTAGGATGGAGTATAACATAAGACTCTAAATCCACTCTAGAATCCGAAGTAGCCACTTGCACGGAACAATTTTTTATTATTCTATCTTCTGGAATGAAATCCTCTGAAGACTAACCTCCAAGAACTTGCTGTGAATTACCACCTCCCTTTGCCACTCGGAAGCAACCACTTGCACTGAACTAAATATGCAATCCTGCATATATTAACCTCATCCCAACATTGTAACAAGAGATTAGGCATTCTAATCCACATTGGAGCTGACAACCATTTTAAAGAAGTTGGAGAAGAAGATTGCAACCATTTGTCAATACTAATGATATGTCCCTTGACATTCCATGGACCATTAGAAAGAACTAAATTCAAGGATTCTAAGTCATTAAAAGCACATAAATCCCATCCCATACCAAGTGATGTGAAATGAAATTTACTAAACTATGTCCATTGATTTATTAGTTCAAAGCTAATCACATAGAGAGGACCATTATCACCAAAGAATTTAATCACTAATGCATTATAAATCTTATTCAAATGTAATTTCACTTCTAAACCATCTTCCATCAAATAAGGCTCCATAATCCAAATCAGTGACATTTATATTATTTTTCGTGTTCCACACATGCTGCAAGATGTTACGACTAGGTTCTTTAACTTTGGGGGCTCCAACAATGTTACCAATAGGAATGCATGAATCTAACTCTTCAGAATAATATTGTCAAAAAATTTTCAAATCATTTGCCAAATGATTCTAAAGTAATCCTTCAACATCAAGCTTAGCAAAATATATAACATCTAATTTCTAAGGATCCCCACTAAAAACTATCATCTATGTATCAACAACATCGGTGTCAATAGTACAACCAAATTCCACCAAAATATCAACTTTAGAATCATCTCCAACATTAACCCCAACCAAAGGGATCGATTTTCCTAATTCATTTCAAATAATATTCGAACTAGAGTAAGAAGAAGAATAACCATTTGAAATGAAATCATACCTTCAATCCTTGATAAAACTAGATTTGTTGGGAGTTTTGAAATATCCTTCAATAATGACAAGTTTCACTTTACCAATACCCTCAATGACCTTCTTTAAAGTCAATTAGTCACTTTCATTGATAATTAAAGGTCTATAATTTTAAATTTCATTTTACCATCTTGCCTAGAATAATTTAAACCAACAAAAAGTTCCATCTCCGAAAGAAGGGTAAGACAAACTTTAAAATGAGTGAGTTGGAAACACTAAACAACTAGTAGGGTACGATGACATTCCAAAAGACCTCCAACTGACGACGGTCGGCAAACCATCACCACCATCAAAATCCATGTTAAAAAGAAGGAAATAGAAAATTGAAACTCTGATATGTTTCAATAAGAACTTGGACCATCTCTCTCTACTTCTGTCTCTCTCTCAAATTAAAAAATAAATTTGCTTTATGTTTATGTTTGAATTATTATAAAAATTTTTTAAAAAAAGTGGTTGTTGTTGACTTATGTTTTTTTTTAATCCTCTTATATCATATGTAAGTTACTGTTGACTAATCTTAGAATGTTGATATAAAAGATTAAAGTTTAAATTTTTGCATTACAACATTTTTTCCTAAGTAATGTTTTTTTCTAAAACTTTAAGTAAAATCATAATTAGATTTAGATAAGAAGATCATCTTCATGCTCTAATAGACATTATCTTATAATTATAATTGTTGCAAAAAGTTTAATTTCTTTCTTTTATTTTCTTGTTCAATGTGTTGAATTTATTTTTATATATTGGGTCTTGTTTTGTGGATTAATCTTCCTTATACAAGAAAAATTTTCTTTTGTTTAGAAGACAATCACACATGATAGGATTTGTTGATTTAGGTTGTGGAAAGAACAAAATGTCAAAAGATGCACAAAGTGTGCCAAATTTGAGAAGATGCAAAAATTATCCCAACCTGAAAAGATGTGAAATCTTCGCCAAAAAATGTTCAAAATCAAAAGACTTACGATTGAGACAACAAAAAATTCCCAATTCAAAAGGCATAAAATGAGTCCACACTAAATTTAGTTCTTTTCTCTATATCTCTAATTCATAGAAAAATCTATGCATTAATTAATAATTTCAACTAATGAATTTGAAACTATTTGATTTTTATTTAATTATTTTTTGCCATAATTATTTTTTTTGGTAAAAACTCGCCGGTGGTGGCTTTACATTAATATTAAAAAAAAGGGTTAGAAGTCCTTAAGGGTATTGCTAGCTCACTACTGTTCACAAGAGCTATAAAAAAAGGAAGAAACATGAGAGCCAACGATCCCCACTAAGCAGTAGTGAGGAGCCTTTCCAACCAAAAGAGGACCCTGCAAAAAACTAGAACAAGTCTTCGAAAACCTGTAAAGAAGGCCTGCATGTACACTAAAAAAAGTAATTAACAGAAACCAAATAGAAATAACATAAGAAGTAATAGTACTAAGCAAATAATTCAATCTACCCATTAAAAAAGTGTAAGCCATCTTGCAATATAACAAATAATAATGGTACTAAACAAAGGCTCCACCAATGTTAAGAGATTGTCAATGATCTTTACCAAGACCTAAAGCCAGCAAAAAATAGTGAAGGGAACTAAAAACACACCACCAAGATAAGGGGAACAACCAATCCAAAACAAAATAGACCAAAGACAAAGCACAAAGAGATGATAAATTCTAAGGTAAGACAATCCTATTTTATCCAACCTAACCATCCCTTTAGGAACCAAAGGTAAATTAGAATTAGTAAAATCAGTAAGGAAATACAATGTGCAACCTAAATAAGCAAACCAGTCAACACACACATTACATTCCCTATACACATGAGAAAGAGAAAATTTAATAAACATCAACAACTTAATAATTTCTCTAATAAGATATTAAAACTCTGGATTGCAAACATTATTCATCTGATTCATAAGGAAATGAATAGTAGAAGTGAAATCAACTTCAATAAGAATATTGATAATACCAAGCGAGAATCATAATTTAAGGCCATTAAGAATAGTAAAAATCTTAGCTCTAACAACAGAACACTTCACTAGTGGGCCAACAGAATCCATAATCATGTTACCCTTTTCAACCTTGATAATACCACCACGCACAGAAGCATCAATTTGAATAGAACTATCCATATTAAGCTTGAAAGTCATTTACGGGGGTTTAATCAAATGCACCAAATTAGTATCCTCCAAGAAGTAACTAGTATGCAAAATAATACCAAAGTAATGGACAATAAAAGAATAACTCTTAAAATTCTTTAAGGTCACATGCTTAGCAGTGAAAAGCTTAAAAACTTTATCCTTAATTTTCTTACTAATATGATAGGCATCCATGCGAGTGTTATTAAACATTGCATTATTTCTGGCAATCCACAAGTATCACTAAATCAAGGAAGGAATGACATTTCTTTTTTGCCAGTTAGAATTGATGAACCACGAATGAAGTAAAGTTTGAATAGACATATCAGCATTAAAAATATTTAAATTGAATATTTCATCAAAATAACACAAAATTTTAATAGCAATGAAAATACAAATAAACACATAATGCATGTTTTCCACATAAAAGAAGCATTGGCTCTTAGAAGTAATTATAAAGCCTTTTTTCCTCAAATTATCATCAGTACAGATATACTTATCCAAAATTATCCACATAAAAAATGGTCTTGGGGATACTTTATGCTAAATCATAGAAAACACCTTCATAACACTTTTTTTTTTCCTAAACATTCTAAGCATCCATTAAATTAAAATATGAGAAAAATCTCATAATAACAAATCATCAGAATTAATGTTAATGGGAAGATTAAGAATTTTGAACATAACATTTCAAGGAAGATTATCATCTAGTTTAATATAGTCCAAAGTGTTATCAGTGATAAAAGAGTCTACTTTAGTAGTGGCAAGGGAAAAATAATTGAAAAAGGAATCAATGGACATAGCTCCAAGTCACTTGTCTTGCTAAAAGAAGATGTTCGCTCTACCAAACCCCCATTTAACATGGGGTAATGTTGCAAAGTTTTTTCCACACATTGGAGTCCCTAGTTCTGTAATAACACATAGAATGACACTTACCCACAATACTTAACATTTATAAAGTTGAACAAAAGAGAGAGTTTAGCATAGGAAATAAATCACAATTTAAAGTAAAATGAATGAGATAAATCATATATATTCTTATAGCCTAAAGCTCATTCATTGATAACCCCACAACAATTGTTCAATGAGGACCAAAAAATTTTAGAGTTCACATTAGAGCCATGCTATACAAACTTATTTATTAATTTCTCAACCCTATTACATAATGTAAGCGTAGGTAGTAAGTTTTCAAAAGAATAAACTAGTAAAAAACATAAAACACTTTTAATAAGAGTTAATCTACCCCATAATTGAGGAAATTTAAGTCCCAAGAGAGGAGCCTCTTTTGCACAGAGGTAGTAAGATCATCAAACAAAAAAGTTTCTTTCTACTCTTGCATAGAGGGACCCCTAATACTTAATAGGTAAATACCCTTGAACAAAAACAATATTATGTTGAATTGTGATAATATGATTATGGGAAACCTTACTAGAAATAATAAAGTAACTCTTGTTTTTATTGACAAAAAGACCACTACACTTTTCAAACATATTTAAAAACATCATGAGTTTGTTGATCCTGTTAATCCAAACATTAGAAAAAATAATAACATCATCAGCAAAACATAAATGAGAAACAGGAAAGCCACCCCTAGTTCATAATAATTGTTAGGAAATATTTCATAAAGGTTACTATGACCTCAAGATAAATACTCCATGGAATTAATGAAGAGGGCGGAAGAGAGAGGATCACCTTGTCTTAACCCATTAGAAGACTTAAAAAACCCATGACTTTTACCATTTATAATGACCGAAAAAAGAAATTTTCAATCAATTGTTTAATCAAGTTAATAAAAATAGAATTGAAACCAAATAAATATAGGATGCGATAAAGAAAATCCAAGCTAATATTTTTATATGCTTTGGCAATATCTAATTTGAAAATAATGTTACCACCAGGTACTCTAACATCCAAGTCATTCAAAATTTCTTGAGCTGTCTCCCTTTGACAAAACTAGTTTTACTAGGAGCAATAATTTTTTGGAAGCAAAGGAACAAGATGGTTCATAAGAAATTTAGAAATAACTTTATTTCAAAAATTACATAGATTGATAGGTCTAAAGTCATTCCAACAAGAAGCCCCATTCATCTTAAGAATAAGCGTAATGGAGGAGTAAGAGAAGAACTCAAGCATATGATTTATAGTAAAAAATCAAAATAGCATAAAAAGATCAAAACTCCTGATATTCCAAGCTTTATGTCAAAACTTAATTTTGTAACCATCACGGCAAGACAAAGAGTTAGAATTCAAATCAAACCATATTTTCTTAATTTTCTCTAAAGTAGGGGGAGTGGTAAGAGACAAATTATCCTCATGGTTAATGATAATAGGAATAATACTAGGATTATCAATAGGGATGCGAGTTAAAAAAACATTAAACAACTTTTTAAAAAAATTCACACCAAAGTTAGCAATCTCTCCATCATCTTTAGTATAACAATAATAATAATAATCAATTTTATGAATCCAATTCTTAGCTCTATTCCTTTTAACTAAGACATGACAATACTCAGTGTTATTATTCCCATCAATAAGGTTCTTAGAAGTAACTTTCTATTTCAATAAGTTTGATCTTGGTCTTTCAAATTATACAAAGCACTTTTAGCAAGTTGAAGAGCATTAACATTAGCATCTGAAGGTTGGTTCAGCAAAATCTGCTCAAAAGCGGTGACTTTCTCTTCATCCATCATAATGATAGTAAAAATATTTTTGAAAACATTCCAATTTCACAAATTAATTTTTTTCTTAAGTCTTTTCAATTTAATCCTTAACCTATTCATACCAAATATAAAATCATCAGGGTGAAGGTGGGCATGCCAATTTTCTTGAACCAAGTCAATGAAAGGGTGATCAAGTAACCACATATTTTCGAATTTAAAGTTACTAATGGAGATGTCATTTCTAGGATTAATTGTCACATACAAAGGAGAGTGGTCATAAAGGGTTCTACTAAGATGTTTAACATGCGTAGAAGTAAAAGTACTAATCCAACTATCATTAAACAAAACATGATCCAACCTTTGCCCAAGATTATCAGGGTTCCAAATGAAATTGCTACTAGTATAACCAATGTCAATGAAGTTGCATTCAAATATTATGCAATTAAAGTCCTCCATAGATTGGTAAATAGGGGAAGATTTCCCAAGTCTTTCAATTGGAGAGGAGGTAATGTTGATGTCACCACCCACAATCCAGTGAGAGTTAATACTATTATGGAAAAGAAGAAGTTGGTCCCATAAAATCTTTTTATTACTACGAGATGAGGCTACGTAAAAAAAGAAGCAAAACAATGAGAGTTCATATAACTAATATGACAATGAAGTACCTAAGTTAAATCACCCACAATATCAATAGCCAAAGGATCCTTCTTAATTACCCACATCTTATTAGAGATATTAGCCACAACTTCGTTAAAACCCAAAAATCTAGTAGTACTATTCATTTTATCGATATAAATAAAAGGCTCAATAACAATAAACATGTAAATATGACACAAGTTCTTAACTCTAACTATAGTATAAGGGCACCTAATCCCCTTAACATTCCAAATAATAGACTTAATCATTGGAATTTAAATGTGAGGCATAAGATTAGGTTCTTCTAGGGGATTTAACCACGACATTCTTATGTTTTTTATTATTTTTATAATGATTAGAATAAAATCACCTTCATCCTCAACATTTTCTTTATTAATGTTAACATGATTATCACAACTAGTCATAAAAACAAATGTTGAGATATAGTTTGAGAAACCTTACAACTCTTTTTTGTATTAGACCCAGAAATCATATTAACTTCCACAAAATCCCCTCAATCAAGTTCACCTTCTTCTAAATTTTACTCACCAATCACCTACATATGAGAAGTTAGGCAAAATTAACATGTAAATTGGGCTCCATGTTATTAATATCATTACCAATTTCAACTAAGTTATTATTAGTAGAATAGGTTAATTGGAAACTAATAAGGATATTGTTATGCTCAGCAACCATAACATCCATTTAATCCTCTAAATGGGTCTCCCCCGCTTAGTCACCCTCACTAATATTGTTGTTATATACTAAACAATTAGTACTAATAGTTCTAAACTAAGCATCCACCTTCTGTCTGACCTTTGGAGATTTACTTGATGGATTGTCAACTACCTGGAATGATGAGGGAGCCACTAATTCATGAACAAGATTTTCCCTTAAAGAGTTATGCTCCTCAACCAATTCCTACAAAGGATTAGAATTTATTCCCCTTCTATGTCTTTAGATACTTCGTTTTGCTTGCATAAATGAGGATTTCATTTAAAACATTCAAAGTTACCATGTCTATGCATTTTACAAAAACTACAAAATATAGGAAAATTTTCAAAATTGTCTTTTTGTTGATGACCATTAAGCTAGAAACCAATCCAAATTTTTTGGGGGTGCTTCTTAGAAATGTCCATTTCAACCAAAACTAGTGTGAGAGATGGCTTACATATCAAAGTAGTCACATGGCCCATCTATAAAAGTTTACCAAAGATAGAAGATAAAGCAAAAATGATTTGGGATTTAAAAAAATAGAGCATCAAATTTAGAAATTAGATCCAAATAGTGGCTATAGGCAATTCCTCTCTAACATCAAAATCAAACATCCATTTAAGAAGACACATTTGGCAACCATAAATGCAGTAAGCTCTTCTTGAAATAAATACTGCTATAATCTAAATCATTTGAAAGTTGTGTAGCAAAATGTTGTTTATCTATGAATCCAACAAAAAAATTTCCTGAAAGTTTAAGGTTCACAGAAAACTTGTAGATAATGTCCAAGTTAGGTCATCATAATATAAATTTTACCATAAGAATAAACGCAAAATGAGCGATGAGATTTAAAAAATCATTATCTTCAATCAACAATGTTGGTAAACCCATGAACAAATAATGAACAAATTAAATTTTAGAACCATATGACCAAACATCGCCATAAAGAACCTCCTTGAACGACCAAAACTTTCCTTCACCATTCACTGTGAGCTATTGGTTTGATGATGATAGATTTATCATCATCAAAACTACAAAAATCAAAAGGAAACAACAAAACTATTAGGAGAAATGGAAAATAAATAGACAACATTGTAATAAAAAGAAAACTAGGCACAAATTATAATCCACGATGAAGAAATTAAATGCCCAAGCAGAAACCCTAGAATCATCAGAGAGTAGGAGATGTTGTGGGGTGTAATAAATTTCAAACTAAGTAGTAATAATAAATCCTTTTTTCCTCAAACTGTCCTCAATATTTTGTGTTAATTATTCTATTCGATATTTCTACTTTCTGGAATGAACATTTAATGTGGTCAACTAGTCTTATATTATTTGTTCTTTGATTTAAAATATGAGTTTTTGCAACAAAAATTTAATGTTGTTCTAGTAAATTTTAAAATTCTTTTCCTTAGAGACCGTTTGATTTTTCCAAAACATCTTACGTATTCAGTGGATTTCTATATTACGCATCTTTTCTATTCTTTTTACTGATGTCAAGATGTGAAGGTAGTTTGTATTTGTTTGGAGTCTTCCTAAGTTTTGGTGTGGTGTTTGTGTTTTTTGTGTGTTTATCTTGAACCTTTTGTACCGTGTCTTGTGTATTTAGGGCGAGTTGGAATTAGGGATTTTTATAAAAAATCATATAAAAAAGGGTTGACAAAATTCATTTTACCACATGATTTTTATTTTATTATTCATAGAGGGGGAGCCTAAGGGAAAAGAACTTAAATTATAATCTCTATTTTTATTTCTTGAGTTTTAGAATTGTGATTGTAATTAGATAACTGTGTACTCACACATAGGGGAGAGAAAAAAATTAAATTAATTTTTGTTTACTAATTATATTATATGATATATAATTGTATTGTATAATTTGACATAATTTCTTTTGAATGCAATTAATAAAATCATGGCTTAAATTTTTTAACTGTTCATACAGTGCGATCTTCATTCGCATAGATGAATAATAGGGTACAAAAGTAGGTTCATCACAGATCATACCAAATGAACATATTTATTTTTTGAAGTATTTATGCATTAGGATCTGTATTCAAATAAATGACTAAAAGAGTACAAAATTAGGTTCATCCCAGATCATACCAAACAAACGTATTTAATTTTTAAATTGTTCATACTGTATGATCTATTTTCATATAGATGATTGATAGCGTATGAAATTAGTTTTGTCCTAGATCATACCAAATTAATATAATTATTTTTTGAATTATTTGTAAAATTTGATATGCATTCTTATAGAAAACTCAAAGTGTACGAAATAAAGTTTTTTCAAGTTCATAAAAAATAAAGCCTTAATTTTTTAAGCTATTCATATAAGATTATCTACAATCATACAGTTTGAATATAAAATGGTTCTCTTGAAAATTTTACTTTTTGGATGGATTTTAATATGTTTTCTATATAAAAAATCCTAAGAACTATCTATGGAATCCTTTGCTTTGAATTTCCCTTTAGAGGGGCCATTGAGAGTGTGTTTGTGAGTGAAGAGTTAGAGATGTAGTGAAGGGGAGTTGTGAGGGATTCATAATGTTGCCTAAAGTGAGGATCTTCTTATCTTCTTCAAGTTTCTACCCAACCTTTTTGGTCGCTCTAGAGATAAGATCTTAAAGATTGGATCAAGATTCTCTGCCTTCACTCACAGGATAAAAAAGGAATTGAAGGAATGCTGCCAACACTTGGAAAGTTTAAAAGAAAAACTTTTTTTTCTTTCACCAGAAGGGTGAAAAAGGATGTGTCGGTACACTGCCATCACTTGGAGTGTGTAAAAGGAAAAAGTTCTCTTCCTTATCAGGTTGGTAAAAGAGAGTTTGTAAGGGCTTCTCCACCTTGGTATGAGGGCAAAAGAAAAGTCACTATTGTTTAGTGGAATACCTAGAGAAAGAGTCTCCAGGGAGTGGATGTAGGTCAACTTGGACCGTACAACTATAAAATTTTGTGTTCTTTTGTTTTCTTTGATTTTCTAGCATTTTTATTTCCTTCATTTAAATTTTTGTGGTTAAAAAATCCCTATGATAATCATTTTTATAAACAATTATATATTTTAGGATTAATTTTTTAATTTTCTAAAATATCTAAAAAGGTTTTCAAAAATCGAACAATTTTTTTTTACAACTAATTCAACCCCCGCGACCCCCTCCTTCCCCCCCCCCCCCCCCCCCCCCCCCCCCCCTGGGTTTGCCTTCGGATGGTTCTACATGGTTTATCAACCTTCATGAACTTTCATCTCATATATATTTTCTAGTAATAGTAAAATAAAAATAAGTTTTCTTCCTAATTTATTTGTCTTATTCTAATTTCTGTATTTTGGGCTGATGATGTAAATATAATGTAAGTACTATTATAAACTCTCATACTTTTAATGAAATAATGAATATTTTTAATATGCCATGTTCTTAATTTAATGCATAAAATGGCAGAATATATAGTTAATATTTTGTGTTATATATTTCCTTGATGGAGGAATATTAGAATAAATAGGAGTATTATAATGGAAAGTTAGCATATATAAATATAGAATGTTTAACTTATAAGGTTCTACACCATCAATAAGATCAAGGCTTTATCTCACTCACTGTGATTGGCTAAACCTACTAGATTCTACAGAGACATTAAAAATTTAAGAAGGTATTGAATTTCCTTTGCACTGCTACAAGCTTGACTGAGATTTAAGGATGCATATGATCTGATTCACATTAATATTTAAGAGTCTCATTAGAAAAATATTAATTTTTTATGAGGATTAGTTAAAAAATATTTTATATATTGGTATCACATTATCTATTTGCATTCTATGAATATGATAGAAACTCAAAACCCTTCATTCTTATTTAGTAGGTTAAATTGTACATATATAATAAAAAATACTAATTTGATTTTAATTATTTAAAATTATATTGTTTAAACTAATCGAACTCACTTCGTATGGGACAATCCTGTCTGTTATTTTCTCAATTTGTAGGACTGAGTCAGTTTGTAATCTTTTACCTTTTCTTGAGTCAATTATATCATTGTGGGTCCTAGTGCAAAGTAACCTTGCGCACACACACTTGAGAGAAAATTTTTGAATATTTTAGAGTTCTCTATTTTTTATCATACCATCCTGGATGATCTCCATATCATCCTGGATGATCAATTAAAATAAAAACCCTAATTTAGGCATCCTAGTTAAGGCAGCTGATATTAAGCACATCATTCTGGATGATGTTATCATCATCCTGGATGACAGGATTAAATCTGAAAGAATTAGTCGTCAGATCAGTCAAGCCATGTTATATTTTTGGATATCATCCAGGACGATATCCTGGATGATGCAACTCAATTATGCCTAAATTAATATGGTAATTAAGGAAAGTAATTAAGGTTGATTGAACTATTGCATCATCCTGGATGATATCAGAATCATCTGGGATGATTAGTTAAATAAAATCATAATTCTTTCTGGATGATGTTTTATCGGCCTTATTTATTAAGGGCGATTCTCTAGATGATATGTATTAAATTGAACTAATCATCCGGGACAATTAGAGATCATCCTGGATGATCAAGTCATTTTTGCTTCGTCTAGACATCCATACAATGAGATGATCTGGGTTATATTTATCATTTTTTACTAATCGTCCCGGCCGATCGTGATATTATCCGGAATGATAAAGCAATTTTTCATCCTCCAGACATCCATCCAGGGCGATATGCTGGATAATATTTGATGGAATAAACTAATCATACATGATGATATACTATCATCATAGATGATATGAACAAAAACTCTTTTGATTATCCCATATCATCCTAGCTGGTTGAGCTAGATTTATATTGATCATCCAGGACTGTTGTGTATCTGATTTCAGAAATAGATTTGATGATAGCAAATACTTCTAATTTTTCTATGATTGCCTTGCCGACTAACATTTCAGGTCCACAAGTTCAAAACTGTAAGTTGAACTAGCTCAAGATTGGATAGACTAAATCGAAAAGAATCAGTCCCTAAATCTATTTTGGTATTATTTATTTTGGACATCATCCAGGACATCGTCTAGGACGATGCACTCAATTATGCCTAAATTAATCTAGTAATTAAGGAAAGTAATTAAGGCTTGATTGATATGATCACATCATCCTGGACGATCGTAGGATCATTTTGGATGATCGTAGGATCGTCCTGGATGATCGTAGGATCGTCCGGGATGAACAGTTCAAAATTCCTTTGTTGCTTCTGGACGATCAACATCAGATAGATTTTATTCAGGGCGATGCTCTCGACAATTTTCACGGATTTGAACTAATCATCCAGGACAATCGTGAGATCATCCTAGATGATCAAGCTACCTTTTCACCACCCATACAAGCATTCAGTGCTATTGTCTAGATGATATTCACTAATTTGGACTAATAGTACAGAACAGATTTATATCGGCCTAGACAATAGGAACAAAATTCTTCTGATTGTCTCAGATCATCCTAGCTGATTAAGCTTAAATTCATCTGATCGTCCTTGATATATCCTGGACGATAGAGTCGGTTCCTTGCAATTAATGAGCTATTATGAGCTCTTTTATTAAAGAGCTCTTCTTCTACCCTTTAGAACATCGTTTGCTACTCTCTTGACCTGAGGGAGCCTAGAGGAGAGGGAGAGAGAGAGGATCTTGTGAGGGAGAGTTTGTGAGAGGGTTTCACAAAGGTTACTCCAAGCTTTGATCCAAATCTTCTTCTTCCGTCATAGTCCCTTATCCTTGGAGGGTTGAGAGAGGTTCACTTCAATAATCAATCAAGGTTCTCTGCCTGCTTCAGGAGGAGCCAAAAGGAGTTGGGTTCTTTGCCTCACCGGTGCTAGTAGAAATGAGTTTTATAAAGGCTTCTCCTCCTTACTGTGGGAGCAAAAAGAGAGTCACTAAGTTTTAGTGCAATACTCAGATGGCACCTCCTAGGAGTGGACGTAGGTAATGTTGATCGAACCACTATAAATCTTTGTATTCTTTACTACCATTTCATTCACATTTAATTTTCGCACTTTGATTATTATTATGGTGAATTTTGGTTTGAGTTTTGTGTTTTAAATTGTTTGAAAGATTTTTAAAATACCAATTCACCCCTCCCCCCTCTTGGTTAGCCTCGGTCTAGTTCATAAAGGCTTAACATCCCTGATGAACTTTCAAGTGGTATCAGAGTGAAATACATAAAATTAAGTTTAAAAACTTTTTAAACTTTTATCCATGGATAACTTCAATAATCATAATACTATGGAAGGTTATTCTATTACCCAACCACCTTTGTTTAACAATATTCCTTTTAATTTTTGGAAAACTTGCATGTCAATATTTTTACAATCAATTCACTATGGCAAGTGGATACTTGTTAAGGATGGTTATACACCTCCGACCGAAAAACTTAATAGCTTTAATCTTCCACATCCTTTTACTGAATGGACTCTTGATGATAGGGATTTAGCACAACTTAATGCAAAATGTTTGAACTAATTTTTCGGTGCTTTAAAATCTAAAGATTACATGCGAGTTTCAACTTATGCTACTAGTAAAGTAATTTAGGATAAATTTATTTATCACTTATGAAGGAATCAATGAAGTTAAGCAATCCAGATTTACTATTCTATTGCATGATTATTAACTTTTTTCTATGAAACTTTCTGAATCAATTTTTGAAATGTATACAAGGTTTACTTAAATTTTTACCTCTTTGCATGCCTTAGGAAGATAACTCGCCAACTATAAAAAAGTGAATAAAATTTTAAGATGATTGCCTTCCTCTTTTGATGCAAAGATTACTGCAATTATTGAATCTAAAGATTTTAATACTTATTCGATTGATAACTTACTTGGGACACTCATTGCTTACAAGCAAGGGGTGAATCAAAGAAATCTTGTTGCAGGTGAGAAAAAGGAGAAAACTGTGGCGCTGAAAGCCAACAACACATACACTAATTCTTTTAGGTCAAAAAGTGATGATGTTGCCTTAATCACAAGGCAATTCAGAAGCTTTCTAAGAAAGAAGAAAAAGAACCATCAGGAGTAGAATAAAGATAAGGGAAACAAAAATTTTAAGTGTTCTAAAGGTATGATTTATTTTGAATGCAAGAAGCCAAAATACATTAAAGCTGATTGTCCTACACTTAAGACTCATTCAAGCAGGGAGAAAGGTGAGGAGAAACCTAAGATTAAAAAGGACAAGAAGAGGTTCGAAAAGCCATTATAGGTGGATTCTACATCGGACTCCTTTGAAACTAAAGCTAAAGAGGAAACTACAAACTTGTTCTTGATGACAGACGAATACCTTGGCCAAAGTGACCCAGAAGAGGTATGTGAACTAACCTATGAGCAATTACTTAAAGTTTCTGAACTTAAGAAAACACATGCTAGCTTGAAATTGTAGTTTTAAAATTATAAAAAGAGCATGAAATTTTACTTAAAAATCATTCTATAATTGATAACAATCACATGTCTTTACTTGATGAGTTTGATGCATTAAAAAAAAAGCACACTGAATTATCTAATGCACATGATTCCTTGAAGTCATCCGATGCTTAATTAGAAAAAGAGTTCAAAAATTTAGAAAATTTTAAAACTTTTGAAAATAAAAAAAACCATCTTTACATGCATCACATAAAAAGAAGCATCACCACTTTCGTAGGTTAGTACATCCTTTTTCTTGGAGTTAGATGTTTTTCATGTGGCATGTTAGGACACATAGTACATACTTACATCATTCACCATAGTACACATTGGGTGTGGAGACCCAAATTGCATGATTCATAGCATAGCACACATGCATTGCACACCACTTTCCATAACAAGGACCCAAATATTTTTGGGTTCCTAAATCTAACATTTGATGATTTTGCATGCTTGCTCTCACAAAAGGCCTTATGAGAGCATGTGGTACCTGGACAGTGGATTCTCATAACACATGATTGGAGATGCTAATCAATTCATTATGCTAGAGGCCAGGGCTAGAGGCAAGGTTACTCTTGTAGACAACACCACCAGGAAAGTGGTGGGTGCATGCATAATTGGAAACCAAGAACCTTTTGATTGAAAATGTTTTGCTTGTATGGACTATAACATAACTTGCTCAACATCAGTCAACTATGCGATAAAGGATTCATCACAAAATTCTTGGCAAACACTTGCATCATAAGCTTAAATATTAACACTATTTTGCATGAAAAGCGAATCAACAATGTTTACATGCTTGATTTAAATCATATTGAATGTGCTGATTCATTTAACTTTAAAATTACTGCTAATGATTCTTGGTTTTGGCACAGGAGATTATGTGATGCCATTATGAAAACCCTTAGGAGAGTGACCTAGAAAGACCTATTTAGAGGTGTCCCTAAACTTATGTTAACAAAAGACCACCTTTATGATGCCTGCCAATTAGGAAAGCAAGTTAATTACACTTTTCACTCCATTAAGGACATTAGCACCTCTAGACTTTTATAAGTCCATCACATGGATTTGTTTGGACCCATTAGTTCTGCCTGCTTAGGAGGGAAAGTCTATAGTTTTGTGAATGTCAATGATTACTCGAGGTTTACTTGGATTAGATTTTTGTCACACAAGAATGAGTCTTTTGATGAGTTTAGAGCCTTCTTTACTTAGATTTAGAAAAAGCTAGGTTGTGAGATCTTGACCATCCATAGTGAGCATGGGGGGGAGTTTGAAAATGAGAGATTTGGAGACTTTTGTGAGGATAAGGGGATTAGTCATAACATCTCAGCTCCTAGGCCCCTCAGAAGAACGGGGTAGCTGAAAGAAAGAACCAAACCTTAGTTGAAGCCGCTAGAGCCATGCTTACTGAGTATTCACTTTCAAAATACTTTTGGGATGAAGTGGTGAACACAGCTTATTATGTGTTGAATAGGGTGAAGTTAAAGCCAAACTTGATAAGACACCCTATGAGATCCTTAAGGGTAGGACACCCAATCTTTCCCACCTACATGTCTTTTCTTGTAAGATTTTCATTCATAATAATGGGAAGTCTCACTTAGAAAAATATGACCCAAAATCTTATGAAGGAGTGTTCTTAGGATATTTTAATGTTGGAAAGTCTTTTAGGGTGTTTAATAAGAGGACATTAATGGTGAAGGAGACTACTCATGTAGTGTTTGATGAATCTTATCATTGGAAATCTAGAGTTGAGGATGAAGATGAAGTTAGAGAGATTACCACAGGAGTTAAAAATTTGGAGAAGAGGATAGAGCCCCAAAACACTGAAGGAGTAGGTGAGATTACCAAGGGAGTAAAAAATATAGATATGGAAAAAAGGGTTAAACCTACATACACTTTGCTTAGAGAATGGAGATACTCTTCGAGTCATCCCAAAGAACTGATCATTGGAGACCCTTCTGAAAGATTTAGGACTAGACATGGACTTAGGAAGGAAGTGAACCACTCTACCTTTATCTCAAGCACTGAACCCACCAACATTAATCAAGCCGTTTCTGATGAGTTTTGGATGTTAGCCATATAAGAGGAGTTAAACCAATTTATTAGGAATGATGTTTGGGAGCTTATAGAAAGACCAAAGGAAAAAAGTGTAGTTGGAACCAAATGAGTCTTTAAGAATAAGGTGAATGATTCTGGTGTGGTGGTTAAGAATAAGGCAAGATTGGTGGCTAAGGGGTACAACCAAATAGAAGGTATAGATTTTGAGGAGACCTTTGCCCCTGTCGCTAGATTGAAAGCCATTAGAATGCTATTAGTGGAAAATAATGTCAGTTTGTTGCAATTAAGAGATATTCAGAAGCTCTTCTTTATAAACTCTCTTGTTTCACCGAAGAGGGTATCTTTTGCTACTGTTTTGACCTGAGAGAGCCTAGAGGAGAGCGAGAGAAAGGGAGAGAGAGAGAGAGAGGATCTTGTGAGGAGTTTGTGTGGGGTTTCACAAAGGTTGTTCCAAGCAAGGATCAAAGTCATCTTCTCTAATCATCATCCCTAGTCCTTGGAGGTTCGAGAGAGATCGACTTCAGCAATCGATCAAGGTTTTTTGCCCTCTTTAGGAGGAAGCAAAAAGAGTTGGATTTTCTGCCTCACTGGTGTCAATGGAAAAAAGGTTTGTAAAAGCTTCTCCGCCTTGCTATTGGAGCAAAAGAAGAGTCACTAAGTTTAGTGCAATACTCGAAGGGTGCCTCTGGAGAGTGGACATAAGTCGAGTTCACCGAACCGCTATAAAATTTTGTGTTCTTTATTATTATTTTTTCCACATTTAATTTTCGCACTTTATGGTGAACTTTGGTTTGAATTTATGGTTTGATTGAAAAGTTTTTTAAATACAAATTCACCCCCCGCCCCTCTTGGTTAGCCTTAGGCTAGTTCATAATCTCTTAACATCTCTAACAAACTTTCAAGTTGTATCAGAGCGAGATTTATAAAATTGAGTTTTTGAAAACTTTTGAATTTTGATCCACGGCTAACTCTGGTAATTGTAATACTTTGGAAGGGTATTCTAGTACCTGACCATCTCTATTTGACAATATTTTGTTTTATCTTTTGAAAACTCGCATGTCTACATTTTTACAATTAATTGACTATCACATTTAAATGCTTGTTAAAGATGGTTATACACCTCCAACACTAAACTTCCTTGTATTGAATGGAATTTTGATAAATGAGAATTAGCGCAACATAATGCAAAATATTTGAACTATTATTTTTTTGTGCTTTAAAATTGGAAGATTATATGCATGTTTCAACTTGTGGTACTGGTAAAGAAATTTGGGATAAATTATGTATCACTTATGAAGGAACCAAAGAAGTTAAACAATCTAAGATGAATATTATAGTGCATTACAAACTTTTTATATGAAACCTAATGAATCAATTTCTAACATGTATACTATATTTACTCAAATTATCACCTCACTACACACTTTAGGAAGAGAACTCATGAATTATGAAAAAGTTAATAAAATTTTGAGAAGTTTGTCTTATTCCTTTGATGCTAAGATTACTACAATTTCTGAATCTAAAGATTTGAATACTTATTCATTTGATAACTTGCTTGGATCACTCATTGCTTATGAGCAAGGGGTGAATCAAAGAAACCTTGATGCAGGTGAGAAAAAGAAAGAGAAAATTGTGGCGCTGAAGGCCAACTACATGAACACTAACTCTTTCGGGTCTGAAAGAGATAATGTTATCTTAATCATAAGGCAATTCAAAAGCTTTCTATAGAAGAAGCATAAGAACCATCAGAAGTGGAATAAAGATAAGAGTAGCAAAAATTTTATGAATTCTGATGATATGATTTATTGGAATCTTGGAAGCCATGACACATTAAAGTTGATTGTCCTACACTTAAACTCACTCAAGCAAGGAGAAAGGTGAGGAGAAACCCAAGTTAAAAAAGGATAAGAAGAGGTTCCAAAAGACGTTCTGGGCGAATTTTATAATGAACTCCTCTGAAACTAAAGCTAAAGAGGAGACAACAAACTTGTGCTTGATGGCAGACAATCATCTTAGTCAAAGTGGCCCAGAAGAGGTATGTAAACCAACCTATGAGCAACTACTTGACGTTTCTGAACAAATTCATGCATCGTATACGAAACTTAAGAAATCACATGCTTGTTTGAAATTTGTGTTTTTAAATTTGTAAAAAGAGCATAAAAGTTTACTTAAAGATCACTCTATAATCGATAGCAATCACATATAACTATTTGATGAGTCTGATGCATTAAACAAAAAGAATATTGAACTATCTGATGCACATAATTCCTTAAAGTCATCTCATATTGAGTTAGAAAGAGAGTTTAAGAAATTAGAGAATCCCAAAGCTTTTAAAATTAAAAAATCAATATTATATGTATAATATAACTTTAAAAGGAAGCATCACCACCTGAGTAGATTAGTAAACCCTTTTCCCAGTGTTAAATATTTTTCATGTGGCATGTTAGGACACATCTCACAACTTGCACTGTTCACTATAGTACACATTGGGTATGGAGATCCAAATTACGTGATTCACAGTATAACATACATGCATTACATTTTTCTTTTCATAAGAAGGGACCAAAACATATTTGTGTTCCTAAATTTGACATTTGATGATTTTGTAGGCTTGCTCTCACAAAAGGCCTCATGAGAGTTTATGGTACATGGATTGTGGATGCTTGTGACATATGACTGGAGATGCTAACCAATTCATTATGTTGGAGGCCAGGGCTGGAGACAACACCAATAGGAAAGTGGTGGTTCCAGGTATAATTGAAAACTCTAAGAACCTTTTGATTGAAAATGTTTTGCTTGTAGATGTACTAAAACACAACTTGCTCAGCATCAGTTAGCTTTGCGATAAGGGATTCATCATAAAATTCTTGGCAAATACTTGCATTATAAGCTTAAAAAACAACACTTTTTTTTGCAGGGAAGGCGATTAATAATATTTATATCCTTGAATTAAATAATATTAAACGTGCTGCTTCATTTTGCTTAAAAATTGCTGTTGACGATTCATGGTTGTGGCACAGGAGATTATGCTATGCCAGTATTAAAACCCTTAGAAGAGTGACCGAGAAAGATTTTGTTAGAGGTGCTCCTAAGCTTAAATTCTCCAAAGTTCACATTTGTGATGCCTACTAACTAGGGAAGCAAGTCCAATCCTCTTTTCACTCCATTTTGGTCACTATCACCTCTAGACCTTTAGAAGTCATTCACCTGGATTTGTTTGGACCCATTAGCACTATCAGCTTAGGGGAGAAAGTCTATGGATTTGTGATTGTCGATGACTAGTCGAGGTTTACTTGGATTAGATTTTTATCACATAAGAATTAATCTTTTGATGAGTTTAGATCCTTCTTCACTTGGATTACAAAAAAAGCTACGTTGTGAGATTTTGACCATTCATAGTGACCATGGGGGAGAGTTTGAGAATGAGAGACTTCTGTGAGGATAAGGGGATTAATCACAACTTCTCAAATCCTAGGATTCCTCAATAGAATGGGGTAGCTGAAAGGAAGAATCGGACCATAGTTGAATCTGCTAGAGCCATGCTTGCTGAGTATTCACTTCCAAAGTACATTTGGGCTAAAGCGGTAAAGACAACTTGTTATGTGTTGAATAGGGTGAATGATAGAGCCAAGCCAAACCTGATAAGACACCCTATGAGATTCTTAAGGTAGGACACCCAATCTTTCTCATCACCATATCTTTGGCTATAAGGTTTTTGATCTTAACAGTGGGATGTTACATTTAGAAAAATTTGACCAAAAATCTGATGGAGTGTTCTTAGGATATTCAAGTGTGGGAAAATTCTTTAGGGTGTTTAATAAGAGAATATTTGTGGTGTAGGAAACTACTTATATAGTGTTGAATGAATATGATCCTAAAAAGTTTAGAGTTGAGGATGATGATGAAATTGAAATTTTGGGAGAAGCAGATAGAACCCTAAATCACTGAAGGAGTAGGTGAGATTACCCAAGGAGTAGAAAATACAAATCTGAAGGAAAGGGTTGAACCTATAAAGAACTTACCTAGAGATTAGAGATATTATTTAAGTCATTCTAAAGAACTGATCATACGAGACCCTTCTGATGGTGTTAGGACTTGGCATGGACTTAGGAAGGAAGTGAACTACTTTGCCTTTATCTCAATGACTGAACCCACCAACATCAATCAAGCTCTTTCTGATGAGTTTTGGATCTTAGCCATGCAAGAAGAGTTAAATAATTTTATTAGTAATGATGTTTGGGAGCTTATAGAAAGACCAATAGGGATAAAGTGTAGTTGGAGCCAAATGGGTCTTTAAGAATAAAATGAATGATTCTGGTGTGGTGGTTAGGAATAAGGTAAGATTGGTGGCAAAGTGATACAACCAAATAGAAGAAATTGATTTTGAGGAGACCTTTACCCCTGTACCTAGATTGGAATCCATTAGAGTGCTACTAGCCTTTGCATGTTATAAGGGATTTAAGCTTTTTCAAATGGACGTTAAAAGTGTCTTTTTAAATGGGTGAGAAAAGAGGATGCGTTTATAGAGAAACTCCTAGGTTTTGAGAGTTCCTAATTTCCAAATCAAGTTTTCAAGTTAAAAGAAGCCTTATATGAATTAAAGCAGGCACCCAGAGCTTGGTATGAGAGGCTTAGCACATTCTTACTAGAGAGGGAGTTTGTTAAAGGGAGCATAGAAACCACCCTTTTTCTGAGAAAAGTAGCAAATGAATTACTCATTGTTCAGATCTATGTCGATGATATACTTTTTGGATCTTCTGATAAAAGGCTATGTAATGATTTTTTTAAAATAATGAGTAGGAAATTTGAGATGAGTATGAAGAGAGAGTTGTCCTACTTTTTGTGGTTTAGCATAATACAATTAGATGATTGAATCTTTTTAAATCAATCAAAGTACATAAAGGTTATCTTTAAGAAATATGAAATGGATAAAGCCAAGCTAATTAATACTCCCATGATATCCAGTGTTCAATTTGATAAGGACGCAAATAAAAAATTAGTTGATCAAAAGAAGTACATAGGGATGATTAGATCTTTACTTTACCCTGACTACTAGCCAACCTGATATATTGTTTAATGTTTAGCTCTATGCTAAATTTAAAGTTGACCCTAAAGAATCCCACCTGACTGCAGTTAAGAGAATTTTTAAGTATCTCTTAGGGACCCAAAACTTAGGAATATGGTATCCTAGACACAACACTTATTTTGAGATTATTAGATATTTTGATTATGATTTTATAGGATGTTAGGTGAATATAAAGAGCACTTTGGGACTTGCCAATTCATAGGACATTCTTTAGTCTTCTGGTCCAGTAGAAAGTAAAACTCTATTGTACATTACTTTAGGGAGTTGTGTGGCCCAAGTCCTTTGGTTGAAGCAACAACTTTTGGATTTAGGAATACTTGTAGGCACAATTTTGATCCTTTGTAATAACACTAGTACCATCTGCATTTTTAATAATCCTATCCAACATTCAATGACCAAGCACATTGACATAAGGCACCACTTTATTAGAGATGATATAACCAAAGGAGACATTGAGTTACACCATGTGGCAACTGAGAATCAACTGGCTGACATATTTACTAAACCACAAGCCTTTGGCACTTTCAATACTTTAAGGACCATATTGGGTGTGATTGACATAAATGCATGAACTTGATTCTTACTATTTTTTGATTTTTTTGTTGTTTTACTTTTTCTTTTTTTTATATTTTATTGCACTTTTTATATGTTTCACTTCTGTTGTTTTAATTTTTATCGTTCTTTTATTTTTTTTAATCACTGGTGCATTGATATATTATGCCTTGCTTTTATTTTTAAAAATTTATAATGATTGTTTAACATGTCTAAATCAATTATAGGGGGAAATACTATTAATTGTTTCATTTTCTCTAACTTCTTTTAGTAGTGTAATTCTTTTTTCTAAATAAAAGTCTATCTCAAATTAACAACTAGACTTTGCAATTGTGATCTTTTTTAATCTTGCTACAGTAATCAAACTTAAATATAATATTCAAAGTCTTTATTTTACCTTTTGATTTTTAGTAATTGTGTTGTTGCATTTATCATATAATTTTTTATTCTATTTTGTGATTCATTCTTCCTTATATTAGAGAGTGAGTTTTTTTTCTTTAATATCTGAAAGATATAATCACTACTGAGAACCTTTTAGAATTAAAAAAAAAGATCTAACTTGCAAAATAAATAAATAATTAAATAAAAGATAGCCAATAATGTCAAAATCAAAAGATGCGCAACGATACCAAATTAAAAATATATATATTCTCAAAGTGTATCAAAAATTAAAAGATGCATAAAGAGCGCCAATCAAATTGAATGAAGGCATAAAATGAGCCCACAAAAAGTATGCTTCTTCTCTTTCAAAATTTTTTAATCTTAGAAGAATATATGTGTCACTTGATATTTTTCAAAGGCTAGATTTCAAAATTTATGATCATGACTAATTACTTTTATATTTTACTCTATAAAATATTTTTTTAGAAACAAGGTTTGAACGGATCCCTTTTTCTTATTCAATTAATTTTTTTGATTTAGACCTTTACTTTTAAAAGACGGTTTGCCCTAGGAGAAGTCCAAGATAGGGCTAATAGTATTGGTTGTTTTACCATTTTTTAGGTTTCTATGATATTAACTCATTGATTCTTACAAATATATAATTCAATCACATGGAGAATTTATCATATTCAAGCTAAGATTAAAAAAAACCACTTTATGTTTTTTTTTATTTTTTTTGGTGTCTTTGCCTTTTTTTGTATTTTATTTTTTAAGTTGATTTTTATATTTTTGGGCCTTCTCTAATTTTTTCCTTGATGTAGTTTACTTTTGTTTACTAGTTTCTATTGTGTTTCTTTCCCTCCTCTTTTTTGTGATGTCAAAAGGGGGATTACTTGTACAGCTTTACGATGTTTTGATGTATTGTATTCATTTGTTAGTAAATTTTTAACCTTCTAATTTACTATTCTTTTACTATGATTTGAACAACTAAAATTTGATTGTGTGTTTGACATCATTAAAAAGGAGGAGATTGTTGTAAATCTGATTTCAGGGAATATAATTTTGATGATAGCAAACATTCCTATTTTTCTATGACTTCCTTACCTATAAACATTTTAGGTACATAAGATCAAGTGCAACTCAAGCCAACTCAAGATTGAGTAGATTAGAACTGACTCAGTTTGTAATTTTTTATCTTTTCTTGAGTCAATGGTATCATTGTGGGTTCTGGTGCAAAGTAACCTTACACACACACACTTGAGGGAAAAATTCTAATTGTTTTAGAGTTCTCTATTTTTGATCATATCATCCTGGGTGATTCTTATAATGTGCTGGACGATCAATTAAAAATAAAAACCCTAATTTGGGCATCATTGTTAAGGCAGCCATCATTAAGCACATCATCCCAGATGATTTTATCATCGTCCTGGATGATAGGCTCAAATCAGAAAGAATCAGCCACCAGTTCAGTTAAGGCATGTTATATTTTTGGACATCATCCAGGATGATATCCTTAATGATGCAGCTCAATTATGCCAAATTAATCTAGTAATTAAGGAAACCAATTAAGTTGATTGAATTATTACATTGTCTTGGATGATATCAGGATCATCTGGGATCATCAGTTAAACAAAACCCTAATTTTTTTTTTGGATAATACTTTATCAGACTGGTTTATTTAGGGAAATTCTTTGGATGATATGTAATAAATTGAACTAATTGTCCAGGATGATCAGAGATCGTCCTAGATGATCAAGTTAATTTTATATCATTTAGACATCCATTCAATGTGATGGTCTAGTTGATATTTGTCATTTTGCACTAATCTTTCTGGCTGATCGTGAGATCGTTTAGGATGACAAAGTAATTTTTCATCATTTAGACATCCATCGAGGGTGATGTGCTGGATGATATTTGATGAATTGAACTAATCTTACAGGACAATATACTATCATCCTGGACGATATGAATAAAAACTCTTCTGGTCATTCCATATTATCCTTGCTAATTGGGCTAAATTTGTACAGATTATACAGGACGATCTACATATCGTCCTGGATGATAATGTCAGTTTTTTATAATTAAGAGCTATTCCAAAGCTCTTCTTTATAAACTCTCTTATTTCACCCAAGAAGGTATCTTTTGCTACTGTCTTGACTTGAGAGAGCCTAGAGGAGAGGGAGAGAAAGGGAGAGAGAGAAAGAAGATCTTGTGAGGGGGTGTTTTTGAGGGGTTTCACAAATGTTTCACGAAGCAAGGATCCAAGTAATCCTCTCCAATCGTCATCTCTAGTCCTTGGAGGTTCGAGAGAGATCTACTTCAGCAATCGATAAAGGTTCTCTGCCTGCTTCAGGAGGAAGCAAAAGGAGTCAGGTTCTCTGCCTTATCATTGTCGGTGGAAATGAGGTTTGTAAAGGCTTCTCCATCTTGTTGTTGGAGCAAAAGGAGAGTCACTTGGTTTAGTGCAATACTCGGAGGGCGCCTCCGGGGAGTGGATGTAGGTCGAGTTGACCGAATCACTATAAAATTATGTGTTATTTATCACTATTTTTTTGCATTTAATTTTCATACTTTGTGGGGAACTTTCGTTTGAGTTTGTGGTTTGATTGAGAAATTTTTTATATACAAATTCACCCCCCCCCCCCCCCCCCCTCTCGGTTAGCCTTGGGCTAGTTCATAAGGGCTTAACATTCCTAATGAACTTTTAATAGTGACTTCATACATATGTGAGGTCAACATTCCCCTTTCTTAAGTTCCTCCTTTATAGATTTCCTAAATGAATTCACTATCATAAGAGAGGATTCCAGTTGGGGTCACTAAGTCTTCTTCTGATATGATGTTAAGGAGATTGGTTTGTGATTTCAACACATTGACATCAGAATAAGAAGATGAAAAAGGACCACTAAGGGAGTGCCTAACAACTCTTTGTGAAGAGTATGTATGAGAATGAAGATACAGCTTCCTATGGACAAGTAAGTGTACCTTTTATTCACTTTTTATTTCTTTTATCAAATTCATGTTGCTAATATTATACAATCTTGAAATATTGACTAGTTCTTTAGTATCAACTTGAGAAGGGAAACAAAATTTACTTTAATAATCAAACAGAACATTAGGATTATTCAATTCATCTTTAAGGATAAAAGAAATATTCACCCACCATGTTGAAAATGAAATTAACTATGTATATGCTTTGGTTTGTGTCCAAAATATTTTTTCCCTTCGCTAGCATACTAAAATAATGTACATTTTAAATTGGGTTCTAGGTCTCCTATTGAGGAAAACCTTTATAATTAATTAAATATTCAAAGGGAAAATTTTTTATTAAATTGGAGACTAGGTTTAATTTAGACTTATAACTTAACAGATTTTGTTTAAATATTTGAATGCTTCAATCAATATTTTGAAATAAATTTTAGGGTTATAAAATTTATTTGAAGGCGAGGATAATCCTCCCAAAAAAAAGTTTGAGGGGTGTAAATGCATCTGGATTTATGGTCACTTAGGGTGCACTTCCAGCGAACCACCTAAGCACACCATTTTAAAAGATGATCTTTAGATCTAATGCACGCAGGTAAATAAATTACTTTTAATGTTAGTATGAGGCATTATGGTTAAGATTACAAATAAGAGTTTTGTAAAATTAGTTTGCACAGATGCACCTAACTAATGCAATGTAATTAATATGACATGATAATTTGAAATTTAAGAATAAATATGAAAAAAATTGAAATTTTTTTAGGCTAGTGTACACCGCAAATACATCTAGGAAAATTATAGGAGGTAAGAAAAATCCTAGAGATCCTTCCATAAGAATTTAAGTTAAATTGAAGATATCGATATACAATTATTAAAGAAATAATGTTTATTGTATTAATTAAAGTGATAATACTTAATTATTGGCCTTTATAATATACTCATTGGATAGTGCTCTCTATCCTAAATCCATAGACAGGTCATACACAAACTTTTCCCATATGATCAAGAGCAATAAATTTTCCAAATATTTACCTTTGAAATTAATTAAAATTCCCTAAACCGTAGGACTTACATAGTGGACAGTCAATTTATCATTTGCTCTCCACATGGTGCATGCTTGCTTGTTACATAGATCCATAACAAGGCCTTCAGATTGCCTAGATAAAAATTAATATTTCAATATGGGATCACATGGCTAGCATTTAATGGGCTAAACCTTGAAGAGGTTAGTAGGAACCTTTTCCAATGTGATTAGAGACATGGAAGAAAAATAAAAGAAATTGATGGCTCTG
Source organism: Dendrobium nobile (assembly GCA_022539455.1). Taxonomy (NCBI): domain Eukaryota; kingdom Viridiplantae; phylum Streptophyta; class Magnoliopsida; order Asparagales; family Orchidaceae; genus Dendrobium; species Dendrobium nobile. The sequence goes on along the minus strand of CM039736.1, from coordinate 36,054,642 downwards.
ATTTCAACTTTAACCTCTAGCTTTGAACAAGGACTATACATGTAAATCAACTAAACTGGAAATCTAATTGATTAACTGGCTTCAAATCAATCTAGGAGGATCTCAATGGAAGAACATGGCCGTCCAACAACTTGATGGTGATGGCAAGGAGATTTCTTTACTCGGAAATATCAAAGTACATCTTCAAAAAAGTTTACACTAAATTTTATAATTTTAGAAATTTTCATATATTTTTTGAATTAGGAATGAATATATAAAGATAAAAATAATGAAACAAAAAATAAGGTTTTAGGGTATTTGAATTTTGGGAAACATTAAATAAATGGTTTCACTGGGATAGACTATGTTAAATTGATTTAGGAAGTGTTTATATCAATCCCTGAAACTTTCACAATGTTTGGATAACGTTTAATCTAGTAAAGGGCCAAGAAAATCCAACTTGATCCGGTAATCTCTCGCTATTGGCTTACAACTTAAATTTTGATTTGAGGGGGATAAAATGGTATAGAAAACTATTGAAAAACATTAAATAGGAAAAAAATAACAAATAAAAATTATAGAAGTTTCATCAAAGATACTCCCCAAAAATAAGGCACAAAGCTCACCAATGTCAAGTGCAATGGGACATGATACAATACAAAAAAATTACCATTTCAAGTGTATTTATTGATAGATTTGAAAGTGACAATAATTATGAACAACTTTTTAGCATTATTTTTGTAAAATATTTAACTGGAACTGGAGGCTAATTCTATTCAAAACTTTGTCAGTTAGGACCTAATCTTTAACTAACAATTTTTTCTTCTTTATTTCATGTAAATAAATAGAGCATGCCATTTTTTCTGGCTTGATCTGTTGTCATAATTCTACATGATTTTTCAATAATTTTGTTTGTTTCTTTCAATTTCAAAACAAGAAATTGTTTCTTGATCTTTGAATATTTTTATTCAATTTGAAATTTCATCCACTAAATTCTTAATCAATTTGGTATGGTTTTTTTTTTTCCAAATTTTATTTTGTTAAATTTGTGTATATTTGAATTTTATTTCTATTAAATGTGATTTTCCTTCGATAGTAGACTTTATTTATGTTATATTAAATATTTTATATAATATAGGAAATTTCTAAATTTTTTTCTATAATTCAGTTTTAATATTTATTGTAGAAAATTTAGCATTTCCTTTATCAACATATTTACTCAACTAAGTTTGAGCCTAGCTATAGAAAAAAAATATGTATATTAATATAGACATTTACTCTCGAAGGTCACTGGTGTATAATTGACTATTACCAGTATGAAATGGTTTTATAGATGTATTTGTTAATGGAGTTAAATGTTTAGCATAGATTCAATATCAACTGCCTTTGTTATTCTTAAAGGAAATTGTAGGTTGTCTTTCTCTACGTATATAAAAGAAGCCTACCACACACCATATGAAGTTAGCCTTGATTTATACCATAAAGGCTTGACTTGATGCTTAATAAAATTTTGTTGCATAATTTTAATGATGTGTGGTGCATGTGTGCGAAAATAAAATGTTGAACAAAAAGTTTTTCGCAGTGATTGACAAAAAAAAATGTCAAAATTATATTATCAATGAAAAAATTCCAAAAAAGTTGTCAAAAATTTTTCATAAATTTTCCTCAAAATATTTTTCAGGAATACTAATAACTAACTAACAAAATTTTTTGCAATCTTTTCCATAAAACAAAATCCATGAGTAAAAAAGTAAAAAATATATTATAAGGTAGTTCCCCCATCATTTTTTTTTCTCATTTTGATGAACTATTTGGATCACAATTTCCCTTGAAAGATCAACCAAAGGCTATAATGGATATATCATGCAATGGTTTTCTAATTCTGCTAGTGTTCACTCTGGCCAATTCAATATAAACCATTACCAATAGATTTTATTACATCAAAAATCGTTTCATATGTGCATTTTACCAACACTCAATTTTCAATAAAGATTTCATGGAAGTTAAATTTGTTATGAAAATTTATCTTTTTCCAAGGGAACTTTCAATTAGAAATAGTCCTTATGCCTATAGTGATCACTGTACCATGTCCATTAATCAAGCCCAAGATTTTACTTTTGAATAAAGCCACTAATCCTTCTCCATCTATTTTAAAAGTTTCTTCAAACAAAAACAATAAATTTTCATTCACTAATGAGGTATTAAATACTTATACATGGGGAAATTTAAATTAGGGCTGTTGGGAGAGAAAAGAAGCTAGCAAGCCATTGAAGTATCCACCTTAATGAATCCCTCCATTCACTTGGACATCCATTCCATATTTAATAAGTCAAGATGTGACACTCCACACTCCATAAGCTAACCAATACAATCAATTACACTCACGAATGAACACTTGGTTGCACTCAAGTCTACTTCATTGCACTCTAAATAAAATACAACTTAATTATAAGGAACATATTCTAGAAAATGAAAATATATGAAATTTTCTTAGGTCTATTTCGATTGGCTCTTTGCAATGGGTCCATCATTACTTAATATTGTTCTCTTGGTCTACATCCTTGTATTCTAAGCTTTAGTGTAGGTTCTACTCCACACTTACTGCTCTCATACATCATCCACCTTAAGTATAATACTCACCATACCAAAAATGATATCATAAGGAAAAGAACATAAAAAAGCACATCAAAAGAAATATTGTATCAAACCTAAACTCAATTATATTTAGGAAATAAATGTTTACTTGTATATTGCTTCAAAGGTATTTAACAGGTAATTGAATAAGGCAAGAACCAACGCTCTAAGAAGGCCAACATGATGAACTCTATCAAATGATCTGAGTGATTTTACATGTTAAAAGCTTACAAGAGGACTCACATAAAAAATAAATAGGCACTACTCATATAAGCTTACTATAGAGCTCTCCAAATATAAGGTAGGTTAGCAACTTCTCATGTTTAACAACTTGGCACCTACCACAGGCTAGGATATCACACTAATTACTCACTCTCTCTAGAGTTACCATCATATCACCGTAACTCAACTACAGGAAAGAACCTATTTAAGGAACCTTTAGCTTACCTTACCATGAATTGCCAGCCACTGACCCTGACTTTTCCACCCTCATATCTTAGTAACCTTCTCACTAAGGAGATTTTATGATTTTCTTAAGATGCATGTAGCTTTCAAAAATCTAAGCTTCTCCTCCTTAAAACTCACTCATATGCTTACCCATTCCTTCTTGGAACTACAAAGATTGCAATGAATATGGAGCTCATCTAATGATCACTCATCCCTTCCAAGATAAACCAAATATAAATTGCTTGAACTCTGCATCACCACTCTCTATGAACAAATCAGTAAGACTCACATGTTTAGGGAAGTGTGTAGCATTGTATGGGTGATCTTTGTAGCATATTTACATAGATATACTATTTCTATGAAGTGTCTTTCCTATAGCCCTCATAACTATATAAATAGGAGGTTTAGAGGAATAGTTTTGAGGATGTTTAACTAATGTTCAATACTTATTTAGTTTGAGATCTATATGTATTCTATAGAGTTTTTCCTTATTCTTTCCACTCTCTATTCTCACAAGTTCCAGCTCAATAGGTTTAGATGTTACTAACATAAGGTAGCTTTTATAATTAAATTTATATCCAACAAACTTTCTATTATGCACATTCAATTTTGGTTGTTACTAATCACCTATTCAATGGTGTACTTATCAAGCTAAATTCTTTTAGCAGGTTGTTAAAATGGTTTGTAGAGTTGGGAAGTCTTAGATTTCCTATTCACCAAGGATATGCATCTAGGCCTAGAGGCTAAATGACTTTCTACTATTTTTTAATGACCCAAGAAATAGATAAAAGGCTCAAATATGCAATAATAAACCTAGATCCTATAAATGGATAAAGCCTTAGGTGAGCATGACATAAGGGCGGGTATGGTTATGAAGAGACCAATTAAAAAATTAATTACTTAGGCCATAAGCATTAGTTTTTTTTATCAAAATAGCCAAATAGACTATGAAGATTACACATGATCCTATGAATTGTTTCATGAATTAGAGTAATAAAACTAAAAGCCTATTCTAAATCTCTTTTAGTTATAAGTCACATAAATAACAAGCATGAAAATAAGAGCAGATATTATCTAAGCACCGCTTTAAGGTAAACTCCAAAATAAATACTCACCTACTTAAAAACAACTTTGACTCCTAGAGAATAAAGTCGCCTTATTAACATCCTTTAAATATAAGGCTATCAAGATGGAAACCATCTTGAAAAAAATTAGATTGACCATTAAAGATGGAAAAACAATGTAGGTAGAAAAAAAAACTTTGATGATTCTAATTGATATTTTTTTTAGTATTTAATGAAAGAAGAAATAAGCGCCAAGTTTATTGATCTATGATAACTCAAAATAAATATAACATGTTACTTAATAATTAAAGTACAATTATTTGTGACGTCAATAAATTTCCTTAATGTGTTGTGTTTAAGAAGACAAGTAGAAAAGGTTTCTCAAAAATGTCCATCCAAGATTGTTTTCATAGTCATCAAGAGTTATTGGAATATATCATTAGCATATTTTGTTTTATCAACAATATCATAATAAATAATTCGTTGGAGTTACCCAACAAAATCATTAAGGACTTCTTATCGTTGTATGTCATTCACCTCAAGTTTGCCTTAATGTATGGTCCATAAAACTAATAGGCAGGTAAAAGAGATAAAAATGATGATAAGAAATCTACTATGGAAGAAGGTGGAGCAAGCAAAAGAAAAATGGGTGGAAGTACTCCACTTTATCTCATAGGGAATAAGAATTAATCCTTCCATAGTGACTAGCCAAACAATATTCTCTCCCATGGAGTTAAGGCATTACTCTTACTTGAACTCAAGCAACATAGTAAGGGAGTGATTGTGATAATTAACTTCAATGAATGGGCGTTTAGTGAGTAAGTGGAGAGGAATTAACAAGTTTTTGATTTAGTAGTTGGCCCCTTTGATAAACTTTGACATGAAGCCATGCTTAGGCAAGGAAATGTTAAAATAAGGATGATTAAGTACTATAATATTTATATTAGGGAAAAAAAGAACATTCACAAAGGAAACTTATTTCTATCAAACTAGATACCCTAACTAGCTTCTCATTGCTAGTCAAAAGGGGATCAACATTAGAGGGCCCTTCATCATTAAAAGTTATGTGAAACATGGGATGATGCATGCTACAAACTCATTCAAAAAGGGAGTAGCTAAGAACATGAAGTATTTATGTTTTGAAGATTTTCTACCCTTAAGGGAGGTCATCAGACTTGCCTTTATATAAGATTATATATAATGACAATTAGTCTTTATTACTTTCCATGTTTTATATATATGTATCCTATGTACAGGTCACTAGAAGAGTGAGTTTCTAAATCTAAATTTATTAAAGTCAAAATTAATGCTTAGGGAACTTGCTCCCATTTACATGATAATGCTCAATATATTTTCTTACTACATTGACTTTAAGTAATGAATTCACCTATTTATAGGGCATTCATGATCAATTCTCTAGAAATTAACTTTAATGAGTTAATAAGTTAAAATAAAAGAGTGAGAAATTCATTGCTAGAAAAAATAATATAAAAATATAGAAAATGAAAAGGAGAAATAAAGAAAATATTTTTATCAGAATCATCCATTTTTATTGATTAACACATTGCACTAACTTGCTCCATTATTCATAAGAAAGTCAACTTATATATTATTCAATTATATTTTTAATGAGCTCTTGAACATGTTATCCAAGCCCTTTTGGCTAAATTCCCCTTTAGAAGAAGATCTATAATGAGTATTGCGTATATCTCCTATGGGTAATGAGTCTAAGCAGTTAGACCCATGTAAAGAGAGGCAAATCTATGTTCACAATGAGTCGCCATTTCCAAACAAGGTTATAGGTCTACTCCCTCCTTTGAAATAATATCGATAAAAGTAGAACACAAGTCACCTACAACAGGTATGTTTAGGTGATTACCCCGTGAAAATTAAAATAAATCAAAATTTTGGCACAAGGCAAGTCCTCTGTCATGCAACACTACTCTAAGTTCATATTATAAATAAAATATGTTGAGATGAAAATTTCAATCATCTGTGTTTCTCATCATAAAAGGATATTCTTTCATTATGCAAATTTGTCCATTATTTTTTGTGTTTATTGAATTGAATTACTTTAGTATACACAAATGATTTAAAGACTTATTACAATTGATTTTATATTTGAGAACTGAAGCATGCTTATGAAACTAGTAATCCATAGTTTAAGTAACTTGGTTTCAACTAACTTAGTTATAATCTGATGATGCTAGGATTGTTATGTAAAATTTATATGCCTTCTTAATTATTGCCAAGATCCCTAAAAATATATGTATCTTTTAACACTTCTTTCCTAATATTTTCACTTAAAATAAGTAGTGATAAACACCTATAGATTTTATTTCTTTATTCCATTATTCAAGTATAGTCGAGTTAAAGACTTGGTTGAATTTCATTATTATTTATTCACCTAAGCCATTATAAATATATGTTGAGTCTTTCTCACAAGAAAAACAAGATTAACAATTGAAAATTTTATTATAAAAGATGAACATACAAAGAAAGAGATGAGGACTCAAATACAAAATTAAAGTGCCAAGTAGGAAAATATTTATATACCTCAAAAAATAGCCTAATCACTTCTATATCTGCAAGCTATTAGCCTATTATTTGGACTTCTTTGAACTTTACTTAGGATCCAACATTAAACCATTCTTTTCTCAGTTAACCTAAACTATAGTTTTCCATCCTTATTCTATGTGGCAAGTTGATACATCCTCTCTTTTGCCAGGTTTAAGTATATTGAGGTATAGATCTTCTTTAAGGATTCAACCTTTATAGTAGGTTTAAGTTGGTTTGCTAACTATATCAAAGGTGCTTTTCTAAGTGTTTCTCACTGAGTTCTTTAATACAAACTTAAGTTCCTTCTCTATGTTGATGTTTATAGTTGCCTCTAATGACCTTGAGAGGAAAACCCACTCATAATAATGACTCCTCTAGGTTCAGTAAAAAGAATTTTATGCCCCCCAAAGAAAGCTTCATTTTTATAATTGGATGGATCTTTCAAGAGAGTTAACTCCTCCTCCTTCTATATAATTCAACCTTGGTTTTGAGTTTTTTATCCTTACCAAGCATATCCATCAACGGTTTTAGGCTACTTTCCTTTTTAGCCTATGTCATGCCATCCTCTTTATTGATGAAAATGCCCTTACTTGCCACTATAGGAGGCACCTTAGTCACCTTTACTTCAAGGGCATTAGTTAACCCCTTCTCCTCTAAAATTTCATATAGCTTAGAAATCACTTTATGCCCCATCAAAATGGGCTCCTTTGAATGTGTAGGATCCTTCATCACCTTCCTCACTTTTTAATTTGGAGCCTCCTATTTCTCCTTCAGACTCATCAACCTTCTTTCAACTTCTCGTGCCTTCCCTACTTAGCTAAAGGAGATGCTTCGCAAAATTACCTAAACACTGCATGGTTAGTTTGAAATAAAGAGCCAGACAAGCCATATGTATGTAAAACACATCCACATATGAGTGAGAAAAACACTTAATAGAATTGTAAAAAAAATCATAAAGCGTTTGAAGACCTTATTATAGAAGATACTATAGAGATGGTTATAAATGAGGTGGTGGTGTAATATAAGAGATCCCAAAAATGAATTTCGTCACCTTGGCTTATTGCTCATTCAACTCAAGGACTATAGCCATGCGTTTAGGGAAGGGATTGGAGAGGTCAATATTAACCATTTGATGATACTATAAGTTGTGGATCTATGGCTTATGATTCTGTTGATAGCAAACATTCTTTTTTTCTCTACAACTGCCTTATCTACTGACATTTCAAGTTCACTTGATCGGACTGCAATTTGGATTCAACTCAAGATTGGGTAGACTAGGTCTGAGTCAGTTTGTACACTTTTTTCTTTCTTGAGTCTATTGTATTTGGTGTGGCTCCTGATGCTTTGTAACTTGGAAGATTTTCTGACTGTTCCCTAAATTTTATTGTTTTTGGCAACATCATCCGGGACAATTTTATATCTTCCTGGATGATCGGTTCAGAAGCAAAAACCCTAATTAGGGCATCCCCATTAAGGCAGTCATCATATGTTAATTGGCCTGGACGATACTTCTATCGGTCAGGACGATAAGCACAATTCAAAAAGAATCAGCCGCCATGATCAGATTAGGTATTCATTATTTTAGGAAATTGGCCAAGATGATATACACATCGTCCCGGATGATCTAACTCAATTATGCCTAAATTGATCAGGTATCTTTGGAAAGCATTAATGGCTGATTGATATGATCACATCATCCTGGACGATCATAGGATCGGCTAGGATGATTGCCTGGACGATTTACATCGGCCAAAATCTATTCAGGGCGATGATCAGGATGATTGAAATCGGTTTTAAACTAATTATATGGGACAATCGTGAGATCGTCTAGGACGATGTAACCAATTTTCTTCTGATCGTCCCAAATCGTGTCAGGCTGATGAGATGAATTTGAACTGATCATACAAGACGATATGCCTATCATCCTGGACGATAATTTTGGCAACTTGCCTTAATGAGTTTATTTTGAGCCCTTCTATTTAAGAGATATCAAGGCACTTTGTAAAGTTTCTTTGGCAGCTGCTGTAGCTTCGTTCTTTTGGGGGAAACTTGAAGGGAGAGCTTGAAAGGGAGTGAGGAAAGGGTGGAGTTTGAAAGAGATAGAAGATCCTATGAGGGGGGACTCAAGGGAGTGTGGAGGGGGTTCCACATTGTTGCCCCGGCAGGATTGCACCTTAATACCGTCGGATTCAAGGCTTATCTTGAGGGAAGTTCAACAAACAAGAAGATCTTATTGGTGTCAAAGGATCTGGCGACTCAACTGCACCAGGGAAGGTGGAACTGATTTTTTAAGGGCTTCTCCGCCTAGCTGTGGGGGCTAAAAGAGAGACACTTAGTTTAGTTCAATACTTGGAGGGTGCCTCCAAGGAGTGGACGTAGGTCAAGGTTTGACCGAACCACTATAAATCTGGTGTGTTCTTTTCTTATTATTGCTTCCGCATTTAATTTCCGCTTCATTGATTTTGATTGTGGTGAATCTTGTTTTTGGATTTAAGATTGTGGTTGTTTTAAATACTGATTCACCTCTCTATCTCTTTATTAGTCTTGGGACAGTTCTATAGGGCTTAACATCCCTAACGAACTTTCACTATATATAATAATGAACTTTCCCTTCTAATTAATAGGCTTGTTAAGTAATCCACTCATACATATTGCAAGTACATAAATTTTGCACACTCATTCTTGTTAAACTTCACAAGAAAAATGTGGCAGAATAAAGTGATCTCCAATGGCAGTTTGCACATTCACTAAACGAAATGAAGGAGATCAAGTATGCTATAGCATTCAGTAGTATTTATGCAGAATAAACCAATAAAATTTGACACTTTTTGGAAACTCATAATAGAATGGAATTCACATGGGATGTAGATCTTCTTCTAATAGTAAGTATTGAGATGCTCATTTTTTGTTGGAATGTAAATTCATATGGTTGTGTTTACATAGGAGTTCCTTGAAAAAGTAAATGGTTAATGTACGAGGTTACAAAGGAAAAAAGAAAATTTATGAATAGTATCCCTCAAGATTCTTAGTATTGGGTTTATAAATAAAATTGTAATGAGAATACAAATGTAAAGCTTGCGATGTAGGCTCGACTAAGGAATACTTTTAAAGATGGATATGATTCAAATTATAAAGCACTATCCACATTTTGTAATTAATACACAAATTTTTCCATTATTTTCATCATTACCTCAAAATATAGTTGACTATTCCTTACTTTCCCTCATGCATGGTCTTTGCAAAATTATATTTCAAGAAGGGCCTTGTATTTATAAATACAACAACAACAACTTCAAGCCTTCGTCTTACTATGTTGGGTCAACCTTGTATTTTTAAATATTATAGAAAAATAATTTTTTTATAATTATAAAACATTTATTTCAATGATTAAAATGTTGTTCTTAATATAGCTAACTCAATATAGTTCATTTTCTCTTACTTGTAACATGCAAGGGTTAAACTGAATAATGAAATGTGTAAAAGTATCCAGAGTTAGATTGGATTTTATAGAAGAAATATTTTTGTGGCCTCACATTGCATTAATTTTGCGGAATCAAGATGATAACCAAGACCACAATAACATAAATATAAAAATTTTGTATTTACTTTAGTTTTTAGTATTTGGTAGCTATAAGAAATCCTCACTTTTTTTTCCACTCGCATTTCAAAGAGTAAAGTAAAATAGGAAACAAAATTTACACTTCTGCATGCCCTCTCAAGTTCTTGAATAAAGTCATAATGTGATAACTCAACCCCTATATAATATTGAATAATGTCTCTCCCAAGGGGAAATATCCCTACTCTGTAAAATAATTTGGTGGAAGTTGCTTATCTTGAAAACCTGAGGGTTCACACAAGACACATTAAATTGGGATGACTCATCCTTCTATAAGAAGCACACTCCTAAAGCAACTTATTATCACATGGAGCAATTAGCTAGTTATGCATTTTATTAACCCACCAACAGAGAAGGATTTTCAAAGAATAATAAAGCTCATTTGTTGATGCTCAGCCAACCATGGAGTCTACTACCTCTTCAAATCAAGTACACTCATCTCTTACATCATGATAGCCCATGGCCTCCACCAAAGAGGTGGTTAGTATGACCAAAGATCTCATTGATAGTAGGCCTTTATGCTTTGCTAATCTAAGGACTCTTCTCTATTTACTCTCCTATAAATCAACATAAGGGAATCTTGACCTCATTGTTTTATGAAGTTAAAACTCTAAATCAAAACTCCAATCTAAATTTTCAATTCATTGAACTCCATTTCAAAACTTGAAATCCTATTCTATTATGCTTTGGCATAGTAATTAAATCATTAAACTCTAAATCACTCATTAAATAATCACCTTTAGATTGACATTTCATCTCTTGCTCAGTCACTAACAATCACCTAAATGATTTTTAATGATATGAGTATTATAAAAGCATAAACCATTCAATAATTGATAGAATCCAATCTTTAATCAAATAAAAAAATCAAATACATGTCATAATCCCAAATTCAAAATCAATGTTTAAATTCAATAACCCAAAATGCTTGGACTTTTCATTATTTTAGGGAAATTTTCCATTGATTCAAAACCTATAAAATGGCCTTGGAATCATGTTTTGCCAATCGAATAATTGTTAAGCATGTCTTTAGAGTCTTCCATTTTATTTTTGAGGCATTAATAGCTCTTTAAATCTTAAAACCCAAAGCATATTACATGCACACAAAACCTTGCATCTTATAGAAAGTAATATTGGAAGATTTTTTAAAAACATTGAACATTTTCATAATCATTCTCATGTTGGTTTGAACTTCCTTGATCACTTAGTGGACCATGGTTGACAAGGAAAACCCATATACCCTAAACACACCAAAACCAAATTTTCATAAACTTTGACATGGCTCAATCATGCCAACCTCTGAAACCTCTCCCAATTAACTCCAAATCACATTTGGAGTGGGTTGGACCCAAATCTAACCCTTGGTTAAGCATGGTAAACCAAGTCAACCATAATAGAAAAAATGAACCCTTAAATCTTAAAACAAGCAACATGGAGGCTCCATTAATGCAAGAAATGTCTTCCAACTAGTTTTAAATATGATTTTGAGTGAGTTGGACCTAACCCAAACCCCTTATTGAACCAAGTTGACCAAGTGAACTGTATAAACTTGCATTAAGCCTTACAAAAAATTGTAATAATTTAGGTTAAAACAAAGTGCCCCAAACCCATTGGGATTATCCAATGATTTCCCAAGGGTCAACTTTAAAAAAAAAAAAAAAAGATTCAGCTTAAGGGCCCACTTGGTTTAGTCACAAGGCTTGGCCCAAAGTGGTTCTCTTAAGCTTAAACATGAATCTTGTAAAACTAAATTGCATAAAATCATGCATAAGGTGTCCCTTGACCCATTGATTAAAATGAAGCAAGCCAAGTCTATTGGTTGACCTGCGCCAACCAATTGGTCTAGCAAAACCTCCAAAAACAAAAACACATGAGCTTATTTGTTACCCATCCCAAATTAAAACTGATAAATGGTCAAAATGAGTTCTAAATCTTCATTACAAAAGCCATAAGTAGTACATTGTTTGTGGATTGCTGATGAGGCAAGATTCCCCAAAACCACCCATGTACAACCATTGGTTTAGTTATAACATCATAAATAATGAATAATGGGAAAAAAATGTTAGAAACTTCCCTTACGTCCTATTTGTTAGTTCCCAACTAAAATTGTTATTTTTCTTTGTTGAGGTGGGAAGAATTTGAAATTTGGAGGTAATTTTTATCTATTTTAAATAATCCCTCTTTTCAATGATAAGGGGTTAGTTCTTTTGATTGAAATATCTTTAAAATTTTATTTTAAACTCTTGTAGCCTTCTATAGTGCCTGAAATACTTGAGTTAAGAGTTCTAAGGTGTTCAAGGTGAAAGTCTCCATAGCCAAGAACTTTTGATCCAATGCTTCTCGAAACTTGAGGTTTTCAAGAAAGATCAATAGGGAGTCTCTAGAACTCCATAAGATCCAATTCCATGAAGTTTCTTTAACCCTAGATTAAGGATTCAATTTTAAAGAACATTAATATCTTAAGTCATGGAGCATCCAAACTCCATGGATTACGACATTAGATCATCAAAAAAATTTTCCTAAAATTTCATTAGATTTGGATGTGTGAATAGGATAAAAAATCATAAGTAAACTACTATATATCTCATTTAATAACAGTGAAAACTTAGCAAATCTGGGAAGTTTGATCGCACAAGTATTTGATTAGAAGGTCCATAAACTATCAAATTGTGTAACTTGTTTGACTATTTAAACCATGGGATGGATGGGATGTAGTGCAAACGGATTAAGGCAATTGGTTCAAACTTCATTTGATCTTATGGTGGGCACAACTAGCCAATATGGATAAGTGTGTAACCGCCACAATCAGGCTCGGCCAATCATGCGATTCATGCATCAATGTGTATCCACATAGGAGGAAAATGTGGTAGCAGTTAAAATGGCAACGGAGGATCGAAAATATTTATAATTGATTTATTTCAAAAATAAAAAGCCTTAAAATTCCACAATTCTCTATAGATTAAATACTTTTAAAAAATGAAGCTACGCATATATGGAACCAGATTAAGGAGAGCTTTAATTTAAATATAAAATAAAGTAGGTCTGATGAGTAAATTAGGAGTAATTTGCATTTGAAGGTTATATACTTTTTATTGAATTCTCTTTAATTACTAATCAAATTAATTACATACTTGCTTAAGATATTCTTGGGTATGTTCATGAATTCCCATAATTTTCATAGGCTTGTCGGATTATTATATTTGTTTGAATGGAATTTATAAAATTATGGATCATATTTAGACCAAAATTTTATAAATTCTTAAAAATGATTTCATAGAGCATTAGTTCTTAATTCTCTAGGGTTTTCTAGTTTGATATTCAATGGTTTGTTTTCCACTAATTTCAGCACTATCCCATATCTAGAAAGCCGTAAAAGAATTTCTAAATATATAGTTTTATTTATTTTAGAACATAATATATATATATATATAATATACTATAAGAAAATAGGTAATTAGCGACCAACAAAATTGTTCAGTAAAAATGTTAATTTGGACGCTAAAACAAATAGCGACCAAAAATATTTAGGTCGTTGATTTGTCGCAATAGCCTCGTCGCTGAGGCTTTTAGCAACAAAAATTTTTTTTGGTTGCTAAATTTGTGACCACTACCATTTTTTTGATGCTAATGATTAATTATTTGGATGCTATTTAATATCTTAATTATTAATTTTATTTATCACATTTGTTAATAGCGATTAAAACAAAAGTTGGTCACAAAAAAGATCAGCCAAGCACATCACAAGCCCCTTTAATTTCATGAAATGTGATTATTAATGTAAATCAATTTTGTTCATATTTAACAAAATTTATTTTTTATTCAATTTTTATAACTTTGCTAAAGTATTTAAGATTAATCAATCACTCCTTAATATTAACACATCTATTTAATTCTCAGTATTTAGATATATAAAATACATATTAAAGAAAAAACAGTAATTTTATTACATTGAGGTAACAAAAATAACAATTTCTGAATAAAAAAATATTCATTCTTCAATAAAGTAAATAAGGATTTGCTAGAAGAAAATGAAAATTGTATTCATTTATATACTTTTAAAAATACATTCATCAATTAAAAATACAAAATATAATATCTGAAATCTCCTTACTAAAATGTTAATGTTTACAAAATAATCAGCTATAACTTCTATAGTTGAACATTACGAAGGTCATCAGCTATGAAGGTTGTCGCAATAACAGCTTGTCCTGCAAGGAATCTCACTCCCATACTAAAAGTTGCTGCCTTATTCCTACATGTTTGAATCTTTGGCCGCAACACCATGAACAACCGTTCATGTTTGATTAACAGCTTCTTATGCATAGAATTTGGCTTTTTAGCATGAAGATGTTGGTACCTTCTACATTTTAAAGCCTCTTCGTCAATGTCAATCATGCTATCTTGAGGACCCTGATCATTGCCAACTAGAATTACGGATACTCATTCCAGAGTCCATTAAATGGTAATTCAACTATGGCAAATTGAATTCCACCTGAAATTGTTCCATCATATTAATACTCATTCCAGAGGACCTTGTAAGCTCCTTGATATTCTCCAACCTAAACCGGGAAATAAAACCATTAGATCTAAGCTTGCAAGGTATAATAATCACCTTCGCAAGTAGGTTTGCTTCATACTTTCATTCGAAGATCCAAGATGTGAAGATCATTTACCTTATTTTCACCATTCGTTCCTCCTAAGACAGCCATTCTTTGGCTTATAATCACTACGATGTGACTATCTCAAGTGTCCGGTTTGTGGCCAGTGGTAGCAAGAGAGCTTCAGATCATTGTAACAAGATTAAGAGTAAGCACATCACTAAAATGCAATCCACCGCAACATCCCTATGGAAAGAAGATAAATGCATTCAAGAAGAACAATATATTAAGATAATAATAATCTACTTAATGTGCTCATTCTTCAAAAAAATTTGTTAAAAAAAGAAGCCATAAAGAAAAAAAGTTAAGGAAATTATGGAGGACTCTGTCAAGCTCTCATCAAACAACAAAGAAAATTTTAAATCACATATGTCACAAACATGTTCTAAAGCTAATGAAGCAACTGGTTAGCTCACTACCAAGGAAGTTGCTCTTGATGGTATTCAAAGTTCATAACACCAGATAGAAGAGGTGCAGGTTTCATAAGATGGAAATCTAAGCTTTCAAGGTATTTTTTCATTAAAAAAATAGAATAAAAAAGGTTGCATAACATTCATGCTACTGTAATAGTTATCTCATATTCCTGTTTGAGCAATCTATTATACCTACTTTACCATATATCTTTTAATATCCAAAAGTGGTTACATAATAGATACTTAAGAACAAATATGAAAAAAATAAAGAAAACCAATAGACAAATTGGAATTCATGAACCGCCAGTTTCCAATCGCAAATCATTGACAAGCCTCAATCAATTCTCTCAGCTCCAACCAATCAGAAACAACAGAACACTTAAATTGATCAATAAAAACCAAACAAAAAGACCACATGCAGTATCATCCATTACCTCTTTAAAGATAATTACCTGAAGTTATGTTTAGACAAAGAGCAAGGCGGTGCATGGACAACGTTCTAGGCAATGCATTGCAGATCATTCCAACACCATTATCAGTAATGCTTGACCTGAAAGAAGCACAACCAATATTTAGATATTCAATATTTACAAGTTCTTATAATAAGATATTACAAATAACAAATAGTGAAACCATAATTTTCCTGATAAGTTCAACTAATGAGACAAAAAAAGCTTAGACTGAGCTTGACTATCGTATCGAACCATTTAATAATAGAGTACTCACGGAAAAGAAAATGGAACATACTCACTCAAATCAAGCAATCCAAGATTTGTGTAACATCCTAGTATTGAGGCAAAGGCAATGGATGAGGATGGCTTTTCAATTCTTCTTGCCATCCTGATGGTGATTCTGCATGCACGTGCAGGGGGAAATTGGATGTACATGAGATACTAAAATTGGAGACTCGCACAAATTAGGTACACAACTTAATGTCGTCAGATTAAACATGGTCTTTGGGTAGCTTGCACCAGGAGACTGGATTTCCTTTCTAGGAGATACTGGTATCTCACAGCTCCTGGGATGCTTCAAAGCTGGACCGCATGAGAAATGACACCATTTAATTATTGATAGATTTCTATTTATTCTCATGTTTGTAGTATTTGATAACCTGGAGAAGCAAGGATGGGATGAAAATAAAAATCAAAGCAAAACTAATTATTAAGAGTTTTTCATGTTTTCACTGGTTGCAGAGCAGTTCTTAATGGATTAAGCAGGAATGAATACAGTACCTTCCATGAAAGATAGCTATTCTTAGATGGTTTCTACAAGACTTGGTAGAGCAGCACTCCAGGAATTCAAGAATTCATATATATTTTGGTTCTCAGTTATGTTACAGCTTTTAATTTCAATGGTTTCTCTCTGGATCTTCTAAAAGGTAGTTTTTATAGACAATTTTTTGATGCAAGACATTACCTCTGGAAGATAGATTATTTTGGTGGTGCTGGGAAGAAACATTCCCTGCATCAGTCACTCATCGAATCCATGTTTGGCTTACGTTTTTGTGTGCTGGTACCCATGCATGGTCCATGTGTGTTATGCCCACCAGCTCTGTGGAAGTGCCCAGCTGGAAAATCTAAATGACACACACAGAAAATACATTTCATCCATTCCAAATAATAATATAAAAATGTAACCAAATCTATAATTCCAAAATAAACTTAAGAACCAATATAAAATTCTACAATGATCCAAATTCACAGTATGAATATAAAAATCAATGTTGTAATGAATATGATAAAATCTCTATCACACAAACAAAACAATCACAAATTAGTTTAGATGATGGAGCAAAGATAGAGATGACCAAATAAGAAATCCACAACTTACTAGGAATAGAAGAATCATACTTACAAAGTTGGCATCAAAACTTGTAAGCAATCAAAGAATCTGCATCTTCAAACACACAAGAACAAAGAGAAAAAAAATATTGATGTAAAATAATTAATGAATTTTACATATCACAAGAGTCATATTTATAACCCAAAAATTCAAAAATAAATAAGTTCTCTTAATCCCACAAGTCATAGACTCGCAGTACAAGTTTAAATTCAGGAAAATTGGATTTCAGCAGGAACGAGAAGTTCTCAACCTTAGATTAAATTAAAACAAGAAGTTTCCATGTCAAAATTATGTTCCTAACAACGTTCAAATAGCTACTACGGGAATATATTACAAATACAGAAAACAACCATGTGTTAAAAGAAGGAAATTGTTGCAATAAAATAAGTTAGTTCAAGAGCTAAATTGAAAGAGACTTATTAACATTATAGTTTAAAAAAAAATAGAAATAAATTAGATCTGCAATCATCATTTTCTTCATTTTAGAAGTTTGGACCTACAAGAAGAAATTTATAATACTAGTTAAACAAAATTTTCAATTTTATCAAGTCAACCTTAACGTGCATATTCTAAATACTTACCATCGTCATGGGGGCCTTGCATGCCCATTTTTTTGCTATCATTTTTAACCAATCTATAGTTTTTTGTTGAGATTTAATGATTTTACTTTGTTCCTCATATTTCTCTTGTATAACTTTTAAACTGGTTTCAAACTCGGTCTCTCTCTCAGACGATGCATTTGATCTGACAATTTTAGTTTTCTTTATTGGCTTTGTCCCATAACCAAGGCCATGAATATATGACGATGTTTCACCTAAAACTTCAGCATAAATGATTGTCTCATCAACTATTCCTCCATCTTCAATAGTTTTCTCATGAATTTATACTAACATATTTTGCCTGACAATCTTCAGAAACCCATTTCTTTTCTTTGTCTATAAACTCCTCCTTGTATAACTCAATCCTAATTAATTTCTACACCATAACAAAATATATCTCACAAATTAATAGTTTTTAAAATTTATGATCATATCATTTTTTTAAAGTTTTTGTGAGTGGATGTTGCTTATTTTATAACCATATTAACGTTAGAAAGTTGATGTTGATTTTTCCCAATATATATTTATGATTGTAGTTCTTAGATGTTTGGGCTGACTTTCTAATTCCTCTTTTCTTGTTTTGGAAGATTTGCAAAAAAATTATTTATGGAGGCAAAACAGAAGCTAGCAACACTCAATGCTATCATATATAGCAATATTATCTATGCCAATTGGTTAGTTTTTTTGAAGTATACTGATCTGCTATATTTAATTCTCTCTTTCAAAATTTCTTTTTCATGTCGACCACTAGTGGACATTTGTTCACTGTTATTACCGCAGGTGTATAAACTTTGGTTTGTGTATTGAAACTTCCCAATCTTTAGTTTCCTTCCGTTAAAATCTTCTACTTAACATGGAAAATGTCAAATCAATGTTATGAGGAGACTATTTAGCCATAGTTTCAATACATAGCTTGGAAATTATTAAACAATTTTTTTTTTATTGCATAAAATTCTGATCAGTAATTTTTTGTTGGAACTATCATATGGATTTCAACAGTTTACAACACTTTTATTTGGAAATGTTACTTTTGCTACTTTTTTCTCTGCATAGTTTTGCCTGAATATATAGAACATAAGTTGGTTTAAAAAATTTCACATTTAATCCGGTCATTGTAATGACTAAAAGCTTTTGCTAACCCATGTAGTCAGTCTGGCAATATGTCTAGATATGAAGATCTCGTGCAAGAGATGGAGGAACAAGGAATTGATGCACCAATTGATTTGTATCATACTATGTTGGACAGTTATACAAATGACAGGAATAAGGACAAAACTCTGGTTGTTTTTGAAAGATGGAAGGTACATTTCAGGTCAATGCTTGAATGTTTGGTAATTTTAGATTTAATACTCACAGTTGTACTGATGAGACTACTAAGAATGAAAAATGATGTGTGAATCATCCTTTTTCAACTAAAAATAATGAAGATATAGGTTCTTAACCTTGCTATACATTCATTTTGTGGTACTAAGCCATAAGGAGACTAAGAGAAATATAATTGGGGAAAATTTGGGCAAGAATAATATTCAATTCATTATGTCTATGATGGAAGGAATGAATAGGAGAGTCATACTGCTCATAAATTAGCATCCTCCCAATCTTCTACATCATAAATGAATGTATAGCAAGGTTGTAGAGATCATCAAGGCTCTTCAAGTTTGAGGGCCGGTCAACAAGCCTCCTCTTCTTGGAGAAAGTCCAAATTTTGCAACACAAGAAAGACCATTCTCTCTTCATTCCATTAGGCTTAAATGGTTTTACACATGACATTTGTATTGCAAAATAGCAGGGAAAATTATAGAAAAAGTTTTTTTTTTTGTGTGAGGGGTAAGACACTAGTGTTAGAGAGAACTTGTTTAATCCTTCCATAATTTTCTTCTCTTGGCTGGCCAATCATACATAGGCCTTATCTATTATTTGAATTAAATTATTTAAGATTTGAAACTTCAAATTTTAAATTTTTAAAATTTGAATTTTCAAAATTCAAAATTTTGAACATTTGAATATTACAATTTCACTTAATAATTGCTACTACAATTCATAATACCATAACATGGCCTCTCACATCATTTATAGTATAACATAAAATTAAAATGCTACTTAAATTCTTTTCCTTGCCCTTTGTACTAGCATCTTATCAGCTTAATTCTTGCTGTGAGCTCGTGGTTGGTCCATTTCTTCTTTGATGGGCATCTTGTGCCACATCAATACATGTATGTATCTATTTATGTACATATAACATACATACATAATCTTTTCAACACAATTTTATTTTACATTCTCAGAACATTTGATAAAATTCAATAAGTTGGAGATCACCCAACTAACACCTCCTTTAAATACAACAAGGGGATGATCTCAACCAACTAATAAGGCTTGGTGAAATGCATCATTTATTATTTCTTCAAACCGCAAGCCTTAATCTCACTACTTAACCTTTTTTTTCAACATATACCTTAGTGACAAGTTCTATGAGATTATTTGTAGAATGAATAGATCTCTATCATTTCTAAGAATCCATATTCTTATTTGAAACCAAGAGTAAAAAGTGATACTTCTCTGCTTTAACATTTATTAGTCCCAAATGTCAAAACAGCATTTGTCAATATTTTCTGTCATGAAAATAAGTAAGACGAGAACATCATTGAAGAAAATTCACTATTAAAAATGATTATGCTTAAGAAAAATTCAACTACAATGCTAAGTTAAAAGAAACCTATGGTATTTAATACTCCAACAATCCAATAACACAAAGGATTCATGGCTATCAGGAGGACCCATGAGGGAACTTTAGTAAGAAATACTACTCACATCTAGAAAAGATAAGAAAATAAGGAGTTAACAGAGTTGAGAAAAGATATGAGAAAGAAAAACATAGATATGCAGAGATAAAATGTTCACCTAAGTCCTAAAATACAAAACTCCTAATAGGCTATCACTAGCCTCTGAGAAACTTTAGCAGAGACTGAGTAAAAAAGAAAAAAAATACGATTGCAAAATAGTGAGAGTAGAGTGAAAATCAACACAGAAACAATCATTAGATCTTTTCCATCTAACCATTAAAAATCAACCCTAACCTCTTAAAACAACTATAATAATCAACAATGTTGAATGATATTATAAAAATGAAAAGCAAGCATAGTATAAAGAAGATCATATAAATTTTGAAATGAAAAAAAAAAGAAGAAGAGTAATTAATAGGGATAACCAGAGAAGGACAAATTGAGGGAGACGAGTTTGTGGGATTGTTCGATGAATTGTGAGTGAAGAAACTCATATCAACACGTGAGTGAGAGAGATCATGGCCGCTAAAGGTGGAGCCCGTCGATTGCAGTTGGCGATTGCAGTTGGAGGTCACCACTAAAGAGGTAGGGAAAATGGTGAAAATGAGAAGTTCGCGTGCGTAAGACGATCGTGAGAGTAGGTTTCACTATAATTTAAAATTTTATTTAAATAAATAATTGTTAAAATTTATATAATATATATTGTAATTTATTTCATAAATAATTTATTAGATTTATCATCATAAAAATATAAATAATAAATTGAATTCATCATTTATATTAAATTAAATTAATCATTTTATTTATTAATTTTAATTTCAAAAAATAGTATTACAATCAAAATTTTTTTCGGTTGGGTTGCCCCCAAAAACTCCCACAGGGGCGATGCCCCTTGACCCCGCGACCTGACCCCCATCAAGGGGTTCTACCCCCTTGGACCCTCGACATATCTGCGAGGCGTGCGATTCTGTACACAATTGAAAAGAATAATTAGTCACAAAAATGAAATGTATATATTTGTGAAAAAAAATTTATCTAGACATTTAGAGACAAAAATAGCAGCCAATTTTGTTTTGTGACTAATATCAAACTTTCTTATTATTTAGAGGCCTTACTTATTTTTGGTCACTAAAAGATATCTTTAGCTACAAATTTCTTTTTGTCTCTATTTTTTTGGTCACAATTTACCCATTTTTTTGTAGTTTTGGTACTTTAAGAGGGCCTTCGTGGTCATCAAATTTATTGATATTAAACCTCTACTTTTGGGGAACCTTTGGTTTAAATATCAAGAAGTTCTTGGTTGTTTCATCTGTCAATTTGAAAGACCAAAATCACTTTGTATAATTGACTTAGCATTTATTTAATTTATAAATAATTCAATTAAATCATAAAAATACAAAATAAATTTTGTATTGCTCAATTTTAAATGAACTATCAAAGAAAAATAAAGGCCCAAAAAAATTATAATATCTAAATCAATTTAAATTTAAGAAAATTCAATAAATTAATAATTAAAATATTTAAAATAATTTAAAATATAAATAAATTCCCGAATGGACTCAAAAATGTTGTAGTAATTTTTAAAGATCATTTTTTACCTTTGTTGATGATTTCAAGTGATTTGGAAATGACTTAGATCAAAAAATAAAAAATAACTTAATTAGTAGAGTTTTTTAATTCTATTAATTGGGCTAATTTTAATAAATCGGAACTAACTGAATAAAACATTCTTAAAACATAAAATAATTTCATTCACTACAAATTCAAATAACTTTAAATAACAAATAAAATATCAACAAGAAATATTAAAATTAAATAGTAATAAATAATTACAAAGAAAATCCTATTAGTTATAAATAAAATAATTATATGTAGTAAACGAAAATCAAATGACTTCAAACTCATTAAATCATCATATTTTTCTTATTTATGACCATTGGTAATGATTTCAAGTTGTTGGGTGTAGATTTAATATAAAAATCTAAATCACTATAAAAGACCTTAATTTAAAATATATTTAAATTGGCTAAATTTATAAAATCATTACTATGTAGATAAAATAAAAATATATAAACTCAATTGCATTAAACGTACAATTAAATCTAATATATATTATAAATCAGAAATATTTAAAATCTTAATTCAATCAAAGGGTTAAACTTAAGTAAACCCTAATGAATAAATATTATAAAATAAAATTCAATAATCAATCCATTAAGCAAATTAAAATACTAGGAACAATAATCGAAATTAAAGATAATACTATGGATGTATTGTTTGGAAACCAGAGTAAGCAATACTACCTGTCCAAGGCAAATTATTGCATCCGGTCTCCGAATGCGGAGATAGATCCGGATATTAATAAAATATTATTTTAAGTTAAGCGTGTCAAAAGCGCAGCTAAAGCGCAGGTATAGTGTAGTCAAAAGCACAGGTAAAGCACAGTTAAATTGCACCTAAAGCGCATCTAAAGCGCAGTTAAAAGTGCAGGTGATGTCGCATGTTTTTATTGGATGTCCGAACCTATTCTGTGCGTTCGGTGACCGGATGCAATATTTTTCTCCTATCCAGAGGTGGATAAAATAGGTTCTTGTTTTTTGTTTAACATTGACAAGTATCACTTGGCCTAAATAATCAACAATAAATCATTAAAAAATGGAGCATTCATACCTTAAGTTAGAGTCATTTTAAGGACATAAGTTTATTGGAATTATAAACCTTAAGGATTAAAATGGATAATAAATATTGCTTCCCACATTTTTTTTAGCAGACTATTTCCAACATCAAATATCAGCCCGAATAATTGAACTACACTCCAATCTTCAATTCAAATCTATCATTATATTGTGCCTTAGTGATTAGTACCCTTGACTTTGAAAGTTTGATAAGGATGTTAAGCCCGAGTGAACATTTTCCTAGGCACATCAAGATAGTACTTTAAAAATTGCTCTAAAAAAATACTGATTCTTTTATTTTTGCTAGAATAGATTTTATAAGCTAATCCAAGTAACTATATTAAATTGTGAAGAAGCAATTGAGAATTTAAACTATTTTTCAATATATGTGAAATATTATTTTTGTAAGACACAACCTATCTTTTAATGCAATTAAAAGTAAATAATGATATTTTTGAAGTAAATTCAACTTGCAAATAATGAAAAAAAAATTGCATAAAAGTAAATGCAAAAAATTAAAAAGCACACAAGATATTTTTAGTGGTTCACTCAAACATTGACCCTCACGAACTCCCCGGAGACCTCGACTATGAGTATTGCACTATCAGTGGTGTGTATCTTTTTGCCACCACACAAGGCAGAGAAGCTCTTACACAACTCACTTCCCCCAAACTTGGTGCGGTGGAGAACCAGAAGCTTTATCACCCTCTTGATGTTGGAAGTTGACCTTCAATCCTTTTTCTCCCTCTTAGAAAAGACAGAGAGCTTCAGTCTCCTTTCTCACCCTCCTAGTGATGGTAGAAAACCACAAACTCATTTCTCACCCTAATGGTGATGGCAGGGAACCTTAACTTTGAGATGAAGAACATCATTCCAGAGCCACCCAAGAAACCTGGACAGACACTTGGATGAACAAGGATAAAGACTTTTTGGAGCACCCATATGAACCCCTCACACTACTTCTCGCTCACACACAAGCTCTCCCTTTCAACATCCCAAAGCTCTCCTAGATCTTCTTCTAAAAGCTCCCTCTCAATAACACTCAAAAGCCAAAAACTTGAAACAAGTTTATTTAGAGATATTAAATACAAGGCCTCTAAAAAAATCCTTAAATATAAATATGTTGATATTGATCGAACGACATGATCCAATATCATAGGTTATTATTAGTTAAAATCTCCCTATTAGAATTGTATAATTATAGAGTGCCATACAATTAGATCAATATATTGTATTGATTGTCTAGTACAATATGAAAGGTCATCCAGTACAATTAGTTGAAACAATATGGTTTATCATTCTTTATGATAGAAGACAATTAATTATAATCTCATGGAGGTTGTTGGTCTTATACTATGATTAAGTCTAATCATTTAGTATGATCTTATTGGACAAATTAACCAAAATAATTTCTCTAATTTTAGGATTGATTTAGGCAAGACTAAATTACATCGTACAGTACAATACTGATCATACAGTATGATTTGTACACAATTTAAATTTTAAAATATTGAGTAAATTATGATTATTTGTAGGAATCCTGATTTCAAGTTATTGTACCATATAATATGAATTGTACAGTTTGATTTGTTCAAATTGCATTAATTATCACAATTAGTCATTTTTAATGATTTCTGATTAGCTGATTGTACATTATGATATGTATCATACAGTATGATTAGTTTAGAAAACTCAACCTCAGATTTTGTCACTAGCTCACTCCATAGAATGTGTGTATGGTCACAAAGCTTAGTATCCACCAAATACATAATTTACTCAAGAAATATAGAAATAATAAATAGCAAAATTACATACTCTTATAAACACTTTGACCTTAGTCTTCCTAATCTTATGCTGAATAATGTTACATAGTGTATGATGGACAAGAAATGTTAAGGCACAAGGAAAAAGCAGATATGCAATAATAGAAATTACTAGGACATACAATAACAAAAATAACCACTACGTGGGGTCGGCTACATGAATCCTTTTTTCCATTGTGTCTAGTTAAAAGTCAAATTTTCATTTAAATCTAATAAAGAAATATCATTTCTAATATTTCATAATCAAGTATTTTTAGGTCTACCTCTACCTTTCTTAACATAAGTCAAATTTAATAACTCAACTTTCCTAACTGGATCATCAGAAGGCCTCCATTTAATGTGACCAAACCATCTAAGGTGACTCTCCCTAATCTTATCTTCCACTAGACCTAATCCAACCTTTTCACGTATATGCTCAATTCGTATCCTATCTCTAAGGGTCAAGCCACTCGTCCACCTAACAATCATCATATCTGTAACACTTAGTATTATGCTTCTCTTTTGATGGCCAACATTCAGCACCATAAAGCATTGTAGGTCTCACTACCATCTTATAGAATTTTTCCTTAAGTTTAAGGAAGACTTTCCTATCGCACAATAAGCCCGATGCATTCCTCCACTTCAACCATCTAACTTGAATTCTTCTGATAATATCCCCATCAATTTCACCATCACTCTGAACAATAGATCCAAGATATCTAAAATGTGTACTCTTATTAATGACTTGATTTAGACTGTAAAGTTGGCCTCCATAATTTGAGTTTGCCTTCAACTCCCTCTCTAGTCTTATCAACAAGAAGAATATCATCAACAAAAAGCATACACCAAGGTACATCCTCTTGCAAATGTCTAGTGAGAACATCCATGACTAAAGCTAAAAGGTATGGACTTAAGGCTGATCCTTGATGTAATCTAACCGAAATAGGAAAATACTTAGTCAAACCACCTTGTGTTTAAACACAAGTAATTGCTCATATATACGTATATTTAATGATTTGAATATATTATTAACTCCTTTCTTTTCAAGAACTCTCCATAGCACTTCTCTTTGAACTTTATCATATTGTTTCTCTAAATCAATAAATATCATATGTAGATCACAATTATTCTCTCTATATTTCTCCATCAAACCTCTCAATAAATGTATGGCTTCGATAGTAGACCTACCAGGCATGAATCCAAATTGATTTTGAGAAACATTAGTATCACATCGCAACCTACTCTCCTTAACTCGCTCCACTAGTTTTATTGTATAACACATTAACTTAATTCCTCTATAATTCACACACTCTTGTGCATTACCTTTATTGTTAAAAATAGGAATTAACACACTCATTCTCCAATGATCTGACATCTTTTTAGTGTTCAAAAAAGAATTAATAAGTTTAGTAAGCAAAGAAAGTCCTTCATCTCCTAATCATTTCCACATCTCAATTGGAATATCATCAGGTTCAACAGCTTATCCACACTTTATTTTCTTTAAAGCCTCTTTAACTTCGATTTTACTTATACGTCGATAAAAAAAAATTCTTTATTTTCATTTAGGATGATAAAGTCACTAAAGTCAATCATAGTTTCACAATTTTGATTAAAAATTTTAGCAAAATACCTTATCTAGCTTTATTAAATATCATCTTCTAAGAAAAGTACTTTTTGATCTTCAACCTTAATACACTTCACTTGAAGTAAATCCTTACTACTCCTATCTTTTTGTTTGATAGAGAGGGTAAAACTTGTCGAATAATCATGACATGAATCCTTTAATTACTAGCAGATAGCATAGTAATAAATCCAATTATTTTATTATAGTAAAAATCATTTAACTTGGGTCTAGATTTGCAAAACTCTTCCCCCTTTTTTTGAAGGCAAACATTTCTGGTTTTGATTACAAGTAAAAATAATGCTCTTTCCTAAGCTCTCCATTACTAGATGAATATTTGAAAATACAAAAAGTTTTTTTTTTATTTTAAAAAGAGAAAATAAAATGAATAGATGAAATTAGCATAAGAAAATAAAATTGATCAAGAGATAAAAAATTGACTAGGCATGACTAAAATAGGAATACTTAAGAAAAACATGCAACCAACAACAGTCTACTCCTCCTTTAGACATGATGAAAAGGAAGAAAGAATGAGGTAGTGGTGATGGTGGTTGGAAGAGGAAATGAATGGAGAAAAACTACTCTTAAAGCTAAGTCATGTCATTTATAAGTTGTTGCTACTGCTCTACTACTTAGGTTTCAAAATGAGCCTAAACATTATCATATTGTAGTTGCTAGAGAGCCTCCTACTATTCAAACCATTGAACCAGGGCATCATACTAAGATTCATGGAAGACAGGTGTTGGTGCTTAAATTGGTGCTGTTGTTGGTTTCCCTTTGCTTCCTCTAGCTAAGTGTCCACATATTGAACATTGTGGCGGTGAGCATTGTGAAGGATGTGGAAGGAGGTTTTTGAATAAAAACTTGGGAGATGAATTGGTGGTGCAGGGAATTGGAAGTTTTATTTAAATTCAAGGATGAAGTTAGTTATGTGAAAAAGGTAAGATTTGGCTTTCTTTTATGTCTAAGATCTCAAATGCATGTTAGATTCGTAAGATATCAAAAAATTAAACCAACTACAATTAAATAATCTCAAACATTATGAAATAGGTTGTTAGGGATAAAAGATGTGTGATATTGATTTGATCCCCGGCTTTTGGATTTATAATGTTGTGAAGGATATACTGAATAATTCTAACAAGTTGCACTATGGTATAAACGTAAGGAATGTGGTATCTAATAGTTGATTCCCTAAGGGTAGTGTTAGAAACGGTGTATTCAATTTTAGTGTTGGACTCTACAAGGTAAACTTTTTTTTGAGTAGTTGAAAGGTGGTGGAATTCATGAAATTCTTGGTTGGTAATTTCAATAGGCCTCCTATTAATATAGAATTAGAGCGAAGTGCCACCACTAATTATTTATAGGCTTGCAAAGAATTTGTAATGGAGTTCAAAATTGATCGGATAAAAAAGAGTAAGAATGAACATAATAATAGTGTGGAACTTTCTGATGTATTATTATAGAAGGTGTGATTCTAATAGTTTTGCAATAATGGTAAGTCTCTTCATCTGCTGCTTCAGCAAAGTGAATCCATGGGTTATCAGGCAGAACTTTTGATGAGAGCTCACGAACACTTTCCATATGCGATTTCAAAGACTAAGATCTTTGAGAGGATGGAAGAGAGTTTGAAAAGGTAGACTAAAGGAAAACTTGTTTTCCCTCCCGTTAAATAGAAATCAGCCATATCGTACAGTATAATAGGGCATCATATAAGGTGATTGAGTGCCTTCAATTTGTTTAGTCTAATTAGCTAAAAAAGGTGGTCATAGTATATAGAACAATCCAAAACATTATGGATAATTAGAGTAATGATATTTATCCGGAGTTAGTTTGGATAATCATTCATTGGTCTGATCATCCTGTAACGAGTAAGTGTTCATATAGTATGGTACAATATTAAGTATTATTCTAACAAAATTCAATTCATCTAATGCCTACTAACATGTGTAACGTACATTATATGAAATAGGAGTTTATACAATATGATCACTGATAATTAATTAATTAGAATCATTGAATATGTTATGAGCAGTGATGTAATACTTTACGCATATCATACAGTACGATGTGAATATTTTTCAAATGTTGTGTGTTGATTAGGAAAACGTTATAACAAGAAGAGAAAAAAAAAACCAAACATAAAATAGATTGTAACTATAAAAACAAAACTTAAACAATCATAAAGTAGATTCATGTGAGAACAAATAAAAATTATTTTTTTAATTTTAATTCTTCTTAATTCTAGCATGAATATCTATAACATCAGTCTAGTCCTCAAGGTTCTAAAGGTGTCATAGGCTAGAGGTTTAGAAAAGATGTTTGCCAATTGATTTTTAGTAGATACATTATGTAGCGCAATATTTCCCTTAGTTCTATGGTCTCTAATAAAATGGAGCCTAAAGTCTATGTCTTTGGTCCTACAATGTTAGATTGAATTCTTTGATATATAAGTGGCACTAGTGTTATTACACATGATATGAATGGTGGTATAGGTAGTCCAAGATCTTAGATTTGTTGCTTTAACCATAGGAATTATGAAAGACAACTCCCTACTGCTATGTATTCTACTTCAGTAGTAGATAGGGATAATTTTTTTTTCTATTGGACTAGGAGACAAAAGATTATCCTATGAATTGGGAAGTTCTAAAAGTACTTTTCCTATTAACTGTGCAACGTGCAAAGTCTGAGTCATACTATCTTTCAATTTTAAAAGAGATGTTATGTCTAGAAAACTAAATTCTTAAGTATTGGTTTCCTATAGAATATCTAAAAATTATCTTAACAGCAATTAGATTAGATTCCTTTGGATCAGCCTAAAATCTTGCTCAGAGATATACACTAAACATTATATTAGGTTTACTAAAAGTCAAATAAAAAAATTATAAAATTATCTCTCTATATTTCTTCTAATAACCTAATTTTACATTTGGATCCTTGTGTAACTGAATAGTAGTGCTCATGGGAGTGATTATTACATTAGTGTTGTGGATCACATACTCCTTAAGAATATCCTTGATATATTCTTATTGGCTAAGGAAGTTTCCATCATTCCTGTTCTTATAATGAATCCAAGAAAATATTTCAGCTCTCTTCAAGCCCATCTCGAAAATACTTTACTCATTTTTTTTGAAAATTCATTACATAGACTTTTATATGTGGATCAAAATAATATATCATCGATATAATTTTAAAAATAAGTAAATCTTATCTTAATTTATCAAGAAATAGGGTAGTATCTACACTACCCTTAATAAAGGCTATAAATAGGAGAAATGTGCTTAGCCTTTCATACCATGCTCTAGGTGCTTATTTTAATCCATATAGTACCATTTTTTACTTGTACACATGATTGGGAAATTATGAATTTTTATAACCTACGAGTTGTTCAAAATATACATCTTCTTTAATTATCACATTCAAAAAGGTACTCTAACACCAATTTGATATCACTTAAATCCCCTAAAGTAGAAAAAGCTAGTAGCAAACTTATGGCTGTTAGTCTACCTATCAGGGAAAAGAGTTCCTTAAAATCTATTATTCAATTTGATTATACATATTAGCTACTAATCTGAACTTATTCCATACTATTATCCTAGAGTCATTTAATTTATTATTTAAAACCCACTTTTTTCCAGCAACACTCTGGTCCTTAGGTCTTTTGACTAATTCCAGTACATCATATCTAACAAATTATTTTAGCTCTTCTTGTATTGCTAGGATTCAAAATTTATCGGCTAGCACTTCATCCATATTGGTGGGTTCTATCATAGAGATAAATATAGAATTACTAACCTCTTACCTAAGTCTATGTCTTATTCTAACACCTTTAGATATGTCTCTTAAGATTAATTATTTAGTATGACTTGGTAAGTATCTTCATTGTCTAGGCAAGGGTTCTTGAGGTTTTACTATATCACCTAAGTTAATAGATTATACCCTTAAACTACCCTTACTTCTTTATTTTATGGTTTAGATTCAGAGAACCTATATTATTCATCAAACATAACATGGGTAGACTCTTCTACTACCATGGTCCAGTTATTAAATATTCTATTAACTTGGAATAGGGATGAATTACCAAAGAAGACCTCTTTATAAAACTTCGGATCAAATTTTCAACAGAGTAATTTTCCACTTATCAGGGCAAAACATGTACACCTAAAGACATATATGTGAGAAAAATTAGGTTTCCTACCTTAAAGAGGTTAGAGGGCGTCCTATTTAATTTCGATCTAAAATTTATCCTACTCAAAGTATAACAAGCAATATTCACTACTTATGCCCAAAAGTATCTTGGGAGAAAAAATTCAGCTAGCATGGTCCTAGCATCCTCTAGCAAAGTTTTATTTTTACTTTTAGCTATTTCATTATATTGAGGGGTCTTAGGGGCAAAAAAATTATGTTATATCCCTATATCTTGACAGAAAGATTAAAGTTTCTAATTTTCAAACTCTCGACCATGATTACTTTGAATGGTTGATATTTCATATCAAATTTTTCTTTGTATCTAGGTGGAGAAGGTTCTAAACTCCTCAAATAGTTCACTTTTTTGTGCTAGGAATCTAACCCAAGTGAATCTAAAATAGTCATCAACTATTACAAATCAATATAACTTCCCTCCTTGGTATGTAATATTGATTGGCCCAAATAGGTCCATATGGAGGGTTTTTAGTGGTCTAGAGGTGTTGTGTCTTTAGTTGAATGGAATGATTACATGATATATTTTCCTAGTTGGAAGGCACTATAAAGGTAGTCTTTAGGGAAGCCTTACTTGGGTATGCCTCTAACTAGGTCTTCTAGGGTAATATTCCTAAGGGTTTTCATGCTTGCATGACATAGACTTCTATACCATAGCCAAGATTCATCGATTATATTTTTTAAATACAAGGAAATAGAATATTTAATGAAGTTAAAATCAAGCATATAAATGTTATTTATCATTTTTTCGTACTAAAACTAATTTTCCATTTAAGCTAATCATTTACAGATAAAAATTTTATATAAAAACCCTTATCTCATAATTGTATAATGCTTAGCAGGTTATGCATTAGGCCATCAACTAATAAAATGTTTTTAATTAGAAATTTTTAAGAATTTCTAATTATACTTGAGCCAACAATTTTTTGAGTTGTATTATCCCTCAGTGTCACCTTCCCTCTTGACATGGTTTCCAATGTGATGAGCTGCTTCAAATCAACATTCGTAGGCCTCAAGCATCCACTATCCAAGTAACACATACTCTCACTAGGTCTTTTGTAATAGCACCCCTATAAAGTCATTAAACATTAGATTTGGGAACCAAAGATAATTTTGGTACCACCTTAAGCATTGATGAAAGATATGTTTACTTATTATACGATAATGCATATATTTTTGGCCTCCACTTTAGATGTATCCTACAGTGGATAGTGTAAGTGCAAGCTATGTTACCTAGCATGCCACAAGAATCACACTTAACACTAGAAAAAAGATTCACCTATCATAGTTGCAAAAACTTTAATTAAACTAGTTAAAAATATCTTCCTTTAAATACTAAAGTAACATAAGTTAAAGACTAACAAAATTATTTATCAATTTGTATAATTACCATCATACACTACCAAATCAAAGGATAATACAGCTAATTTGAATTAAAATAAGGAAATTTATTTTTTCTTCAGTAATCTACATAAACATGCTTAAACATGGGTTTGCATTGCAAAATATTTGAATTTGTTGACAAATTATAAGCAAGATTTGCTTTAAAATATATTTAGTTTTCTTTAATCAAATCTATATAGATATATAGTATACCTTCCTGAATGATAGAATAATCTCTCTTTATCTAATTCAGAAGAAAAACCTTTACTTTATTTTTATGATCAAACACAACATAGGAAATCTTAATTTTACCCAGAAGGACTGAAATAATATTCAGCTATAATTTTAATCTGGACATTAAATCAATGAATATATTTTCATAATCAAAGTTGTACAAATAATATTCAATTCATCCCCAAAGATAAAAGGAATATTCATTTATCATTTAATTATGAAACTAAATTCATCTAATTATTTTCATAATCAAATCTATAAGAAATATTCAAATTACGCCAAAGGGGTTTTTTTTCAAGAATTTTAATGAAGAAACAATCTAAAAGACTAAGCTCATAATAAAATTAGGGATTTGATTTTTCAGAGATTTTAAATCAAGTCCCAATCTAAAAGAATTAGGAAAGTTATGAAGTTGGGAGTTCATTTTAACAATCTGATAATGAATTCTCCAAACCAAATGACTTTTGATTGGAGAGGAGATGATTAAGATTTAAATTTAATTTAAATTTCTAAAAATTGTTTGGAAAAGGTCCATCGACATTCATATATAAAAGATAGAATGTGACATACTTTAGATTTTGATTTAGACAAAATGGTCTTTTTATAAGGAAGAGGGACAACTTTAAAATTTATAATATAAAATCAAAAGTTGACATACCCATGTAAGATTATATATATCCAAAAATTTAAGGCTATAAAACATGCAAAATGCAAGACTAAAAAAGGGAAGCACAACAACTAGACTTTGGACAAAATTAGTATTCCATTTGGACTAGTCTGTTTGGTTTTTAGGATAAAACTAAGTGACCATGGGATATGCTTACTCATGTAAGCACAAAATCAATGCTTAAACTTTAAACATACATACAAATGCACATCCAAATGTAAGAATGGAAAGCTCCCCTACCAAACTTTGGACAAATTCAGTATTCTAGTTGGACTAGTCTGCCTAATTTTTAGGATGAAACCAAGTAACCATAGGATATAATTACTCGTTTAAGTTCTCAAAAATTAAATAGACATACAAATACACATGCAAAGGAAAGAATACAAACGAGTAGTACCCCAACCAGAACTTGAACAAATTTAGTATTTTGATTGGACTAGTCCGCTTGGCTTTTAGGACAAAACCCAATAACCATGGGATATGATAACTCGTGTTGGCCTAAAATAAAATGTAAATAAACATGAAAGTATGAAAGAATCAATAAAGCATGTATATATAAGGCTAAATTGGGTAGATAAAAAATAAAAATACAAGACTACACAAGACAGTGTAAATGATAAACACATAAAATTGTACTCAACTTGCATGTACATGGTTAAAATAAAAATAAAAATGTATCTACATGAAATCTAATAGCCTAAGTATTTAATTTTATATATATATATATATATATATATATATAAAAAATTAATCTACATATAGATGTAGAGAAAAGTCTATCCTCAATAGGGTTGTCAAAAAAATATTTGGATAAATTATATGTTATGCCACAGAAGAATCAATTTAATTTATTTTGAACTCTTGTTTATATTAGGGCATTAGCCCAAACTCCTAATCATCTTTCTTATGGTTGATTATCATTCAGCTATTAATCTTCTAGCCTCCACCTATACTTCACACATATTAAATCATCAATAACTAGCAGTCATTTAATTATTCAAAGCTCTAGTTAACCTCCAATATACTTGTTTCCAATCAAGTGACAGACACGAAGCCTCAATTTTCTACATTCAATGACATTCAATTAACCAACATATCAATCATACACTTTAATTATATTTTCCTGCAATAAACTATGCAATCACTTCAACCTTCAATCATAATCTCCAGCTTACAGTCCACACTAATCAAAATAACAACACATCTAATCAAATCTCAATTGCTACATACTCTAAATTGCAATCAATTATAGTTATAGCCCTGCATTAAAGTCAATTGAACCAGTGCTCTACCTAGCTCAGTGCATTAAAATCATTGTCCAAAATCATGATCCAAATCATTTCACTAGGAGCTTTAGATGATACATCATTATTCCAAAATTCCTTCATGCATCAGTTGACCCATCTAACCTAATTGAGCTAACTCAAGCAAGCTAAAACAGATCATATATATTAATCACTTCTAGTTGAATTTCAAAGGACTTTTGATCTTCACCAAAGTTTCCCAATTAACCCTCCTAATGAATTACGCATAAGTGGTCACCCTAACCCATTCAATCGTTGACTTGATCAACTAGACAAATGTTTGGTCAAATAAGGTCAACCTAGCTCATACTTTTGAATAAACCCTATCAACCCATCAATCTCACTCCCTTGAATGGCTTATATACGTCTAAATCCTTGGTGAGTAAAATCTTAGTGAGTTTCACCAAGTTAACTAACCAAGAATTGGTCAAACCCCACTATATTCCTAAACACTTACTCAAACATCAATTCCATTGCTCCAAAACTTTCCCAAGCCTACACACCAGCTCACTAGCCCTCCTTGGATGCCACCTCAATATCCTTGACCAGGTTAACTAGTTAAATATTCAATAAAGTCTTCACAAGGCCTTATAAATGGTCAAACTTGCTTAAACACCTAGCTCTTCCCACTCTAAATCATTATAACTACTTAGAATAATTCTAGAATATCCTTTAACATCATCTAAGATTTTTTAACCCTTGGATTAACCTCAAATCTCCAAATGCTCCTATGTGCGCATATAAGGATAAATTCACCTTTCCAAATCCTTGTCCTTGACATCTGTCCTGGTCCTGCCCTCCTAATTATGTAGAAACACTTGGAATACAACCTAGCAAGCCTCCAAAGAAATACTAATCATCCATTTAAGCTAGGTCACTTGAATTGGAATAGAGGGAGAATTAACTCATACGAGTAATAGTAAATTGTCTCACTACCTTGAGAAAAACTCTTATATCATTTGAGCTATACACAAATCTGAATACATCTTCCAAGTATTTCTCTAATCGTTGCATATTTCTAGTTGCAAAGTCCCAATCATAACAATCATCTAGTCCATCTAATGCTCCAAGCTTATCATGCAGGCCATTCCAGCCTTTTCGTCCTTTTGGAGAGTTGCTCTACACTTCTCAACAACAAAATGAGCTTATGTTAGTCCGTTTGATTAAAATATATCTATAACCTTAGTTAAATCTACTTTAGCATAAACAACTTTGCGTAAACAACATTTAAAACTATAAAACGCCTCTCCACCATCCATTCTACAATCTTAATGGATTGTTGATGATTTCTTAATCATTGGATTAGAAATTTTTTAGGTTGATGCCTTCTTGATCATTTGGTTTTTAACTAACCTATCAATGAATGCAACATTTTCTAAGTAAATGATCTTACAATCAATGGCTCTATTCACATTGTTCCATCATTTATTTGAACCTTGTAGTACGTTTAATTATTCAGATAACAATCTAGCAACATCACAACCATCAATCTTGAAGCATAGGCGATTGGAAAACTTTGTGTTATGCTAACATTGATATATAGAAATTGTGTACATGCCACCTCATTTTCTAATTAATGTAATTGATTGCTGGTGGCACAATCATTAGCCATTAATGTCGTGCCATAGTAGCAGTTTGAATCAACCAATCAGCAACTAATGCCTGGCCCACTATCCCCGTCGCCAATAATTAATTAATACAAATAAAATTCTTAATATTTAAAATGGTTTTTTACTTTGAAAATAATAATAAATCAATCATTAAAACTATAAGAAAATGGGTCAATAGCGACAAAAAAATTAGAGACAAAAACCTTTTGGTCGCTAAAGATATCTTTTAGCGACTAAACGTAAGTGTGGCCTCTAAATAATAAGGAATCTTGATATTAGCCACCAAAAAGGAAAATTGACTTCTAATTTTGTCACTAAAAGTCTAAGATTTATTTTCACAAATATATACATGTCATTTTAGTGACTATTTATTCTTTTTAATTGTGTACATAATAAAATTTTAAAATATCATTAACCTATTATATAATGATATTTATTCCTTAATGTAAATTTCGATTAATGTACGGATTATTTGTTTGTAAAAAAATAAAGTGATGTAATTGATTAATCATTACATTTGTACAAAATATATGTTGTAATTTCCTTAAAATTGGCTCGACCCTTATTTGTTTAGTTCCTTGATCGTCATAAGCTTGATAGATATATTGGGGGTCCAAGTGCGCAGTGCCCCTTGACGGGGTTCGACCTGCCCGGTTAGGTCGCAGGGTCAAGGGGCAGCACCCCTAAGCAGGTTTTCGAGGGCAGCGCCCCCAAAACAAATTTTTCTTATAAGAATATCTTTGAAATTAAAATTAATCAATAAAATGATAAAATCAATCTAATATTTATACTTTTATGATAAGAAATAAAATAAGTTATTGATGAAATAAATTATAATATATATTATCTAAAATTTAACAATTACTTATTTAAATAAAACTATACATTAAAAAAACTCAAAAACCTACCCTACCAATCTCATTGTCACGCACGCGAATTGATCTCATACGACTCGCCCACGTGAACTGCTTCAGTTTCGCTATTCCCGTTTTCCCTACTCTTTTAGCGACGACCTCCAGCTGCAATCGAAGGACTCCACGCAGCCATAACCTCTCTCATTCGTGCATTGATATGAGTTTCTTCCCTCACATTTCTTCGGACCATCCCGCAAACTCACCTCCATCGGTTTCTCACTCTCAGGTTATCCCTAATACCTTTTCATTTCAAAATTTCTATCAACGCCTACATCGGTTTCTCTCCAATCGCCTCCATCTTACTCTTTTCATTTCAAAATTTCTATGATATTCTTTATACTAAGATTTCCTCTCAGTTTTATCGTATCATTAAACATTATTGATTGCTATATGTGCTTTAAGAGGTTAGGGTTCATTTTCAATGGTTGAGAGGTAAAGATTCAGTGATTTTTATTTTTTAATTTGAGCTAGTTGTTTTTCAAATCCCTTATTACTACAAAATTCTTCAAGGGAGATGTCGATTGACTACCAGCTTGTTGTACTTTGGCTCTCCTATTTTTTTTCTTATTTTGACCAACACATTTACTTATAAAATGTCTGGTATTCACCTTGTTCTTTATCATTTTAACTAGGAGAGGGATAGGACGAATATGTATAATGAACTTATTGAGTTCCTGTTCGTCATCTCTATATACTAGTGCAGAGATAACAAATCACGTGTAGAAAATAATTCAATGAAGGCTTAAAGTTATTTTATAATCATAAGTGACACAAACTAATACTTTAAATACAGTAATTTGCATATAATTTATGCTTTCATATTTTAATAATGCTAATGTTTTTTTCCCTTGAGCATTTTATTTCTTTATCAATTGAACATTCTTGGTTTTTTCTCTCCAATATACTTTGCACATTTTCTCCCCAATTCCAGGATGGCTTCACATGAGTATCTAAAAATTTATTCCTCACCTTCAACTATGGGAAGCTTCTCAATAAAAAGAACATTGTGCTTATCTTTGTCATTCATAATGCTATATACAAAGATAACATTGATCTAACTTTACATACATCATCCATCTGAGTGCTCAACGTGAATGCTTTTTGAATATTTGCATTTTTATAGATATTTACTTTATCCTAAAGTGTAATACTCGGTTCATGTTCTTCCATTTTTCCTTAATTGGAAATTCTCAAAACCTTAACTAGTTAACAGAACAAATTCTAGAGCACCAATTCTTGTGTTCTTAGCTCCAATATTGAACATAAGGAAGTATATTTCCTTTTCCTTATTATCAACCATCCTTTATACTAATTGATGAATTAGGACCCAGAGAACTTCAATGCAAGAGTTTTTAAATCTGC
The DNA here is from genome assembly GCA_022539455.1 of Dendrobium nobile. Classification (NCBI taxonomy): domain Eukaryota; kingdom Viridiplantae; phylum Streptophyta; class Magnoliopsida; order Asparagales; family Orchidaceae; genus Dendrobium; species Dendrobium nobile. The sequence goes on along the minus strand of CM039736.1, from coordinate 36,016,279 downwards.
TTAAGGGGAGATCTCTCTACTCTTAGAGGATTTGAAGTTTTAAGTATGCCTTATAACTTTATCAATCATACCCTCAAATTTATAATGTAATATCTCTCGAACGATATGATTGGAGGTGACATTTACATACATAATAAGGCAATTCAAACTAATCCATATTTCATAAGATATTGAGAACATAATAGAAAGTTCGAACTATGGTTAAACCTTGTTTGAATATGGTTCTAGCAAGGTTTGAATAAGGCTTATCACATTTCAAGCGATATTCAAACATGTTTAGAATATTGAACAAAGTTGAATTAAGTTTGACTAAATTTCAAACAATGTTCAAATGATATTCGAATATGGTTGTAATAAGTAATATTATCTCTATTGCAATTAAGAGTTTAGTGTTTAGTACGTGAACAACTCCTTTCCACTATAGTATACAACTATAGGTGAAGAATACAATTAAATCTAAATAACCTAATGCATAACATCATTAATCTTGCACAGATAATATTTTGAAAGTCAAAGCAATCACTATTAATCTTAACCATAGACCAGTCATACAAGCTTTGAGATGCCCATAGTTGGAGAGGTTTTGAGCTCTCCCTTTTATGGAAGCTCATGTGAGTCCTTGGTCAAGGGTTATTACTCATATTTTAAAATAGTAGAGCCTTTTGGTTCGTAAGTGATCTTTTTGCTATATTTCTTCATGTAACAAAATAATGGGGATATTTCGCTAGTTACGGTTATTACGAGCCATTTAATGTCAAATTTCTAAAATAATTCACATTCATGAACCATATGCAAGCTAAAGTACAAGATTGAGGATACAACATTAACTATAATCTTCACTGCTATTAAAATTTTTAGTAGTTTATCTTTTGTCATTTGAAATATCAAATCAATGGACTTTGGATTTAGATAAAGAGATGAATTGATAAGTTTTTTTGCTTTTCAAAGATTGGGTCTTCAAAGAAGGGTATGCTCTTAATGATCACAATGCTGGTTATTTCTTGACAATATCATATGTGTTTTTATCGTACATATAAAATTTTAGGAGAAGCTATCTCTTAGTATATATGTGTGATTCCTGGAATGTTATCCTAGTGATTTTTTCTCCTTGCTTTTCATATTCCATAATTTTAATTTATTGGTTGGCCTATGTAAGTGAATTTGTTATGGGGAGAGTTCTAGTCATCTAGGGATTTTTCATTATCATGAATTTTTATGTGAAACTTTGTTGACCTCTGTGTATTACCCAAAGAAACAAAAAAAATAGAGGACTTAAATCTCTTACATGTTATGCAACGCCGCTCATCAATTCCCTAAAATCTTGCCAAACTAGTGTGTAAATCTAACCAAATCATTGTTCATGCGGCGTCATTACAGTCATCCTGTGTTTGCCTCGATCGTGCCTACTCATAACATGCAAATTTTTTTTATCCATTTTAAAAGGTCATTTTACAGCCCAAATAATTCAAATACAAGTTTTCATCCAAGATAAACCATTGACAATCCACTTCAATTTATAAAGTACTAGCAATTTGTATATTCAACTTGAGCTTGTTTACTACATGTTGCATAGCTCAAAAAATAAGAGTCCATGTTCATTTAAGTTCATTATACTACTGAACAATGCATGTATGATTTTTTCCTCTAAGATAAACCAATGACTATCTAATCAATTTAGAAGATAGTAGCACTCTTTTAAATTCAACTTGAGCTTGGTTTCCATAATGCTACAATACTCACAACTCATAAAAAATCCATTAATAAAATGAAGATCCACCAAAAATAACATCATATTTCAATCAAATCATATGTTATAGCTTCCTCTAACTATTCCATTCCAGTTAGGAATACAATTGAAGTTTCACCGCCCCCCATCTTGAGAAGAAGGCTGATTTAAAGGGCTGTAAAATAATATAGTTTATTAACATTTTTATAAGTTATGTTCTAGTTTTTGATATTGTTAAAGGGGTAATTATTTCATAACCTGAAATGATTTTTGTCTGCTACTTATTTGAATTGATATAAAATTTCACAACAAGAACTTTTTGTAAGATTAGTCATTTATTAATTATTTTGTCTTCATAATTTTGTCAGGAAAAAGCAATGGATAAAAGTTGGATTAATCTCAATGATAGACGTTTGTGAAAATATAAGGATGGAGTCACAACATTTATTAAATTTTCCCATGAAAAATAATCCTCAAAATGATAAGATTCGGTGCCCATGTCGATATTGCGCAAATATCTTTTTTTAGACTTATAGTGTCATAGAGAATCATTTACTAAATGGAATTCAAATATCATAGATTGAGTGGACATGTCATGGGGAAACATCTCAAGCTTTTAGTGATGCAGATTTAGGCAGAAGAGATGTGAATGATCTTAATAATATAAATGAAGAGGTTGATGAGATTCAAGAAATCTTATAGGATATACACAAGGGAACTTTCATGAACCCTACTCCCAAACATTCACCAGATGAGGAATGTGATAATCTTATCGATAAAGATGAAACAACTATATTTGATAGATTATTGAAGGATGCACAACGTGATTTATACTCTGGTTCAGATTTATTAATGTTTTCTGCTCTTGTAAAGTTACTACACATTAAAGTTCTTAATTGTTGGCAAATAAATCATTCAACATATTCCTTGAATTCATAAAATCTATCTTTCCAAAGGGTGAAACACTACCATCTTCATATTATGAATCAAGAAAGATTTTATCAGATCTCAGATTAAGTTGTGAAAAGATTCATGCTTGTAAAAAAGATTGTGCTTTATTTTGAAAAGATTATGAGGATAAAAAAGAATGTCCTGAGTGCATGGAATCAAGATGGAAAGTTAATGATGGAAAAGGAAAGAAAATTCCTCATAAAATTCTATCCTATTTTCCCATGACATCTCAATTACAACGGCTATTTATGTCAAGAAAAACTGCTCATGAAATGAGGTGGCATAAGGAAAATCAGTTAGGGATGAAAATTTATTAAGGCATCATGTTGATTCTAAAGTTTGGAAGGATTTTGATATTAGCTTTCCTTGGTTTACAGAAGATTCTTGTAATGTATGCCTTGCATTAGCTTCAAATAGATTTAATCCTTTTGGAAATATGAGCACTTCTTATAGCATGTGGCCTGTCATTTTTATATCATAAAATTTACCTCCTTGGAACTGTATATCTTCTGAGTTTATGTTTATGATACTATTAATTCCTGGTCCAGTTTCTCCTTGGAAAGAAATAGATGTATATTTAAATCCCATTATAGATGAATTAAATGACTTATGGGTGAATGGTATCAAAACTTATGATTCTGTAAGTAAGAATACCTTTCAAATGCATGCTGCTCTTTTATGGACTATAAATGATTTTCTAGCTTATTGTATATTGCCGGGTCATAAAGTACATAGTTACAAAGCTTGCCCAATATATGACAGTGAAACTTCTTCACAATATTTGCAAAACGAAATTTGTTACATGGGTCACAGACGTTTCTTGCCTAAAGAGCACAAATGGAGAAAAAGTAGAAAGTTTAATGGCAAGCATGAAGTTAGAGTGGGACCTCAAGTTTTATCTAGAGATGAAATATTATCAGAAATGGAATCATTAAATGATTTGATGTTTGGAAAGCATCCTAACTATAAAAAAAGAAAACATAACCTTCATGAATCAACCTGGACAAAAAAAAATGTATTTTTTGAGTTGCCGTGTTGGAGAAGTCTCACATTACGTCATAATCTTGATGTAATGCACATTGAAAAGAATATTTGTGATAACATTATGGGGAACTTATTAAATAAATAAAGAAAGATAAAAGATCAGAGAAAACTCATTTGGATCTAAAAGATATGGGAATAAGCTTGTTTTTGAAATTTTTATATTTCTGCATTCCAGATTTTTTCTCCTTGGATTTGGGAGGGAGAAAGGACATGGAGGCGGATGGCCGCCAGCCAATAATGGCTTTGAATAGGAAAGCATCAGCAGTAGGCAGAGTGGTATGCAAAATAAATCTGATCAAGGGTGACTAGCAACTGGGATTGATCATGAGGCGGAGGAGGTACGCAAATGGAGATTGAAAGGTGAATTAATCATTTTTGATAATGTTGGTTTTCATTCTGATAAGGTTATGATTGTCGAAGGAAAAGGTAAAAACGTTTCTTTGAATGCTAAATGTAAAACTCCATAAAGTGTGAAATTGAATAGATATTCTCCGAATAAATCCTTTGATCCTGAAACTTCATCATCTGGTATGAAAATTTGTGTCAATAGATTTGCAAATTCAAATGCAATTCTTGTTTATGACAGCGAGATAAATGAGAATTCTTTGGATGCAATTGACAAAAATATTCAAAATAATAGTAAGATGGTGAAGGATCCTTTGGAGAAAGCTGTTGGGAGTAGTGAATGCGCTGCTGATCCAGTGACTAAAAAAATGTCTAAAGACATTGATGATGGTAGAAGGATGAATAATCCATGGAGTAAAAAACCTTATATCAAATTCAATTTCAAGAGGGAGGAAGTGGTGTTATATGTGGATGGAAAAGCTATTAAGTTAGTTGAATCTGCTGAAGTTTTGAATGCGAAAAAGCTAGAGTATTCTCTAGTTGCTAAGGTATTTGGCAAAGAAGTTCCTTCTCATGTAGTTGCTTAGGAATTGAGAAGACAATGGGCTATCCATGGATAATTTCACATTACAACCTTAGGAAAGGGTTGGTATTTATGTTCTTTCAATACATTGGAAGCAATGGAAGGAGTGCTATCGGGTGGCCCTTGGTTTGTAAATGGTCACATTGTGGGAATGGAAAGTGAGCAATTGATTTCTCTCTTGGATCAATGAAAGGTTTAACTTCTCCTATATTGATTAGAACAATTGCCACTTAAATGTTGGGATGAAAAGAATATGGCTTTGATTGCTTCTATGAAAGGATTTCCCTTAATGTTGGATGGAAATATGTTTCAATGGGGAAGGAGGGAGTTTGCTAGTGTTTGCGTTCGAGTGGATCTTGACAAACCACTTCCCCTGGGAGTTTGGGTGGAAGGATTTGGTGGGAGATTCTTTCAAAATGTTGAATATGAGAGAATTTCATCTTTTGTTATGAGTGTGGCATGATTGGTCATGATAAAAGTAAATGTAATGAGGCAAATGTGGTGGAGAATGAACCTGTGGATGCTTCTTTTAATCAAGGCCAAGGTAATTTGCATAAGGCATAAGAGACAGAGGTGAAAGATAGTTATTGACCATGGGTCAAAGTTAATTATAGAAGGAACAGAAGTTTTAATAAGGAAGTGTCCAAGTTGAGACCATTACAAAAAAAAAAGTAGAAATGAAGTATCAAAGAAAAGTAGATTTCTGTCAAGCTAAAGATACTCTATTGATGATGGAAAAGGAAGATTGTGGGACTAATGGAGGACTAAATAGCATTGGTGGTAATCAGTTGATAGAGGAAGATGGAATCAGATCGGATGAAGGAAGTTGTAATGCTGAATTAGCATTGCAGGATGAGTGCTTCAACACAGCTGGGAATTCCAATGAAGAAATTTTGGCTGCCAGGGTTTTAAAATCTGCTTCTCCCTCTTCTCCTATTAGTATAGATAATATGTTTCAATCTTTAAGTGAAAATGTGGAAGAGAAGTTAAGTTCTAAGGCTGCTGTTAAAAAGTCTATGAAGGAGAATAAAGATGACACTCAAAATATAATTGAAGTGGAAAATTGTAGGGTGCTAGAAAATGGAAATGTGGTAATGAATGAAAAGAAGGAGGTACGAGGTAATACTGAAGGAAACAAGGTCAAACTTGCCAAGGAGCTAAAATCGCTTGGGCCAATCAAATTACTACCAAGTGGTCGAACTTTGAATGGAAATGGTAGATTAAAAGTTGTGGGCTCTCCCCCACGGGCTTATCAATGAATTCCATTGCATTTTGGAATTATAGAGGGGTCAATAAGAAGGAAGCCTCTCTTTATTTGAAGGATTTTTTAAAGGAATATAATGTGTTCTTTATTGGATTGATAGAGACCAAAATCTCTACCTTGGACAAATTGGCATATTAAAAAAATGATTGGAATGGATTGGGATTTGTTTCTTTTCCCTTCAGTAGGCATGTTAGGTGGAATTATGGTAATGTGGAGATCAGACCTTGCTTCTTTTTCTATTTTAAATACCTTAGAGCAATGTGTAGTTGGTGATTTGGAAGTATTTAACAAGGGAACCTGGATGATTTCCACAGTCTATGATAGTAAGGATTTAGGTAAGAGGAGGGAATTGCGGGATTTCCTTCATGAGGTATCTCATGGAAGGTTCCATCAGTCATTGGAGGAGACTTTAATTGTATTCTGACCCAAGAAGACAAAAGAGGTGGAAGGAAATATACTTTCTTTCAAGGTTCAAAAGATATGATCGATTTTATGAATCGTAATGATTTTCATGAAATTGGATTGGTTGGATCAAGGTATACTTGGTGTAATAACAAAAGTGGGGGATCAAGAATTTTTGAGAGATTGGATAGGTGTTTTCTGAATTCATATGCTTCAAAAAAAAATTCAAGTAGCGACTGAAAGGCAAATTGCTAGAATAGCATCTAACCATGGCCCAGTTATCTTAAAAAATTTTGGAATAAGCTGAAAGGAAAAAGAAGATTTTACGATTTGAGGATGATGGGTGTCTTTCTTGCATCCTCAAGTATTATTTCAAAAGTTTGGAAAAAAACATATAGAGGTGTTAAAATGCAAGTTTTATTTATAAGCAAAAGAAATTTGAAGGAGTTGTTCTTTTGGAGCAAAGCAAAGCTGAAGGATTTTTCATCTCTCAAACAAAAGCTGAAAAAAAAGTTTTGTAACTATAAGAAGACAAGGCGGTGGAAGGTGGATTAAGTGAAGAAAGTCTGAAAATATTAAGGAGCAAGGTGGGAGAGCTAAATGTCCATCTTGCTAGATTGAATACTTGGTGGAGGCAAAGAGATAAGGTAAAGTGGATGGAAGAAGGGGATTCAAATTTAAAATAATTTCATGCATTTGCAAATGCAAGAAGAAATAGCAATTGGATCAATCATGTTAAAGGAACTAATGGGATCATAGTCGATGATCTAAAGGAGATTAAAGACATTTTTCTGAGAATTTTCAAAGCAAAATGGAGGGATAGGGAATGTTCTCTACTAAATTGGCCGAATCCTAGTTGTGTGTTGGATGAAGATGATAAAACCTTGCTATGAGGAGATTTTTCCAATGCATAAATTCTGAATTTATTTAAAAAATTTGGGTGAGAATGTAGCCTCGCGTTGTGATGGTATAACCTATTCTTTCTTCAAGTTTTATTGGAGCTTAGTTGGTGATGATGCTTGCAAGACAATAAATAAGTTCCTCTCCACAGGTAAGCTTTGAGATGAATGGAAAGAGACATTGGTTGAGCTGATACCGAAGGTCAAAAATCCTGTGACTCCTTCTGTGAAAGTTCATTAGGGATGTTAAGCCCTATGAACTTAGTCCCAAGCTAACCAAGAGGGGGGGGGGGGGGGGGGGGGGTAAATTGGTATTTTAAAAACTCTTTTCACAAAGAAAGAAAATTGCATAAACCAAATCACACCACAGAAAATGGAATTAAAAAGCGCGGAAGCAAGAAAAAGAACACAGAAATTTATAGTGGTCCGGTCGACTCGACCTACGTCCACTCCTTGGAGGCACCCTCCAAGTATTGCACTAAAAAATGTGACTCTCCTTTAGCCCCCACGGCTAGGCGGAGAAGCCCTTACAAGAACCTCCTTTTTGCCACCCCGGCAAGGCAGAGAACCTACCTTCTTTTGCTTCCTCCTGAAGCTGGCAGAGAACCAAAACCAAAAGCAAACTCCTTACCTCTACTGACCCTTCAACGGACGAGAAACTCTAGATGAAGATGAAGCAGAGCGATCCTTGAAGCATCCTTTGTGAATCCCCTCACAAGCTCCCCCTCACAAGATCCTCTCTCTCTCCTCCCTCTCTTTCTCTCCTCAAGGTCTTCTCAGGTCATGGCAGCAGCCAAAGGTTGTTAAAACTGTTGAACAAGAGCTCTTAAATAGAAGAGCTTCAAAGGAGCTCATTAATTGCAAGTTACTGACAATATCGTCCAGGCCGATATGGACATCGGCCTGGCCGATCAGTACAAATCAAAGAAGATCAGCCAGAGCATCTCTCTGGATGCAAAACTGGACGATTGAAAACTGGTTTGATCATCCAGGCCGATCTTACGATCGTCCGGGTCGATCAGTTCAAATCAGAGGAAAATCGTCCTGACAATAGCCCTGGATACGAGCTGGCCGAAATTTATCGTCCTGAAGTAACATAAGGTTTTTGACTGGATCGTCCTGGCCGATCATGCGATCGTCCAAGACGATATGATTGCATCAATCATCCTTAATTACTCCCTTGATTTCCTGATCAATTAAGGCATAATTTGTGAATATCGTCCAAGCCGATCCTAGGATCGTCCTGGCCGATAATTTAAAAATACAGTATACCTTAATTGTCTATGGCGGCCACTTCTTTCTATTTTGAACTTATCGTCCTGGCCGATACACGTATCGTCCAGGCCGATCTGTTAATGTCGGCTGCTTTAATTAAGAATCCTTATTTAGACTTTTTGTTTTATGCCTGATCGTCCAGGCCGATCCAAAAATCATCCTGGCCGATATGAGTAAAAATAGAAATTCTAAGTCTCTCAAGTGTGTGTGTGAAGGGTTACTTAGCATCAGTCTCTTTGACCATTACAAGTAGACTCAAAAGGTGAAAAATAAAATTACAGACTGACTCAACCCTAAACCTACGCAATCCTGAACTTGGCTTCTTCTTGATCGTCCGATCTTCGATTCATGAAAGGTTAGAAGCAGCAAGTAGTCCAAGAGAAATAGTGTTTGTCAATCATCAAAATATAAGACATAAAAAATAGGTTTGCAATAATCTCCCCCTTTTTGATGATGGCAAAACACTACGAAAACAGTTAATAACAAAAATTCAGGATTGATAAAAAAAGGAACCTCATAAACTTCTCCCCCTTTTGACATATCAAAAAGGAGGGTATAAGGAAGCAAAGCAAAAGAGATCCCTCTCTCATTTTTTTTTTAAACCAAGGCATGAACATGATATAGTATTCCATGTGATTGATTTAAAAAATTTGTGAGTTAATGTGTTAATAAGCTCATCAATCTATAGAATAGTAGAATATCCGATCATGGTTACCCTTAACTCAGACATTTTCTTAGGGTAGAATCGTCTTTTGAAATCAATGACCTAACTCAAGAAATTAATTGGATATGAGAAAAGGAATCCACCCATTACTTGGCTTAAAAAGAACATCTTTTTAAAATAATGAAGTAAAGTAAATTTCTCACAATCGCAAAATAATCAAAGTCAAGCCTTTGATATCCAACACTTCTGTGTTTTAAAAGATTTAAAAAGGGAGAATAGCTTGCTTTTGAGTGGGCTCATTTTATGCATCTTATCAATTTCATGGCGCTTTGCGCATCTTTTTTTATAGATTTTTTCAATTTTTGGCATTTTTGCGAATCTTTTGTTGGCATCATTGGCAAAATTTTGTTGTTTTTGCAAGCTATATTCTCTTTTATAACCTTTTAAAAAACAAAGTTGTGAATATATCTTCTCAGATATTAGAGAATAGGAGCACTCTCTCTAACATAAGGAAGAGTTACCACAAGCAGAATTCATAATCAAGGACAAGAGTAACGAGAAATCTTGATGTGATAAAAAAACTTTAAACATTATAAGTATAAGATAGATTTGCTTAAGCAAGCTTAAGAAAAGATCTCAATTCCATAAACAATCTTTAACTTGAGATAGATTTTTGATTAGAAAAGAAAACTATGCCACTAAAATAGGTTAGAGAAAGAGACACAATCACAAAATATTCCTACCATCTAAGAGATTGAGTAGATAAAAACATAATGACTATAATTTTCCAAAGGCAAGGACAAGGAATATAGTATCATATTAGCGATGATTTTGAAAACTAAGTAAAGAGAGACAAAAGGGAAAAATAAAACACAAAAAAACAAGCTAAAGCAACAAAAAAGAAACAAAAGTAAAAGAAAATAAAAAGCAAAAGAAAAATAAAAGAAAATAAAAAGTTTCATGCATTTATGTCAATCACACCCAACCTGGTCCTTAAAGAGCTGAAAGTATCGAAGGCAAGTGGTTTAGTAAAGATGTCCGCTAGTTGATTTTCAGTTGTCACATGGTGTAACTCAATGTCTCCCTTAGTCACATGATCTCTAATGAAGTGATGCCTAATGTCAATGTGTTTAGTCCTTGAATGTTGGATAGGATTCTTAGAGATGCATATGGCACTAGTATTGTCACAAAAGATTGAGATGGTACTTACATGTAATCCTAAATCCAATACCTGTTGTTTCAACCAAAGGACTTGGGCCACACAACTTCCAAGAGCAATGTATTCAGCTTCAACAGTAGAAAGAGCAACAGAGTTTTGCTTCATACTAGACCAAGAGACCAAAGATTGTCCAATGAATTGACAAGTTCCAAAAGTGCTCTTTCTATCCACCTTACATCCTGCAAAATCAGAGTCAGAAAAATCAATAATCTCAAAAGAAGTGCTATGTCTAGGGTACCAAATCCCTAATCCTTGTGTCCCCAAAAGGTATGTAAAAATCCTCTTAACAGCAGTCATGTGGGATTCCTTAGGGTCAGCTTGATACCTAGCACAAAGGCAAACACTAAACATGATGTCAGGTCAGCTCGCAGTCAAGTAAAGTAAAGATCCAATCATGCCTCTATACTTCTTCTGATCAACAGACTTACCACTTGGGTCCTTATCCAATGGAGCACTAGAAGTCATGGGAGTGTTAATTGGCTTGGCTTTGTCCATCTCATATTTCTTTAAAATGTCCTTTATGTATTTAGTTTGATTTAGAAAAGTTCCATCTTCCAATTGTTTTATGCTAAACCCCAAAAAGTAGGACAACTCTCCCATCAAACTCATCTCAAACTCTCTACTCATTATTTTAGAAAAATCATCACACAAATTTTTATTAGAAGATCCAAAAAGTATATCATTCATATAAATCTGAACAATGAGTAAATCATCCCCAACTCTCCTAATAAAAAGGGTGGTGTCTACACTTCCCTTGACAAACTCCCTCTCTAGTAAGAATGTGCTAAGCCTCTCATACCAAGCTCTTGGTGCCTGCTTTAAATCATACAATGCCTTTTTCAATTTAAACACATGATTTGGAAACTGGGAGCTCTCAAAACCTGGAGGTTGTTCTACAAACACATCTTCTTTTATCTCTCCATTTAAAAAGGCACTCTTGACATCCATTTGAAAAAGCTTAAATCCTTTATAACAGGCAAAGGCTAATAGCACTCTAATGGCTTCCAATCTAGCTACAGGGGCAAAAGTCTCCTCAAAGTCTATCCCTTCTAGTTGATTGTACCCCTTAGCCACCAATCTTGCTTTATTCCTTACCACCACTCCTGAATCATTCACTTTGTTCTTAAAGACCCACTTTGTTCCAACTACACTTTGTCCTTTAGGTCTTTCCATAGGTTCTCAAACATCATTCCTAACAAATTGATTCAACTCTTCTTGCATTGCTAAAATCCAAAACTCATCAGAAAGGGCTTGGTTAATGGTGGTGGGTTCAGTCCTAGAAATAAAGGCAGAGTGGTTCACCTCCTTCCTAAGTCCATGTCTAGTCTTAACTTCACTAGAAGGGTCTCCTAAGATCAAATTCTTGGGGTGACTTATAGAGTATCTCCAATCTCTAGGCAAAGTGTGTGAAGTTTCTCCCCTTTCAACAAAGTTCTCTACTCCTTGGGTGACTCCTTCTACTCCTCCATTACTTAGGTGCTCACTCTCCTTCCCCAAATTTTCTACTCCACTTGTAATCTCTCCAACATCATCATCTTCTACTCCATATTTCTTAGGATCAGACTCATCAAAAACTACATGGGTTGTCTCTTCCACCATCAAAATTCTCTTGTTAAACACCCTAAAAGACTTCCCAACACTAGAATATCCCAAGAATACTCCTTCATCAGATTTAGGATAAAATTTTCCCAATTAAGACTTCCCATTGTTGTGAATGAAAACCTTACAACCAAAGACATGAAGGTGGGAAAGATTGGGTGTCCTACCCTTAAGAATCTCATAGGGTGTCTTCTCTAATTTGGCTCTAACATTCACCTTGTTCAACACATAACAAGCTGTGTTAATCGCTTCAGCCCAAAAGTATTTTGGAAGTGAATACTCAGCAAGCATGGCTCTAGCGGCTTCCACCAAGGTCCGGTTCTTCCTTTCATCTACCCCATTCTGCTGAGGGGTCCTAGGGGCTGAAAAATTATGGCTAATCCCCTTGTCCTCACAAAAATCTCCAAATCTTTCATTTTCAAACTCTCCCCCATGATCACTATGGATGGTCAAAATCTCACAATCTAGCTTCTTCTGAATCCAAGTAGAAAAAGTTTTAAACTCCTCAAAAGACTCATTTTTATGTGAAACAAATCTAGTCCAAGTGAACCACAAGTAGTCATCAACAATCACAAAACCATAGACTTTCCCTCCCAAACTAGCTGTGCTAATGGGTCCAAACAAATCCATGTGAAGGACTTCTAAAGGTCTAGAGGTGCTAATGTCCTTAATGGGGTGAAAAGAGGAGTGGACTTGCTTTCCTAATTGACAGGAATCACAAAGGTGGTCTTTTGTAAACTTAAGTTTGGGGACATCTCTAACTAGGTCCTTTTGGGTCACTTTCCTAAGGGTTTTCATACTTGCATGACAAAGCCTCCTGTGCCACAACCAAGAATCATCAATCACAGTTTTTAAGCAAAAAGAAGCAGCACATTCAATGTTATTTAAATCAAGCATGTAGACGTTGTTGATCCTCTTTCCCTGCAAAATAGTGTTGTTACGTAAACATACAATGCATGAATCTGCAAAGAATTGCACGATGAAGCCTTTGTCACAGAACTTACTGATGCTGAGCAAGTTGTGCTTCAATCCATCTACAAGCAAAACATTTTCAATCTTAAGGTTCTTGGAATTTCCAATTATACTTGCTCCTACCACCTTCCTGGTGGTGTTGTCTCCAAGAGTAACCTTGCCTCCAGTCCTGGACTCTAGTACAACAAACTGGCTAGCATCACCAGTCATATGTCGAGAGCATCCACTGTCCAGGTACCACATACTCTCACGAGGTCATTTGTGAGAGCCCTCCTGCAAAATTATCAAATGTTAGATTTAGGAACCCAAGCAGGTTTGGGTTCCTTCTTATGAAGAGAAGAATGCAATACATGTGTGATATGCTGTGGATCATGCACCTTAGTACTCCACACCCAATATGTACTATGGTGAATCGTGCAAATGTGTGAGATGTGTCCTAGCATACCACATGAAAAATATCTAACTCCAGGAAAGGGATTTCTTAAGTGATTTGAGTTATAATGCCTCTTCCTAGGTTTTGGCAATTGATTAAAAGTAGAAGTCATCCTAGTTTTCTTACATGCTTCTAAATCATTTTGAAACTTCAAATTTGTGCTTTTTCTAACTTCATGTTCAATCCCCAAATTTTTCTCTATCTCTTTTGACTTCTTAAAATCAGATTCAAGTGATGTGTGTGATATTTTTAATACATCAAGCTCTTCAACTAACTCACCATGATTTTTATTTAACTCATCAAATTCATCAAGTAAAGTCATGTGATTTGAATCAATTGTTTGATGGTCTTTAATCAAAATTTCATGCTCTTTTTGTAGATTTAAAAATTCTAATTTCAAGCTAGCATGAGTTTTCTTTAATTTCCTATATGATGCATGAATTTTTTCTGAAACTTCAAGAAGTTGATCGTAGGAAAGTTCACATACCTCTTCTTGATCACTTTGATCTTTTCCCATGAAACACAAGTTTGTAGTATCTTCCTCTGGTTCAGTCTCAGAGGAGTAAATACCAGATTCTGCCCAAAAGCTCCTTTGATTTTTCTTCTTGTCCTTCCTAGACTTAGCTTTCTCCTCACCTTTTTCTTTGCTTGATTGATCTCTAAGCGTAGGGAAATCAGTTCTCACATGTCCAGGCTTCCTGCATTCAAAACAAATAACATCAGAAGATCCTTTAACATGTTTATGATCCTTACCTTTTCTATAACTTTGATGATGCTTTTGTTTCTTCCTTAGAAAGATTTTGAATTGCCTTGTGATGAAGGCAATTTCATCACTTTCAGAACCGGAAGATTCAGAATCCGATTTTTGTGCGTTCCATGCAATTATTTTCTCCTTTTTCTTTTCACCTGCATCAACATTTCTTTGATTCACCCCTTGCTCGTAAGCATCGAGTGAGCCAAGTAAGTTATCAATAGAATAGGTGTTCAAATCTTTAGATTCAGTGATGGCAATAATTTTTGCATCATAAGACGAAGGCAAGCATCTCAAAATCTTGTTAACTTTTTCATAATTCAAAAGTTCCTTTCCTAGTGCATGCAATGAAGTAACTATCTGAGAAAACCTAGTGTACATGTCAGAAATCGATTCATGAGGTTCCATACAAAAAAGTTCGTAGTCATGCAAGAGAATGTTCAAACGGGATTGTTTAACTTCATTAGTACCTTCATAGGTGATGCACAATTTATCCCAAATCTCTTTACCAGTTTTGCAACTTGAGACACGCATGTAATCCTCAGATTTTAAAGCACAGAAAAAATAGTTCAAACATTTTGCATTTAATTGAGCTAGATCTCGTTCATCAAAAGTCCATTCAGTAAATGCAATTTCAGTTTTAACATCATTAATTTCACGAGAAGGTGGAGAATAACCTTCTTGAATAAGCATCCACATGCGATAATCAGTAGATTGTAAAAACGTTGACATACGAGTTTTCCAAAAATCAAAAGGTAGGTTATCGAATAGGGGAGGTCAGGTAATGGAATACCCTTCTGTAGTGTTACGATTCCCATTGTTAGCCATGGATCTAATTCAAAAAGTTTTCAAACTTAAATTTTCTAATCCGGCTCTGATACCACTTGAAAGTTCGTTAGGGATGTTAAGCCCTATGAACTTAGTCCCAAGCTAACCAAGAGGGGGGGGGGGGGGGAATTGGTATTTTAAAAACTCTTTTCACAAAGAAAGAAAATTGCATAAATCAAATCAGACCACAGAAATAAATGTGGAATTAAAAAGCGCGGAAGCAAGAAAAGGAACACTGAAATTTATAGTGGTTCGGTTAACTCGACCTACGTCCACTCCTTGGAGGCAGCCTCCAAGTATTGCACTATAAAACGTGACTCTCCTTTAGCCCCCACGGCTAGGCGGAGAATCCCTTACAAGAACCTCCTTTTTGCCACCCCGGCAAGGCAGAGAACCTACCTCATTTTGCTTCCTTCTGAAGCTGGTAGAGAACCAAAACCAAAAGCAAACTCCTTACCTCTACCGACCCTTCCACGGACGAGAAACTCTAGACGAAGATGAAGCAGAGCGATCCTTGAAGCAACCCTTGTGAATCCCCTCACAAGCTCCCCCTCACAAGATCCTCTCTCTCTCCTCTCTCTCTTTCTCTCCTCAAGGTCTTCTCAGGTCAAGGCAGCAGCCAAAGGTTGTTAAAAATGTTGAACAAGAGCTCTTAAATAGAAGAGCTTCAAAGGAGCTCATTAATTGCAAGTTGCCGACAATATCGTCCAGGCCGATATGGACATCGGCTTGGCTGATCAGTACAAATCAAAGAAGATCAGCCAGAGCATCGCCCTGGATGCAAAACTGGATGATTGAAAATTGGTTTGATCGTCCAGGCCGATCTCACGATCGTCTGGGCCGATCAGTTCAAATCAGAGGAAAATCATCCTGATAATAGCCCTTGATACGAGCTGGCCAAATTTTATCGTCCTGAAGTAACTTAAGGTTTTTGACTGGATCGTCCTGGACGATATGATCGTATCAATCATCCTTAATTACTCCCTTGATTTCCTGATCAATTAAGGCATAATTTGTGAATATCGTCCAGGCCGATCCTAGGAACGTCCTGGCCGATAATTTAAAAATACAGTATACCTTAATTATCTATGGCGGTGACTTCTTTCTATTTTGAACTTATTGTCTTGGCCGATACACGTATTGTCCAGGCCAATCTGTTAATGTCGGCTGCCTTAATTAAAAATCCTTATTTAGACTTTCTGTTTTATGCCTGATTGTCCAGGCCGATCCAAAAATCGTCCTGGCCGATATGAGTAAAAATAGAAATTCTAAGTCTCTCAAGTGTGTGTGTGAAGGGTTACTTAGCATCAGTCTCTTTGACCATTACAAGTAGACTCAAAAGGTGAAAAATAAAATTACAGACTGACTCAACCCTAAACCTACGTAATCCTGAACTTGGCTTCTTCTTGATCGTCCGATCTTTGATTCCTGAAAGGTTAGAAGCAGCAAGTAGTCCAAGAGAAATAGTGTTTGTCAATCATCAAAACATAAGACATAAAAAATAGGTTTGCAACATTCTGGATATAGACATATAAGCCTTTGCAACTCCATTTACAAGATTGCAGCCAAAGTATTACTGAATAGAATTCTTTTGGTGATTCATAAGGTGATATCAGAAGAACAAGTTACATTTATCAAAGGTAGGTCAATTTCAGACCATTTACTCTTGGCTCAAGAGGTGTGTAACAAAATCAGGTGCTCTAAAGCAAGAGAAGGGTATTTGGCTATTAAGATAGACATGGAACAAGCATATGATAGCATTGGGAGGCTTTGAAGAAAATGTTGATGATATTGGGTTTTCTAAATAGATTCTCAGATTTATTGATGGAATGTGTGAAGAATCCAATGTTCTCTACAATGATTAATGGGGACAATTCTACTTTGATTAAGGGAAGATGTGGATTTCGACAAGGATGCACTCTTTCTTCCTTACTATTTATTATTTGTTCACAATTATTGTCTAACTCTTTCTTGGATAGAGGCTTGGATATTGGCATTAAACTATCATAAAACGTAAAGAGGATTTCACATCTCTTATATGCAGAAGACATTCTTCTCTTCTTGGATGCAAAATTGAGGAACATCAATGTAGTGAAGAGGTTGATTCAAGATTATTGCAATTGGACTGGTCAGAAGGTAAATCTTCAAAAATCTTCTATTATATTGGGGAAGATTATAGGGAGGAGAAGCAAGAAAAGGATAGCTAAAATCCTCAACATGAAAGTGGTTGATGAAATGGAGTATTTGGGTATTAAAATTGCTTTGCGAATATTAAGGAAGACTAATTTTCAAAATCTATTGGATAAAGCTTCTAAAAAACTCAATACTTGAGGAAATAGATTTATTTCAAAGGCGGGAAGAATAACCTTGATAAAGAATGTTTTACTTTTTCTTCCCATATTTTCTACTTCTCACTCCTTGGTTCCTTTGATCATATTAAAAGAATTTGACAAGGCATGTAGGAATTATTTGTGGAATAAACATGATGGTTTTCATTATGTGGCATGGGATGCATTATGTAAACTAAAAGAGTATGGAGGATTGAGTCTTTTTTCACCTGTCTCAAGAGTGGGGCCTCTAAGAGCAAGGTTTGCTTGGAACCTTATCGATAAATCGAACACTTTACTCAACAGGAATATCATAGATAAATTTGTAGCTTCTTGGTGGAAAAATGAGGGGAAGAAATGTTCTTTGGGTACATGGAAGATTTTGATGGATGGATGTAATTCTATTAAGGGGATCTTAAGCTGGCGCATAGGCACAGGCTCATTAATTGATATTCAAAAGGATATATGGATACTTGATAAAAGCCTTGAATGATGGCCGACATTTGTAACCAATTGGAAGGAAGAAAATGTAAATCTCAACTCCATTATAGTTAATAGAGCTTGTGATATGTCTAAGCTATCCCAATTTTTTGCGGAAGAACTCATAAACCTGATCACCAAAGTTGATATTCAAATAAATTTGGAGGAAGATAGATTGGAGCTCAAATTCAAGTTATCTAGTAAATCTGTTTCAGCTCTATCCTTTGCAGCTTGGTATTTAGAGGATATGCAAAATAATATGCATCATTGGTTCTTAAGATTGAAGCTGAATCCGAGAATCAAAGTGTTTGTGTGGAGATTATGTATGAATGCAATTCCAACTACAGATTTTTAGTTTTTGAGAAGGCTGGCTGATTCTAACCTTTTCCCAAGAGGTTGTATTTAGGTGGAGAATATTGACCATTGCTTAGCAACTTGTCCGAAATTGATACAGGTTATAATCTTGTTGAAGACTTTGGGATTTCCTATTCCATACATCAGATCTTTCTCAGAATGCATGAATAAATTAAAGGAAATTTTGGTAAGAGATCCTTTCTTTCCTAAAATGTATTTTATTTTGCTTTTTTATTCATGGATGAGTGGAAATAGAGTAAAGCATGGAGATATGGAAGAAAGAAATGTCATTATTGCCTATAAAGTCATAAGTTTTATAGCTATTTCTCATAAAAGCAATTTTCAATTGGGCAACTGCGGTACTAATTAGTCTTCATGGCTGTGCAATTTTTAGTATCCTCCTCCAGCCAATTGGTTGAAGATAAATATTGAGGGATCATTATGTAAATCTAGCAAAGCTGGAATTGGGGGAGTTGTGAGAGATTGCAACAGCTAGTTTTTATTGGTATTTGGATGTGGATATGTTCATTGGGACAGTGCACAGGTCTCTTGGCTCTTAAATCCTTGAAGAATTTTATTCAAAATTGGATGCCTGATGCTAATGGTATCATTATAGAATTAGATAATAAAAACGTCATCAACTTTCTTAATAAGCTGTACCGCACACCAGTGAAGAAGAGGATGGATCTAATAAATGAAGATAAACTATTCATGGAGAATTTAAATAATGTTTTTTTAATTGTGTGAGTAGACATTGTAATAAGTTAATCAATTATTGTGCTAACTTATCTTATGAGTATAACTTCTTTTGGGATGTGATTAGTGATAATAAATATTCCTCCTTCATTTGTTTTATTATTTAAGGAGGAATGTGATAGTTTGCTTTGATATATTAGTTTGTTTCTAGGTTTTGTTAATGTTATTTATCATTTTTTCTAAAAAAAAAGATATGGGCATAAGGCATGAGCTACATTTGCAAAAACAAGGTGAGAGGTATTTTAAACCTCCAGCCTCTTACACACTTTCTCCAAAAGAGATAGAAGGGTTTCTCAACTTTGTTAGATCAGTAAAGTTTCCAGATGGTTACGCAACAAATATATCTAGATCAGTACATATTCAAAACGGTAAGCTTATGGGATTAAAAAGCCATGATTGTAATGTGTGGTTACAACGAATCCATCCTTTAGGATTGCATGGATATTTAAATAAGGATGTGCATAATGCTTTAAGTGATTTGTCGATATTTTTTAGGATATTATGTGCTAAGACATCGAGATTGGATGTGTTGGAGAAATTAGAAGATATGATCATCAATACAATTTGTCAGATTGAAATGATATTTCCACCTGCTTTCTTTAACATAATGGTTCACTTGGTTTTTCATTTGCCGCGTGAGGCTAGGCTTGCTGGACCTATTCAATATAGGTGGATATATCCTATTGAAAGGTAACTTCTTATGATAGCAAAGTTTACTTTCTATTATATTTTATTGATTATTTGCATAAATTTTGATTAAAATTTGTTTGTATGCTAGAAATCTAAGTATTCATAAAGGGAATGTTAGGAATAAGGCTCGCCCTGAAGGATCAGTTGCAGAGGCTTATGTTGTTAATGAGGTATTAATATTTTGTTCTAGATACCTCCGTGGCATTAAGAGTAAAAATAATCAAGATGAAGAATATAATGATGATGTTCATTTGCATGAAAATCAACTTTCAATTTTCTCTAGAAAAATTCATCCTTTTGGTCAACCACACTTCACTACATTATCTTGGAGTGAGTATAATTTAGTTCGATGGTATATTCTTAACAATTGTGAAGAGTTAAAGCCTTACCTTAGGTATGTAATTAACTAAAATGATGATGTTATTAAATTTATTTATGAATAATGTATTAGTATGCAATTAAATCTTATAAAAATTATGTATGAGTGAACATGAGAATGAGTTAAGAAAAGAAGATTCATTTATTCAAGATTTGGCAACAAAGCAAAAATAACAGTTTCCATTATGGTTTGAAGAAAGAGTGAGATACTCAATTTCTTAATTTTGTTTACTATTTATATTTATAATTTTTTTTCTAATGTTCACAATTTCACAAAACTTGATTCTTTTCTTGCTTCTTGATGAAGAACTTGAATCTTCATAAGTCAGTGGAAGGTAATGAATGTCTTTATTCTTTAGAAATGGGACCAGATATTCATGTTAATGTATATTCAGGGTCATTGTTAATGGAGTTAAATTTCTTGTCAACCAATGTAGCATTCAAAGGGTAACCCATAATAGTGGTGTATCAATTCAACGTTCTCATAAATATGAAAGTATTGATTTCTACGGAGTTTTAACTAATGTTGTTGATTTGAGTTATATTGATGGAAATCATGTAGTATTGCTCAAGTGAAAATGGTTTGACCTTGAGCATAAAAAGCCCATTGTAATTGATGATGATTTCACATCTATAAATATAAATAAAACTTGGTATGATAATGATACAAATGTATTGGCAGGTCAAGTTACTTAAATATTTTATATTCAGGATACAAAGTTAAGAGGTGATTGGCATGTTGTACAGAAAGTGCAACATAGGCTTTTATTTGATCCCGCACTCATGAATTACTTGAATTAATATCAACTTCACTGATTAGCTATCTGAAAATATAACAAATCAAGAAGATGAGAAAAATGATATAAACTTCCAAGATATTTTTGGTGAGATTGGTCCCTTAAATAGAGAAGATGTAGAGCCACAAATTTTGGAATATGTAGAAAATATGCATGTACAACCAAGTCAAACTACTAATTTTATATGTGATGAAGATGAAGAAGAGGAATATGATGAAACATTAGCTCAATATTATAGTGAAGATGATGTTGATGTACATATAAACATTGATGGTGATAAAGACTAGGTTGTTCTTTATGACTTATTTGTTTCATATTTTATAATAACTTGATATATTTGCTTTTCAATAATATTTTTTTTGTTGTTTTATTTTACAGTTTACTAAGTCATGGCTCCAGGAAAACCTATAAGCTCTCGAATAATTCCAAATTACTCACATTTGTTTGAACCATCAACTAGTAATACTATGCAGTCTACATTAAAAAATGATGCTTCACATGTCGTATCTACTGCTAATAATGGTAAGTTTGTATTTTTTTAACTTATTAGGTTAAATTCTTTTTAATGTTTTTATTTCTTTCAGTTTAAACACTATCCTTTGATAAATATAATTTCTTTTGTACATTAGTAGCTCTTACTCTTAACTGTTTGCATGTATTAATTGAAGGAGGTTTGCCTATAGGAGATGCATCTCCAATAGCTGAGAGGCCATGTTTATCTCATTCGTCAGCACCAGAGACTGAGACAACTATAATTTGTATTATTACTTATGGCTTTTTCAAATCTAATAAGGATGATAAATATAAATGACCTTCTTATTTGCTTTTATTTTTTTTTTTTTTAGTTTCAAGTTCTAATAAGAAAAGGGGTCCAAATAGAGGTGTAGCATTAGAGGAGCATTACAGAACAAAAGGTAAAGTATCAATAATCATTCCAAAGGGCTTGAATAGGCCAGTTGAAGAGCATCACTCGAAGTTGTCTAGAGAAGCTGGTATTATAATTAGAAACTTTGCACCCATGCAAGTCGAAAGATGGGATCAAGTTAGTGATGCTGATAAAAAACTACTTTTAAAGAAATTGATGGTAATCATTGTTAGTCCCTCCTGTCTGCATCCATTCGTGTTTTCCTTTCTATTTTCACTTCTTGCAACTAGGCTTTGGTGTGTGAGTGTGCAAGTGACTGAGGATGAGCTTTTGGGTATCTTATTTAAAGAATAGAATTGTTTTCATTTTGGAAATGGATTGCAAGCTATAACACCTGATCACCCCTTGGCTGACCAAGATAACATTGGAAATATGCATCTTCAATGCTGCACTTTTAACTATTGCTCCCTTACCAAATCTAACTGATGACAGGTTGATGTTGTTTAGTTACATTTGTAATTGAGATTTGCTATTGGTGATGTGTTTTTGTTGGATATTTTCAAAGAGATTAGCTTTAGATTTTTTGATTGAAATTTCATTTAGTAATAGGTGTGATTCAAGGAGATCGATTGATTGTTGTGTGGAGAACAATGATAAAGGTACAAAGTAATATCATACAGACTACTCGTTGTTCGGTTTGATTAAAGTTTATTTGTAAATTTTAGATTGCATATTGCCAAGCATAATGACAAGTTCAAAGTAATAGAATACAGTCACAGAAGTTCTCTAGAGCTCAATTAACAAGATTATATTCTTAGCTGAGTCATTATAAGTGCAACTGAATATCCCATCCTATCTTGCTTTTACCTTTTTTTCTATAGTTGCAGTTCAGCAAATCCTCACTAATTTGCTCATTTGTTCTATCTATTTGCAATGCTATTTCATTTTATTCCAAGATCGTCATTTGAGAATGACAAGATCATCATTTGAGAATGATTTGTGGATTCCTCTTAATGGACTTGCATCATTATGTGCCAACTCTTATGCAACATTATTGTTGCTTTAACTCCTTAGAAAAGAGCATTTTACTTATCATGAGAGGTTATGAACTAGAACATAGATGAACCCATCCTCATCTTGCCCCAACTCGATTTAGACCTGATTAGAGTTTTCTTAGTTAAAACACAAGACCATATTCCTTGCTCATTTATGACATTAGTCACTCATCACGTAATATGTCCAGTACGAACTTAGTTTAATATGATGTATATAAAAAAATGAAGATTTTCATACATAACACAAAAGTCTTATGTTTTAATACATCTAAAACCTATAATTTTATATTTACTTATATGCAACTTTAATGTCTAAATCACCATTCAATATAATGAATCATGCCACTTTCCGAGTTCACTGACTTTGAAAAAAATTGTTGGACCTATTGGGACTTTTTTTTTGGTTTCATATTATAAGGGTTTGTATTTTTTTATATTTCTACTTTAGTTTATTGTGCCCAGCTTGTCTACAATTTTGCCAGCTAATTGTTGATTCATGCAAGTTATCATGTTTTCTAAGAATTGGTTTCAATAAATGATTTTATACAAGTCTATATATCTGCCTATTAAATTTGTCAGCATCTAGAATGGGTGAAATTTAGTTTGTCTAAAATATATGGAATTAATTGCTCATTCAGTTTTTATTTCCATAATATGATTGCTTTTAAAAAATTTTGTAGGTAAATATTAATTGGTCTATTGAAGAATCACAACTATGGTGATAGTTTTTTTATGATGGACATCATAGATCTCCACCAAGCTTTATAATGTTCCCTGTGGACAAATATTTTTCTAGTTTAAATCATGCATCAATGCCTCTTTTCGTTCAATATTTCACTTTATAGTTTGTTTAAATTATACAGAAGAAATGCTCGTTCATTTTTCTTTTTTTTTTTGTAATATGATTTCATGTAAAAATTTTTGTAGGTAAAGATTAATAAATCCATTAAAGAACCACATGTAAAGGACTGTGTGATGCACACAATGAGTAAGAGATTTTCTGATTTTTGCTCAAAGGCCTATATACATTACCAAAAACTTGGAGGTGGAGTGTTAGCAAGAAAGAAACCTTACAAAGAGCTTATTCAGAAACCAGATGATTGGATTTGGATATACATTTTTTTTGACTAAGAAATATTTAAGGTATGTCTTTAATGTATAAGAAAGTATAGGTTCGCTAATTTACTTATATTCCCATGAGAGACATATGAAACTTATTATCATGTAATGAATATGTGCGAAAAAAAGAGAGTATTAAATACTATTAACAAAAAGAGATCAACATATACATAGAAGAGATTAATGTAAAAATCTTCTAATTTCAAGCAGAGGAAGATTAAATTTTGCCGCTAATTATTTTTTTGTTTGTTATATTATGTTGAATCAAATATTTTTAAATACAAGAAAAAATAGAAAGCAAACTGTCGAAATAATTTGATGTTGAAGGTCATTCACCGAACGGGCACAAATTCCCTCGTAGCTCATTTGTATGACCAGGTATCTACAATTTTTTAGTTGTTTAAATTTTGAACATTATTAATTTGTGAGATATATTTTGTCATGGTGTAGAAATTAAGCAAGATTGAGTTATACAAGGATGATTTTACAGACAAAGAAAAGAAATGGGTTTTTGAAGATTTTCAGGCAAAATAAGTTAGTATAAATTTAATTTTTTAGAATAGATTTATTAGTAATATTTCAGCTTTTTTGTGTTGATTTTTCTTAAAACATACAGGACAAGAGGATGGAAATTCGTGAAAAAACTATTGAAGATGGAGGAATAGTTGATGAGACAATCAGTTGTGCTAAAGTTTTAGGTGAAACATCATCATATATTCGTGGCCTTCGTTATGGGCCAAAGCTGATAAAGAAAACTAAAATTGTCAGATCAAATGCATCGTCCGAGAGTGGGACCGAGATTGAAACTAGTTTAAAAGTTATACAAGATAAATATGAGGAACAGAGTAAGATCATTAAATCTCAACAAAAAAACTATAGATTTGTTAAAAATGATAGCAGAAAAAATGGGCATGCAACCCCCTAATGATGATGGTAAGAATTTAGAATATGCACATTATGGTTGGCTTAATAAAATTGAAAATTTTATTTAACTAATATTATAAATTTCTTCTTGTAGGTCAAGACTTCCCAAATGAAGAAAACAATGATTAGAGATTTGATTTATTTCTATTTTTTGAAACTATAATGTTAATAAATCTCTTTTAATTTAGCTGTTGAGCTAAATTATTTTATTGCATCAATTTCCTTCTTTTAACACATGGTTGTTTTCTATATTTGTAATACATTCTCATAGTAGCAATTTGAACGTTGTTAGGAACATAATTTTCACATGGAAAATTCTTATTTTAATTTAATTTAACGTTGAGAACTTCTCGTTCTTGCTGCAATCCAAGTTTCCTGAATTTAATCTTGTATTGCGAGTCTTTGACTTGTGGGATTAAGAGAAATTATTTATTTTTAAATTTTAAGGATATAAATATGACTCTTGTGATATGTAAAATTCATTAATTATTTTACAACAATATATGTTTTCTCTTTGTTCTTATGGGTTTGAAGATGCAGATTCTTAGACTGCTTACAAGTCTTGATGCCAACTTTGTAAGTATAATTCTTCTATTGCTAGTATGAGTTGTGGATTTCTTATTTGGTGATCTCTATCTTTGTGCCATCAGCTAAACTAATTTGTGATTGTTTTGTTCGTGTGATAGAGCTTTTTATCATCTTCATTACAACATTAATTTTTATATTCATACTATGAATTTAGATCAATGCAGAACTTTACCTACCTATTATTGCCTTGATTTTAGGTTGGAGGAAGCTCTTACGCTGTGAACTCTAGTCATAGCTTGGGTGGAGCTGGTTATTTATGTGGTACTGTCTCTGGGTCACTACTAAGGTGCACAAACATTTCCTCTGTTTTCTTA
Source organism: Dendrobium nobile (assembly GCA_022539455.1). Taxonomy (NCBI): domain Eukaryota; kingdom Viridiplantae; phylum Streptophyta; class Magnoliopsida; order Asparagales; family Orchidaceae; genus Dendrobium; species Dendrobium nobile. The sequence continues at coordinate 35,990,677 of CM039736.1, read as the reverse complement.
TTCTTTCCCTTTTCTTTTTTGTATGTGTGAGTTTATCGGGCTAGTCTTATAGCTAACTATAGACTATCATTGCAAGTCACTTTTAGAGGTATCATGAGGCTATAAATAGCATAAAGTTTGGTGTATATGGGGTTTTCATGATCACATGGGTTTGTCTTGTTAGGAGATTGTTGGAACTCGTTCACTATGAATTAGGATGTTAAGCCTAAGTGAATGTCCCAAGGCTAACCAAGAGGGGCGGTGAATTGGCAATTTAAAAAATGTAACTTCAAATCTTGGAATTTTAGAAAACCTTTTGAATTATTGATGCAAGTTAAAATTAAAGTTTAAAATAAACTTTTCAACCAGAGTAAACAACATGCAATTAAATTAAATGCGGAATAAAAAATAAGAAAGAACACACCAGATTTATAGTGGTTCGGTCAAACCTTGACCTACATCCACTCTCCAGAGGCACCCTCTGAGTATTGCACTAATACCACAAAGTGACTCTCCTTTTGCTCCCACAGCAAGGCGGAGAAGCCTGTACAAAATCACTTTCACCTTCCCCGGTGCGGCGGAGTAGCCGGGTTCTTTAACACCAAAGAGATCTTCTTCTTGCCAAAACATCCCTCAAGACGACCCTTGAATCCGATGGTAATGAGGTGCAAGTTCACCGGAGCAACTGTGTGAATATCCCCTTCACACTCCCTTGAAATCCCCTTCAAGGATCTTCTCCCTCTCAAACTCCACCCTTTCCTCTCTCCCTTTCAAGTTCTCTCTTCAAGTTTTCTCCACAAGAACGAAGACACAATGACTGTCAAAGATACACTTTGTCGTCCTTTTACACTTCTCCAAGTGTCGGCAGAGAATCGGACCGATGTTGTTGAACTTCATTTGAGAGCCTTCGCCGGAGCAACCGTGTGAATATCCCCTCCACACTCCCTTGAAATCCCCTCCAAGGATCTTCTCCCTCTCAATGATCCCTCTCAAGAGAAAACAACTCCAAAGGCACTTGTAATAGTTTCTAGGACTCCTTATATAGAAAGGAGAAGAAAAGCCATCCAAAAATGTGCTAAAAATATGTTTTTCTGCGCACTGGATCGTCCCGTACAAAATTTTGTTCATCTGTACGAACCAATTTCGTCCTGGACGAAATTGGTTCGTCCCGGGACGAAAATATTTCGTCTGGACGAACAGTTATATCAAAAGTCAGTTCCGAAAACTGCCAGAAACTGCCATAGTCGGTTCCCATCGTCCTGGACGAACTGGACTTCATCTGGACGAAATTTTTACATAAAGAAACTTGTCCTGGGATGAAAATGATTTTGTCTGGACGATTAGGACTTAGAAAATATTTCCAGTTCAGTTCTTGTCCGTTCCATTGCTCTTACAAGGAGATAACTGATCTGATCGTCCCGTACGAACAATGTTCGTCCTGTACGATCAATACAAAAACTTTTTCAATATCTCCTTTAAGTTTGTGTACATTTATTCACTCAATTACAATCACTCCCTCTCAAATTTAATTCAAATAAAAAGTACAAGCTTCAATTTCACAAAGTATCTCATGCTGAATTTGATTTGAAGTCTTCGTAGTCTGGAGTTTGATTTTCCTGAAATATTAGTACACACAAGAGCAAAAACAAATCTTCCAAAAAGTGTTAGGAGATAACTACACATAAAATAATAATATTTGGAATCATCAAAATAATACAAGTTGCAAGAATGTAAAACATGCAAATAGCAACTTTCCTAACAATCTCCCCCTTTTTGATGATGGCAAAACAATTATTGTTAGTAAAATTTCAAACCATTTTAAAATCGCCTAAACTCCCCCTGAATTGATGAATACATTAAAATATGGAGGCATTTTAAAAAACAATTTTTGTTTTAAAATTTTACATACATACATACACAAAAACAATACACAAAAAACATTACAAGACACACACAAAATTTAAAAAAAAAATTCTCCCCCTAAACAATACAAACAATAATCTCTCCCCCTAAAAAATTCTCCGCCTTGCTGTGCGAGCAAAAGGAGAGTCACTTTGTGGTGTTAGTACAATACTTAGAGGGTGCCTCTGGGGAGTGGATGTAGGTCAAGGTTTGACCGAACCACTATAAATCTGGTGTGTTCTTTTCAAGGGAGTGTGGAGGAGATATTCACACGGTTGCTCCGGCGAAGGCTCTCAAGTGAAGTTCAACAACATCGGTCCGGTTCTCTGCCGACACTTGGAGAAGTGTAAAAGGACGACAAAGTGTATCTTTGACAGTCATTGTGTCTTCGTTCTTGTAGAGAAAACTTGAAGAGAGAACTTGAAAGGGAGAGAGGAAAGGGTGGAGTTTGAGAGGGAGAAGATCCTTGAAGGGGATTTCAAGGGAGTGTGAAGGGGATATTCACACAGTTGCTCCGACGAACTTGCACCTCATTACCATCGGATTCAAGGGTCATCTTGAGGGAAGTTTTGGCAAGAAGAAGATCTCTTTGGTGTTAAAGAACCCGGCTACTCCGCCGCACCGGGGAAGGTGAAAGTGATTTTGTACAGGCTTCTCCGCATTGCTGTGGGAGCAAAAGGAGAGTCACTTTGTGGTATTAGTGCAATACTCAGAGGGTGCCTTTGGGGAGTGGATGTAGGTCAAGGTTTGACCGAACCACTATAAATTTGGTGTGTTCTTTCTTACTTTTTATTCCGCATTTAATTTCATTGCAAGTTGTTTACTCTGGTTGAAAAGTTTATTTTAAACTTTAATTTTAACTTGCATTAATAATTCAAAAGGTTTTCTAAAATTCCAAGATTTGAAGTTACATTTTTTAAATTTCCAATTCACCCCCCCTCTTGGTTAGCCTTGGGACATTCACTTAGGCTTAACATCCTAATTCATAGTGAACGAGTTCCAACAAGTGGTATCAGAGCTTTGTTTCAAAATCATAAGTTTAGACTACTTTTTGAAAAACGAGTATGGCTAATTTTAGAAACCGTAAATTGTTAGATGGATGTTCGATTGTTAGACCACCTTTATTTGAAAGTATTTCTTTTGATTTTTGGAAAATTCGAATGTCTACTTTCTTGCAATCAATAGATTATCGCATGTGGCATATGATTCAAAGTGATTATTTTGTACCGTCACGTATTATAGATGGAATCAAAACTGATATCCCTTTTTCTGAATGGAGTAGAGTAGAACAAATTTATGCACAATTAAATGCTAAATGTATGAATTTTTTGTTCTGTGCTTTAAATTCTGAAGATTATATGAGAGTCTCTACATGTACTACAGGTAAGGAAATTTGGGACAGTTTATGCATTACATATGAAGGTACTAGTGAAGTCAAGCAATCTAAGTTGAATTTTTTTATGAATGACTATGAACTCTTTAGCATGAAACCTTATGAGTCGATCTTAGACATGTATACTAGGTTTATTCAAATTGTAACATCATTGCATACTTTAGGTAAAGAGTTTTCAAACTTTGAAATAGCCAATAAAATTCTACGTTGCTTACTTGACAAGTTTGATGCCAAAGTTGTTGCTATTTGTGAATCGAAAAATTTGAATGAATATTCTATTGATAATTTGATTGGCTCACTCATTGCCTACGAGGAATATTTGGGTCAAAGACTTTTGGATGCAGGTGAAACAATAATGCTAAAAGCGGAAGACATGGAGAAAAGTGGCTTAGTTGGTGAGAAAAACGATGACTTAACAAGCAAATTGAAAAGTCCACTAAAGCACAAGAATAAGAATCAACAAAAGTGGAATAAAGGTAAAAATGGTAAGAATGTTCAAATTTCTTCTAATATTATTTGCTTTGGATGCAGGAAATTTGGACATCTAAAAAGCCAGTGCCCTAATTTGAGAACTCTTCCTACTAAAGAAAAGGCAAAGCTAAGCAAATTATAAAATGAGAAAATAATGAAAAGCAAAAAATCTCCTGGGCAGATCTAGCTTCTGAATCATCAGACCAGGAGAAAAATGATGTTTAAAACCCTTTGTTTATTTGTTTTTGTTGTATTTTTATTTTTGTTTGTTTTGTGTGTTTTTGTGTTTTTATTTTTAGTGTTTTGAATGATTTTGAAATGTTTTCTCATTTGATTTCATGTTTTAGATCGATGTTAATGTTCTTAATCTTTATGAAATTCATTTAGTACTTTTAATCTCTATTGTGCCTAAACTAAAATTGTAATTTGAAATTAATTTCATTAGAAAATCTAGTTTATCTAAATTTAATTTTTTGCCTATAACTTGTTTTAGTTAGAATTTTTTTAATTTCATGTCTTTCATTTTAGACTACAAAATCTTAATTATTATTATTGTATCTTAGATGTCTATCTTATTTTGTATTTTATTTTTCAATTAATATTTATGCACTTAGAAAAATTTGAGATTCTAGATTATTGTCTTTGGAAAGAATTCAATTACTCTTGAAAATTGTACAAATGTACAAAATCAAAAGGAATGCGCAACAAAGTTGCAAATGTGAAAAAGAGGCACAAAATAAACCCAGTAAAGAAAGATGCACAAAAATGTGCCACCTATATGAAAAAGATGCACAAAAATGTGCCACCTATATGAAAAAGATGTGCAAAGCGCCACTTGTGGTGATTTTCTTCTTTCCAGATTCTTTTTAGTCTATTAATTCAAGTAGATCTAATGTTCATTTATATTTCAATTGATTTTTGGAATATGCAATTTTTTACTCATCTTTATTACAAAGATTTTTCATGTCATAAATGTCTAAATTGAATCATGTTTTTCATAAATTCTTACTTATTACAATGTTATATAAATTTTTTAAATTCTATGAAATTCTATGATTTGTCTAATGTTCTTAATTCTTAGTTGCATTCTTATGTCAATCACTTTTTTAGATTAAATTTACACATGAATTTTTCATAAGATTTTCTACATTACTAGTCTATTTCTTCTTCACTTTTTGTTGTTGTCAAAAAGGGGGAGAGATTATTGTTTGTATTGTTTAGGGGGAGAATTTTTGTTGGATATTCAAGTGTTGGAAAATCTTATAGGGTATTCAACAAAAGAACTTTAGTTATTGAAGAAACCACACATGTTGTATTTGATGAATCTGGAAATTTAGAAGAGCCAAATATTGTTGAAGAAGAAATTGAGGAAAACTCCCAAAAGATTGATAGATTAAATTTGGAAGAAAATGTGGAAGAAAACTTTGAAAGAAAAAACCCTTTGCCTAGAGATTTGAGATTTTCTAAAAACCACCCAAGAGAATTGATTATAGGAGAACCTAGTGAGAGTGTAAGAACTAGGCGTGGATTAAATAAGGAAGTCAATCATTTAGCCTTTATTTCAACCATAGAACCCACTAATATTGATCAGGCACTTTCTGATGAATTTTGGATATTGGCCATGCAAGAAGAGTTAAATCAATTTGTAAGAAATAAAGTTTGGGAATTAACTACAAGGCCAAAAGATCAAAGTGTTGTTGGAACAAAGTGGGTGTTCAAAAATGAAATGAATGACTCAGGAGTAGTCATTAGAAATAAGGCTAGATTAGTTGCTAAGGGGTATAATCAAATTGAAGGAATTGATTTTGAGGAGACCTTTGCCCCTGTAGCAAGACTTGAAGCAATTAGGGTTTTACTTGCCTTTGCCTATTTTAAAAGTTTTAAATTGTTTCAAATGGATGTCAAAAGTTCCTTTTTGAATGGTGTTATTGAAGAAGATGTTTATGTAGAACAACCTCCAGGATTTGAAAATTCAAAATACCCAAATCATGTTTTTAAGTTAAAAAAGGCATTATATGGATTGAAACAGGCACCTAGGGCTTGGTATGAGAGATTGAGCACTTTCCTACTTGAAAGATCTTTTGAAAAAGGAAGTGTGGATACAACTCTCTTCTTAAAGAAATTTGGAAAGGAAATACTCATTGTTCAAATTTATGTGGATGATATCATCTTTGGATCTTCAAATAAAAATCTTTGTGATGATTTTTCTAATACAATGAGTAGTGAATTTGAAATGAGTCTAATGGGAGATTTAAATTACTTTCTAGGTTTTAGCATCAAGCAACTTGAGGAAGGGACATTTCTTAGTCAAACCAAATATATTAAGGACATCCTCAAGAAATATGAAATGGACAATGCTAAACCTGTTAGTACACCAATGAGTTCCTCAGTTCAGTTAGATAAGGACCTTAAGGGAAAATCTATTGATCAAAAGAAATATAGAGGGATTATTGGATCTTTGCTTTACTTGACTACTAGCCGACCAGATATTATGTTCAGTGTTTGCTTATGTGCTAGATTTCAATCAGATCCAAAAGAATCACATTTGACAGCAGTGAAAAGGATTTTAAGTTACTTACTAGGAACTCAAAACTTAGGAATTTGGTATCCTAAGTTTAGCTCTTCATTTGAAATTATTGGTTATTCAGATTCTGACTTTGCAGGCTGTAGAGTGGATAGGAAAAGCACTTCTGGAACATGTCAATTCATTGGAAATTCATTAGTTTCTTGGTCCAGTAGAAAATAAAATTCAGTAGCCCTATCTACTGCAGAAGCAGAATACATTACATTTGGAAGTTGTGTGGCACAAGTACTTTGGTTAAAACAACAGTTGATTGATTTAGGATTATCTGTAGGCACTATTCCAATTTATTGTGACAATACTAGTGCTATTTGCATTTCCAAAAATCCTATTCAACATTCTAGAACCAAACACATAGATATAAGACATCATTTCATAAGGGATCATGTATCCAAAGGAGAAATTGAACTCACACATGTTTCAACTGAAAATCAACTTGCAGACATTTTTACAAAACCTTTAGCCCTTGATACCTTCAGTACTTTAAGAACAAGGATAGGTGTTATTGATTTAAATGCCTAAACAAAATATTTTTGCAACATTGATGTTTATGTTTTTGTTTTGTTTTTGATTTTGTGATTTTTTGTGTGTTTTGAATGAATTTATTTTTGAGTGTAAGTTTTTTTATTGTATGTTTTCTATTCTTTTTTTTTTTAAAGTTTGGTTTGATTTTCTTAAATTAAAATTCAAAAATTGGAGGAAATCGTCCGGGACGACTTTTGGTTCGTACTGGACGATGTGAGAAAAATTGGTTTGCGTGCATTTTAACCGTTTTGAGAGCCGTTTTTAATTAAATCGTCTGTACGATCTGAATATCGTCCAGGACAAACTTTTTCCTTTTCTCAAACGTCGGGACGATTGAATGCAGCGGTTGAGTGGATAAGATAGTTTTTAATATGGATTTTGTCTGTACGAAATTTTGGTTCGTCTAGACGAACATATGTCGTTTCAGTGTAGGGGACGGTTTTCAAAAGACATTTAAACGAGTTATTTTTAGATCGTCTGTACAAACTTTTGTTCGTATGTACGATCGGTCAAGTCAAAGGTCTGTACGAAGGGACGCATCGTAAGTTGTGTTGATTACGAAAAGTCGTTACATTTTGGACGAATTTGATCGTCTGTACGAAATAATTTTCGTCCAGACGAACGATGATTTTCGTCCAGGACGAACCTTTTTCGTCCAGGACGAACGTATCGTTTTCTTTAAATATGAAGGCTTTCTAACTCAACAATCACACTTTCAAACTTCTCTTTCAATCCCTTTCTACTTCAAATTGTCAATGGCCTCCTCAAGCAAAAGACAAAAGGTATTAGCGAAGAAGCCGAATAGGAATGCCTCGGAAAACTTCCTTTCTAAGGCAAATGAGGAATCATTTCCTCGTTTTGCTTCCGCAAAAATAACTCCATCTCGCATCTTAATCCAAAGCGAGATAAATTTTAAGGTAATACACCTTTTTGCCTCAACCCAATTCCATTTCATACTTTCTCTCGTCCATTTCTACAACAAGCAAACATTTCTCTACTTTCTAGCCAACATGAGTTTTAACTCCGACCACTCTTCCATTAGTTCCTTTGTATTCAAGCAAAAAGTAGAAATCACTAAGCATGACATTGGTGCATTTCTAAACCTAAGGACTGAAGGATATAGAGCTCACCTTACTCAGTACTTTATCTCCTCTCCTTTCTGTTCTAACCTTTTTGATTATGGATTGTTGCCCTATCGACGAATCCCAACTTATCATAGATCATCTCTATAGGCTTTCAGAAATAGGGCATGCTGAACAGAAGAGGAAAAAGAATATTTCTTTGGGACATTTAATTAGGCTTAACATCCAAATTCTCATTTTTAAACGAGCCTCAACAAGTGGTATCAGAGCTTTGTTTCGAAATCATTGTGTTTGTACGTTTTGTTTGTTCATATGTTTTATGTTTGTGTTTCTAGTTTATTTTTTTGAAAAATAAAATTTTTTTATGCTTTAAATTGCCAATTCACCCCCCCTCTTGGTTAGCCTTGGGACATTCACTTAGGCTTAACATCCTAATTCATAGTGAACGAGTTCCAACAGTCTTGACATAGATTTGACATCAGAAGGATGGTATAGGCTGGGCACTATTCGAAGCTTCTGGATTTTGGAAAGGAGGCTGGCTTGTATTTTCAGTATATTTCTAGGGGTTTTTGGACTTGTCCTTTTTCTATTGATGTCTCACAAGAGGTGTCATCTTTTTTAGTGGATTTACCACTGTAGTGGTTTTTTTTTTTTATTTTTTTCTTTTTGTTTCATTGATGTCATTACATATTTTTGTCCTCGTTGTGCTGCCATTAAGTTCAGCTGAAATATAAAAATTTTCAAGCATGTAATTTGTGAAAACTTAAGTGATTGCTAAGGTGGTATTTGAACTTGGAGTGAACTTTTTATGGCTATTTCAAGCTAACTTATCTTCCGGTAGCTTTATGCATTTATTTGGTTTAAACAACATTAGATCAGGCACTTGTGCAGCATGTTCAAGAATTTTGTAATTATTTCCGATATGCAGTTTGGTGGGTTGCACTTGGGGTGGCGTCATCAATTGGACTTGGCAAGTTTGGTTGCACTGTTAGACTTAGCTTTAGCATTCAATGAATTTGTGGTTATTTAAATTTATTTATTTTTTTTTTTTTGGGGGGGGGGGGGGGGAGGGGGGAATATCATAATTATGGTTTAGGTTTAAATTTTCATAATGTGTTATGTATCTAATATTAGCACTTCTTTCTAAAATGTTCTGATAATTATAAGACTTCTTATTTTATTTTGCTAGTTGGGACGTGACTCATATTTTCAACGTAATTAGGAGATTACTTACTTTAGTAGCCAAGTCACATTATGTAACACAAACACAACCTAGTATTTGTTAAGCTACCACAGATGTTCTTAACCTTTTTATATATTTAAGAGAGAGAAGCTCCCTTTTTTATAGAGAGAGAAAATCTTATTTTTTTGAATTTCTCTATTTGCGGGCTTTGCGCGGGTGGGTGTTTTGCTGCCGGTTTATCGCCGGACAATTGATCAGCAGTTCTCCTCCATTTGGATCATACCAAATGTTTTTCCATCAAGTGCAAATCATGGTATGGGCAAAGGTAGCAGTGGCATTATAATCAGGGAGGGTGCGAAACCTCTAGTTTGCCAAGATTTGATTGAAGGTAAAGGATAGAGAGTTTTGGCTGATCGGGATTCTGGTGATGTTAATGATCTTGCAAATGCAAAGATTATCTTAGATAACATTCCTGATGCATCTTCATCTGCTGGAGGGATCTTGAAAGTTAATAAGTTTGTTTTTAATCATGAAGATTTAGGTGGCCGTGTTTTAGTTTCTGAGATCGATGCTTCTGACAAGGAAGTGGTTGTTGATATTCCTCTGAAGAATTTTGTTTTGAATAAGCACCAGAACTCTAGTGTTTAGAGAGATTCTACTTTGAACAATATGAAGGAGAATTTTAATGAATCCTGAAAAAAAAAATGCAACATATCAAGATTTCTGTTGATAAGGTGATAACAGAAATGTCTGATGATGGAATGGCGGTTAAGCTCAATGCTAAGAAGGAAGTTTTAAATTTGGAAATTTTGAGACATTCTCTGGTTGTTAAGGTTTTAGGAGACAAAGTTTCTTGTCCATTATGCAGCCGGGAATTGAGAAAGCAGTGGAACAATTTCGACAGTTTTCATATGACGTCCATAGGTTTGAATTGGATTTTATGCTCATTCAAGTCTGCAAAAGCGATGGAGGAAGTTTTGAATGGTGGCACTTAGTTTGTGGAAGGCCACATTGTTGGGATGGATAAATGGTCTCCTCTTTTCAATCCTTATTCCTTCAAGGGAATTACATCACCAGTTTGGATTCGTTTCCCCTACATGCCATTGTATTGCTGGGATGAGGAGAACATCACTAGGATTTCTTCGAGAATAGGTGCTCCTATGTTGTTGGATGGTAACTCTTTTAAATGGGGTAAACATGAATTTGCTCGGGATGGTGTGAGACTGAATTTGGAAAATAGACTCCCAAATGGTGTTTGGGTTGATGGAATTGCTAGTCATTTCTTCCAAAAGATATAGTATGGGAAGATTGACTTGATCTGTTGTCAGTGTGGTAAGGTTGGTCATGATAGTAAGGTTTGTCCTGACGGTGAGATGAAGGTTCTGTGTGATCAGCCAGCAAGGAAATTTGATGATGAGAAAGATGTGGGAGGGTTGGTTGGTACTAAAAGTGCTGAAAGTGAGTATGGCTCATGGATCCATGTGCAGTTTAAAAATAGAAGATTTAGGAATGGTAAAGTAGCAGAAGTACGTACACCTGGTAGAAATACAGCTCGAGTTGATGCTCAGGATCGTGTTCATCATTTTTATATAGGGCATAATCTGATTCAAAATAAAAAGGCTGATGTGGAGCCTAAAATAACACAGATTGATCAGACTGTTTTGGATACAGTTAATACTATTAGTAAAGGTGAATGTGATCAGGAGATTGCAATGGGGGTATTAGTTTCTAATAAATTCGATGCTCTCTTTGAAGAGATTGAAGAAGGGGAAGTGAGGGATCATCCTAATGTGGATCAATAGAAGGAGATGGCGGTTGCTATTGATTTACCTGAGAGAGTTGAAGCTTCTGTTTCACAGAATAATAGTTTGATTAAGATAAAGATGGCTAAGAAACTGAAATTGCTAGGGCCCTTAGAGCCTGATCATAGAAAAAAGAGAAAGGAGGGGAAAGGAAGTATGCCAGGTGGGGATGGCTCCCCAATGGTTGGTAGATGAATTCATTAGTTTTCTGGAATTGCAGGGGGGCCAGGAAATAAGAGGCTTCTTTGTATCTCAAGGAGATAGTAAGGGATCATGGTGTTTGCTTTGTTGGGTTGATGGAAACCAAATTATCTAGTATTGATAGAACTGAGGTTGATTTTCTTATTGGGAAGGATTGGGACTATTTCTATTTCCCAGCCGTGGGTACAGCTGGAGGCATTTTGGTCTTGTGGAATATGAAGATGGTGTCTTTTGATGTAGAGATGAGCTCTTCTCAGCTGGTGGTTGGTTCTCTCTGTAAAACTTTTTTGGGTGTTTGGAAGGTGGCTACGGTGTATGGTAGTAGGTGTCATAATGAGAGGAGTTTGTGGAACTTACTTGAGAATTGTATGAAGGATTCGGGTCTGGCCATTGTGGAGGGCGGGGGGGGGTTGCACTTTAACTGCATTTTAAATAAGGAAGAGAATAAGGGTGGCAAGTCATTTTTATTATCTAGAGGTCATAGAGAAATGAATGAATTTATGACTAACTCAGATGTTCATGTTGTAGGATTTGTTGGACCAAGTTTTACTTGGTGTAACAATAAGGAGGGGTCCTCTGGGATTTGGGAAAGGCTTGATAAGTGCTTGCTCAATTCATCTGCTTTACATTTGGTGTCATTTGGGAAGGTTAAGCATCTTGCTCGAGTGGATTCTGATCACAGCCCAACTGTGTTCAATTTGGATGTTAAGAAGATCAACAGGAGCAAGGCTATTAGATTTGAAGATACTTGGAGGTCCTACCCGGCTTCTTAGAGCATTGTCCATAATTCATGGAAGAAGGCTGACTTTGGTGAAGAGGTGGATGCGCTTCATTGAAAGCTCAAGAGGACGTTGAGAACTTTATTTTTCTGGATTAAAAATAAATGCCAAGATCTGTGTAAGCTGAAGGAGGATTTAAAGAGAGAGATCCTGGAATTGTAAATCAAGGAGGCTTCGGGTTTTGGCTTTTCTTGTGATGACTTACTCAATCTTAGAAGAAAGATTCATAACCTTAATGTAACTCTTAGAAGAATTTCTATTTGGTGGAATCATAAAGCTAAAACTAGATGGCATGAGGAAGGGGACACTAATTTAAAGTTTTTCCATAACTATGCATCAGCCCGTAGGAATGCAAAGTGGATAAGGCAAGTTAAGGATGCTAATAACATTCTGGTGGAGGAAGATGATCAAATTGAGCAAGTCTTTTTATATTTTTTTGAGAAGAAATGAAAGTATAGAACTTGTGACTTGACTGGTTGGCCTTATCCAGCAGAAAATAGAGGATGAGTGCCTTGAATGCTGTTGCTTTATATGCAAATTTTACCATTGAGGAGTGCAGAATCTCTGTTTTTCAGCAAGGGAATAACAAGTCTCTTGGACTTGATGGTGTGACATCTTCCTTTTTCAAGTCCTATTGGATCTTAGTATGTGAGACTACTTAGAGTGCAATCAAGTAATTTCTAAATTTTGGAGTAATGCATAAGGAATGGAAAGATACACTTATTGTCTTAATACCTAAAATTAAGAATCCGGTTGTATCAGCTAGTTACAGACCTATTAGTCTATATCAAAGTACCTATAAGATTGTAGCCACTATGTTTGTTAATAGGTTGAAGATAAGTTTTCCCAAGATGATTTCTAAGGAGCAGGTAGCTTTCATTCCTGGGAGATCAATGTCTGAGCATTGCTAGTTAGCGCAGGAGATCTTCAACAAATTTAATGTCTCTAAAAATAAAAAAGGCTTGATGGCTGTGAAACTTGACATGGAGCATGCTTATGATAGTATGGGATGGCCAACCTTGAATCAAATCCTCCATTGGTATGGCTTCCCCTCTGCCTTTTCTAAGTTACTAATGGAATGTGTGGTAAATACAAAGTTTTCTATTATCCTGAATGGAAAGTACATGAAGTGGATTGATGCTCATTGTGGATTAAGGCAAGGTTGCCCTCTCTCAACATACTTTTTCATTATGTGCTCTCAATTGTTATCTAGTGCAATTGAGCAAAGGGGTCATGTATTGGGTATTCAAGTTTCTCTTAGAGGTCCAAGGATCTCACATCTTCTATATGCAGATGATGTGTTGCTTTTCTCTCGGGCTACTACTTCCATGGCACGTTTGTTAAAAGGCATTGTGGAGGATTTTTGTAATTGGACGGGTCAAAGGGTAAATGTTAACAAGTCCCTGATCATCTTTGGTAAGATTGTTAAGAGGTCTTATAAGAAAAAGGAGGCTAGAATCTCGGTTTTAAGGTGGTAAAGGAGTTGCATTACTTGGGAATTAAGATCTCCTTGCAGAGGTTGGGTGTTGCTGATTTTCAGGATATGTTAAGCCATGTCACAGATAGACTTAATGTTTGGGGGAAGAAATCTCTCTCTTTGGGAGGAAAAATTAAACTTCTCAAAACCTCTTTACTTTCATTACCAAACTTTACGATTACTCATTCTCTGGTTCCTAAGAGGGTGATTCATGAGGTTGAAAAATTATGTAGGAGGTTTATTTGGCATAAACAAGATGGGAATTAGGGGTTGCATTATGTTTCTTGGGATGAAATCTATAATCCTAGGAATGCTGGTGGTTTGGGTAATCTATCACAACCAAAACTGGTACTCTACGGGCAAGACTAGCCTGGAACTATATCCAGAAACCAAAATCCTTAGTTCATCGAACAATTAAGGCTAAGTTTGGTAACAATGTGTTGAATGACAATTGCCTGAAATGCTCTTCTAGTGTTTGGAAAATTTTAAAGGATGGAGGTAAACATTTGAAACCCATTGTTAGATGGAGAGTGGTAAGAGGAGATAAAATTCTGGTTCTAAGTGATATTTGGTTGTTGAATAGATGTCTCAATGATTGGACAACCTTTGTTGACTGTGGTGCTTTGGAAAATTTAAAAGTTCAACATTTTATTTATGATACAAGGGAGTGGGATGAAAGAAAGTTACTCAATTTTTTTCATGAAGATCATGACAGCCTTATCAGGAATGTGCAATTTGATGGCTAGTGGGAGGATCAGCTGGAGACTATTTGTAAGTTTTCGGGTAAATCCATTTCTTCATTGGCTTATGACAAAGTGATGAAAGGGAGAGGTGTTAGTGATGATGATGGTTTTTATAATTGGCTTAAGAGTTTAAAGCATAACTATAATGTGGAAATTTTTTGGTGGCGACTTAGTAAAATTTCTATTCCCACAAACCATTTTCTTAAACTCCGAAGACTTGTAGCTGAGGATCTTTGTGCTAGAGGATGCCAGGAGGTGGAAAACTATGATCAAATTATTGTTCACTGTAAGTATCTTCAAGATGTTGTTAGTAAAATTTGAGAATGGGGGTTTTCTGTTCCATTATTCCAATCTTTCGAGTGATATTTAAAAGAGCTGAGAAGGAGTTCTGGCCATAATTTTTGTATGGGTAAACTCTATTGTCTTGCTATGTTTTTGAACTGGAAAAATTGGAACTCAGTTAAGCATGGTATGGTAGCTATGCCATGTTCTTCAGTGGCTGCAAATGTGCTTTCTCTAACCGTTTTGAAGTCATCTCCATATCTAGTTAACTGGGGTGCTAATCTCCCATGGGAGTTCTATAGTACTTGGCACCATCCACCACTAGATTGGATCAAGATCAATGTGGATGCATCTTTATTGAGCTCAAATAGAGGTGGTATTGTTGGTATTTTCATAGATCATAAAGGTAGACTTCTTCTTGCCTTTGGAAAGAATAAGATTCATTGGGACATTGCCTAGCTTGAGATGGAGGAGATTGTGGATATTAGAGATTTTATGCAAAGTTGGATGCTTGAAAGTAAAGGTATTATCATTAAAAGTGATAATACTAATGTGATTACATTCTTACAAGATTCTCTGAAGAAAGTTGATTGGCACTTGGATAATTGGCCAGCCAAAGAGCTTCACTTCCTTAATGACTTTAATAAGGTCTGGGGATTGTAATAAAGTAGATGATTTTTGTGCTACTTTAGCTTTGGATGGTAGCTTTATCTTTGATAGTTTTTCCTTTGGTAGCATTACGTTCCCCTTGATTGATTTAATCAAGGATGAGATGTTACCACTTTAGTTTGTATCTAGATTTGTTCCTTTCATTTTTTTTACTAAATGCATTGCTTTTACATGGTTTCAAAAAAAAAAAAAAACTATTTATATATAGGAGTAAAGCAAAAATATCGCCACTCCATGTTCTTGAGCTTCTGCTTTTTATTATTTCTAGTTTATTCCAGGTGAGCAACTGAGTGAGGGCAATTGATTGTTGCAATTAGATGACTTGTCTTATGTATGAGTTTATTACCTTTTAGAAGGTATCTAATTTCATCAAGGTGAATGGCGAATGGTGATTGAGTAGAAGCAATTGGAGTATCTTTTTTTTGGTCAAGGTAAGAAGAAATAGAGCAAGTTCATTTGCTTTCATAATCAATACACATTTTTTTGGTTAACTTTTACCTTTTCTAACAAACAACTTATTAGTCTGGCATGATTTGGATTAAATGAGGTAGATTTGATGGTCTTATTTCAGCAATTGGATCTTAAGTGTGGGGGTGACATGAAATCAAGTTTGAGCGAGTGTGCCTCAACATGAATGTAGGATTTAGATTTCCCATAGATACGTGTATATATTTGTTACAATGCATATATATCTTAACATATGCATATATCAAGTGTTAGTCAAGTTTAAGTTGAATCGAACTGATTTTCAGAGAAAGCATCTTTGAGTTAAAGAAAATGAATTTTGAGCATACTTAACATTCTTAACTAGTAACTGAAAATTAATTCTTCGTTCAGTGGTTGACTAGGTAGGAAGTTACTTGGTATGTTTTACTTGCATCATATTGATACATTTAAATCTTAATTATGTAATTAAAACAATTATTACTTTAATTTTTTATTTGATTTGGAAAAAGATAATTCACATAATGTTTATTATTACTCCCATCAATTGTTATTCTATAGTTATTGAAATGGGAAATATTTTTTCTTAGACTTATTTACCATTCAGCTTTGGTAGTTATGGATTTTGATAAGCAAATGTAGCTTGCTAAAAGATTGATTGTGAATGTTGCTAATAACCTGATATAACTGAAGCTGATGAGATGCTGTTAAGGATCAGTATCCATCTTTTGAACAGCGGTTAACATTTACATCCACTGTGGGTCTGCCCCACTTTTTCCTTCCTCCACTTGTTTTATATATCCATACTTAAAACTCAGATTTTTCATTTCCAGTTGCTATAGTCGGGTAGTATTTACATTTTTTCTCTATCAAATTTAATTTACAGATATAATGTAACTCAAATCAAATACATGCCTTGTCCATGCAACTCTGATTTTGTTTGTCTTGCGTTCAGTTGTGCTTTGCACCCATGTTCCTTTGTTTGAACCTCATCCTTACACTTTATGTGAAGCCTGTTGAATTTTTTACTATGCTAAATTTTTATTTTGGATCTTTCTTATGCAGGAGAGAAGGAAGTGTATTTCCAAATGTTGTCTTGTTTGATTTTGATTAAGCAGTTCGACATAGACTATTTTAAGGCTTTTATGATCTGAAAACTTATCTTTTCCACTGTTGTTATCTTTAACTTGTAGGTCTAAGTTAATTTGAGCATTCACTAGTTTAATATGAATAAAATAAAAACCATTCAAGTTCTCTGTTGTTGAAATTTCCAAAGTGTCGACAAGCTTTTCTTTTTTACTATGCTATGACAGGGTCTGGCTTGCATACATTTGTTCTGTATTTGGGACCTCATATTGCTTTTTTCACCATAAAAGCAATGCAGTGTGGACAAGTTAAATTGAAATATGCTCCATATGATACCATACAATTCAATAAATACCTTCATGGCTTAAAAATGACTGCTCGATCTATGGCCCTCCCAAGTTTTCAGCATTACCCGGTTCACTGGTTCGGGTTCCAATTAGCAGCATACTACCTCAAGTTCAGCTAGAGGCTGTTCTTTGGGGCTTTGGAATAGCCCTTGGGGAGCTTCCTCAGTACTTTATCTTAGCCTTCATTCTTTCATTGCCTAGTAGTTATTATATATAAGTATTTTATCATATATGATTTCATCGTTAGTTTATTGATGTTAACTATATTATTTATTTGAATGCCTACATTTGATTGCACCCTTTTATTTGAGGGCTAGCTCATGATCACACACACTATCCTTTCATATGGGAAAGCCCATTTTCCATATTATTACTTTTTAAATGTTATAAGCTTTCATTGTTGATTTATATCCTAAGCAGCTTTTGAACAAACTTGTAAAAAAAATGGTTGTCTTGTAATTCCCACCACTAAATGTACAATTTATTTAGATTTTAAAAAAATCATATTCATTAAAATCTCTCTAATTTTATTAATTTACCTACAAAAAAATTTTATTTACATACACCTACACATTAAATTGATGAATTGTTTCTCACTATCTTAGCCTTTCATTATGGTGTTTTATTTGTATGCTTGATGCATGATCAGATTATCTTAAGTTCAATGGTCTTGATTTTTCAATTGAATATTACATGATTGAAAAGCAAGTTAAAATAAAATAGTTTGGTGGAGAAGTCTCTATCCATATAGAAGGATGGTACTTTTTCTATTTATATACAAAAGTTTAATTGTACATGCACTAGGCAGACACTAATAAAAGTTAAAAATAAATGAGAACTTCATTAAAATTCAAATAGTATGTGTATATTACCATATGAATATTGTATCTAGTAAGACAAAATTAATGATGAAGCAACATTTGAAATATGTTTTGGAGAATGCCAACCATGGAAGCAACTGATGAGTATCGAATAGTATTAGTTGAATTTGAAGTCTGCCCAATAAAGATGTTATGAAATGAGCAAAAGAAAATATGTAGTTGAAAGCTACAAAGAAATATCCACTATAGACTATAGTCAGAAATCCAAAACAAAATAATTCTTGGTTAATAGGGTTGATTATAATAAATAGTACATTGAAATGCACATAGTTCCTTGTTAGTTATATGTTGATATGTTGTTAAATGTTTGAGTGAGCGTTACTCTAAAATGATGTGTAGATGATAGAACCAAGTTGAAAATTACAACTTCCAGAGCAAAGGATTTTAAAAAAAAATACTAATCCATAATTTAATAGATTAAATATAACATTCGTATTCTAAATTAATTTGTATTCTTATTAAATTTTTTTGTGTGTCAATCAATAATTCCTTGCCTTTTTTTAACAAATGGTAGCCTTACCCTTTCTTTAAAGAGTTTGATGGATGTCAATTTAGTTATTGTGCTTTTGGCTTTGCCACTCTAAACAGCTCTTTGCCTGCAACATATTTTGTCTTCTTTTGAAAAATATGCTATAAAATTTTGACACAAACATAAATTTTGTATGAGGCTAAAATATAAGAAACATTATACAATTAATTTTTTTTCTTTTGCACTTTTGATCATTCTTCTCAATGTTATTCTATATTGATCATAATAAAACTTATTAGAGAGTATGAAAAGTGGATGAAAATTGGGTCAAATAAAATAGTGAAATTTATGGGTGTGAATCTGTTATTTTTATTCACATTGAGAATAAACATAAAAATCTCATGTGACTTAACAATTTTGATACAATATAAATTATTAAAAATTCTAATTCAATTATACTCATTTATAAATTTATGTTATGAAAAGTGAACATGAAGCTTGTCTGAATATGCTATCTTCACTTTCTAGTTCTCGTGATCTCAGATTCTTTTCCTTGCATCTTATCATTGAACATAGAAAGTGTACGGTTTAAACCAAAAAATCACCAAATATCTCATTTGCTACATTTTATCTTAACATGCCTCCACTAGTGAATTGAAAGAAGTGATACCAAATGAGCACAAAATATTGTTGGAGGTGAAGGGAGGTACGAGATGATGCTAACATCGATGGAGAAGAAGTATCAAGATTTGCTTTCGATAATGACAAAGAAGCTTGAGGTTAATGAGTTCTTCCCATAGCTATGCAAAGGATTCTAGCTTCTGGTCGATGTAGGGTAGGGAAGATTACAATGAAGAGCCAAGAATTCTAGCCTCCCGTCATTTGATCTCATTGGACCATCAAGGAGCCAATAAGCAAAAGGGCTAGAGTTAATTTCCATCCCTTTATCCATTTGACCACATGAAAATCATACTTGTTCATTTTCTTATTCATTAACTAGGTCTCTTCTGGAGTTCAAAGGCCATCTTATCTTTATAAAGCAGTTCAATTTCCATATTTTACAAGCAAGTATAGAGTAGAGTAGAAAAAATGAGCCAGCTTTCAGTTGTTGTCAGCGGCTCAGACGGGTCAGAATTGATAGCCTTCAGTGAAGAAGAAGAAGCTCTTGTGTTTAAATCGTGGAACACAATGAAGAAGGATGTAGCTACGCTTTGTCTCAAGTTCTTCTTAAGGTAAGATGTGAAACTTTTCATCTTCAAGTGATGTTTTACTGAACTTCATAACCTATATTAATTTTCAAGATATTTGAGATTGCACCCTTGGCTGCAAAGCTCTTCTCCTTCCTGCAAGACTCACAGATTCCACTTGAGAAGAACCAAAAGCTCAAAGGCCATGCAATGTCTGTCTTCATCATGGTAGTTTGCTAACACCCCCAATCATCTTCCTCACTCATTCAGAGTTCATGAACATTATTATTTTATTAAGATAATTGTTGTGATTATAAACATGTGAAGAAGCAGCACAACTCAGAACTACTGGGAAGGTTTACTGTGAGGGAAACAACATTGAAGAAGATTGGTACCAAACACGTCGTGTATGGTGTACTTGATGAACTTTTTGAGGTATTACCATGATGAATTAATACAATCTCCAAAACTACGATATTTTTCTACTCATATGTATTATAATGTTTAATATTTTATTTGTGCTTACATGTTACCAGATTTGCTCTGTTGGAGACGATAAAAGAGTATGTTCCTCATATGTGGAGCATAGAGATGAAGACTACATGGATTGTAACTTACAATCACATAGTTGCAGATATAAAGGAGGAGATGAATTCGCTTCCTTGAGAACTCAATTCATTTTTCAATTCTTGCATTATGTTGTCAAGCAGTATGCAAGTTTCCTAAATTTTTGCCTGGAATTATCTCAGAATTATTGAAATATTCTTGTAATCTTGTCGATAAAATTTTTAAGTAGGGGTTGCCTGCTTGTACTCCAAGTTGAAGTTCTTTGCATTTGAAATGTGTATTGATGAATATGGAACTGGATCCCACACTGCAGTAATACAAGATATTGATTGGCGTTAGCATGATTATAGATTGATGTTGTCATTTATTTTTGATATAGTTTATATGAGAGAAAAATAATAATTTTGTAATTTTATATTTATTTACATAAAATTTAATAAAATATTTTTATTTTAATTAGATGTTATCATTTTGTAAACATTAAGATATGATTAATGGTGTCTGAGATTACATTTTTTGTATTAATTGATGGTTGTATTTGTAAATGTATATGAACGTATACAATTTTATTTTCTCCTAGAAAATTCTTAACAATGATACTCATGAATAAATATGATTTTTTTATTCTAAGCTTTTTATTATTATTGCCTCAAGCTAATAAAATTTGTATTATTTCTTTATAATGAAATTTATTTAATTAATTGCAATATAAAAGAGTAATGGATTGATCTTAATTATTATAGCCAATGCATAATAAATGGATAATAATCTTATTTACTAAATATCACAAATTTTATATCCATAAATATATATCAACACTTCATGGAATTAAAGGGGCATGTTATTTTTCTGGTTGAACATTTTGCGACCAATTTTTATTTTGGTCGATATAGAAAAAATATAATAAATAAAATTAATTATTAAAATTATTAAATAGCATCCAAATAAATATTCATTAGAATCCAAAAAAATTTTCGCTAATATGTCCAGTTTCAGAGAACAATACTAATTAGTGGTCGCTAATTTAACAACCTAAAAAAATGTTTGGTCACTAAAAGCCTCATCGACGAGGCTACTGCGACAAATCATTTTTTGTCACTATTTGCTTTAGCGTCCAAATTAACATTTTTAGCGACCAATTTTGTTGGTCGCTAATTAACTATTTTCTTGTAGTGTCACTTCATCCTGGTACAAAGTTAAAGTTCATCCGGATGAAAGTTTTACAGAGAGAAAATCATACCGGGACGAATACAGTTCGTCCTGGAAGATAGCAATCCAGAGAGCAACTCATCCTTGAACGAATACACTTCATTTTTAAACGAAAATTTTCCAGAGAACATTTCGTCCTTGGATGAATACACTTCATCCTGGACAATCAGAACTTAGAAACTTTTCTTCGACTCCTACTCATTCCATTGCTCTTATGAGGAGATAATTGACTCGATCGTCCCGTATGAACTATGTTCCTCCCGTACGATCAGTACAAATTTCTCAAAATCTCCTTAAGTGTGTGTGTGTATTCACTCAATTACAATCACTCCCTTTCAAAACTTAATTCAAAGGAAAAATACAAGTTTTAAAACCACAAAGTATCTCATGCTGAATTTGATTTGAAGTCTTTGTAGTCTGGAGTTTGATTTTCTTGAAATGTTAGTATTGACAAGAGCTAAAACAACTTTTTCAGGAAGTGTTAGGAGATAACTATACATAAAAACTATAAAAGTCACAAGAATGTAAAACATGCAAATAACAACTCTCTTAACAAGTCCCCGTTTAAAATAAAAAATCATGGCAAAGCTTGGTTATGATTGAGATTTGAAAAAAATTAATATATTTAACTTTTTGGGATATTAATATTGATTATAATTTCTTAGGATAACCTTATATATGTTGTTTGAATCTAGTATTTTATATTTTTTTATAACTAATTTAATTCATTAGAGTTGTAAATAATTTGTTGCAAAACTGACTTTTTAGATGGGATGATGTATATCTAATTTGGAATCCAAAGAGGTGGGAACATATCTTAATGGAGAGTTTCATTCCATTTGGTGATCCAAATTAGAATGGCCTTAAAATATGAAAAGAGAAAAGAAATACACCTATGGGTTGGAGTTTCTTTCATTTGGATATCTAGACCCGATAAACAGAAGGAGCTCATAAAAGGACAAAGAACTTAATATTGAGGGTGAAAGCTGGAGAATGTTGTTAAACCTCTAAGAGCTAGCATAAGCCTAACCAAGAGAGTGGATAAATTGGTAAATTAAGAACTTCTTTAAGCAAAAAGGAAAATCTTTTTATACATTTTCTAACATTAAAACTAGAAGTTTCATCAACGATTGCAGAAGATAAATAATTCATATTAACAAAACAAACCATAGTTTTCAACCACACAGTAAATCATAAAAAGTGCTTAAATTAAAATTCAAAAAAGTAAGAGAATAAACACACCAGATTTTTTAGTTG
Source organism: Dendrobium nobile (assembly GCA_022539455.1). NCBI lineage: Eukaryota > Viridiplantae > Streptophyta > Magnoliopsida > Asparagales > Orchidaceae > Dendrobium > Dendrobium nobile. The sequence continues at coordinate 35,968,161 of CM039736.1, read as the reverse complement.
TTCGGTCAAATTTGTCCTATGTCCACTTCGCAGAGGCCTCCACTCTAGATAATGAACTAAACCCTTAATTGTCTCTAGTTTTAAGGGTCTCTAGTTTAGCCACAGCTTGGTGGAGAAGCATTTTTACAAAATCTCTTTTAGAAACACAATATTATAGAGTTCCTTAAATCTTTTTCACCCTCTTGGTGAAAGTAGAGAACCTGAAATCCTTTTGCTCCCTTATGGAGATGGAAGAGACCCAAAAATCTTTTTACTCCCATCTAGAAGTTGTGGAGAACCATGAATCCTTTTACTCACTCTTGGAGTTGGCAGAGAACCATGATCTAGTGCTAAAGAATGTCTCCCCAGAGCCACCCAAGAATCTAAGTAGAGACTTGAAGAACATTGGAAGGAACTTTGCTTGGAGTAAACTTTTAAAGCTCTCACAAATCGCCCTCACAAGAACTCTCCCTCTCTTACCTCCCAAAGCTCTCCTCAACTCTCTCTCTATGCCCCCTCTCAAATTACTCAATGATAAGAGGTTATCTCACAAGATAATATAAGAGCTTAAATAAAAAGCCACCATGGAAGCAATAAATTTCAAGATGGCACTTCTAATCATCTAGTATGATCATAAACCTTCTTATATGAATATTTTAAAATAGCACTTTAGCTAGTACAATTTTCAACCCACTGTATGATAAATTTAAGTGTTTTATATTAATCATCCAATATGATTTGGCACATTATCCTGCACGAATAGTACAAACACATAAATAATCATCCACTAGGAGAGGAAGCATTTAATTATCATCCCAAGCAAGAATTAGGTCGCACAATACAATAATCTAGATCATCCTTTACAATCAGCTCAAATACAAAACAAATCATCCAGTATGATGGGTAGCATTTAAGTATCATCCCGTGTAGCAATTGGGTTGTATAGTACGATCATCTCTGATCATCCTATATGATCTGATTAAATAATTTAACCATCATAGAACACCCAATCATAGGATCAATTTAGGCATGACTATCATCACTAGTATAATATAATGAAGATTATATAATATTATTAGACAAATATTTTGAATATAAAGTATTACCTAAATTATGGATAGCTAATATTTTGTTGACTATAATTGACCTTCTTATACAATCTATATTATATAGAATGATGAGTTTAATTATTATTAACTAATTGTAGTGCCCTAATTAGGGTTTTCTATTTTAATTGATCGTCCACAACATTATAAATCATATTATATGATTAGTAAAAAAAATAAGCTTTTTCTAACTCAATGACTCACTCCCTTGAGTGTGTGTGCGCAAGGTTACTTAGCTTTGTATCCACCATATATATGACTTGACTTAAGAAAGATAAAAGTAAAATGAAGTTAAAATTATAAACAAACTTAACCTTAATCTACACAATCTTGAGCTAATTGGAGTTGCAAGTGAACGGTGGACCTAAAATATTAGTGAGTAGGACAAAGTAGATATGCGATAGATTGAAATAGCATTACAAAATTTCCAGTATTATTTGTTATCATTAAAATCTTAAGACTTGGGTCTAAATTTATAATAATCTACCCTTTTTGTTGAGGGAAAATGTTGTTGGTTAATGATTCAAGAGTATTATGCTATTTTCTAAGCTCCCCCTTACTAAGGGAATTTTTCAAAAATAAGGGAGTTATCAAAAATAATTTTTTTTATTTTAAAAGGAAAAAGAAAAAGGACAACACATAACATGATAAAATTGAATATTGAAAGATAAAAATGAGATTGAACATTTCAAAGCAAAATACATACTACCAATACATGCTACTCCCCATTTTGGCATCATAAAAAAGAAGAAAATAATGTCAAACAAATTAAAAACTACAATATAAGAAAAGTACACATCACAAAATAGAAAATAAATTAAAATAAAGAAGGATCTTTATTTGATGGTGGTCGAGGAGGAGGTGGCTGGAAGTATTGGTAAAAAGAGGCAAACTGGTTTTCAATCCACACCATATCCTGATCAAGTTATTTCTACTACTGAGCAACATACTAATCAAAACTAACTAAGTCATGCTAGTGTTACCACTGCTACTCAGCAATGTAGACATCAAAATAAAGTTCTAATTAATCAAATCTTTTAGCCAGAAGATCCAGCTGAGACTGTTGGCTGATAGGAGCTAGTGCTTAAGGTCGTTCACCCTCACTCTTCTTTGACTCGGGGTTAGCATATCATATGTGGGGATAATGTGGACTGTGAAGGACGTGGAAGGAGATATTGGAATAGAAGACTAGGAGGTGATTAGGTTGTGTAGTACACTGGAGGTTGTACTTGCTTTCTCGTACATAAGCAATGAGATGTCCTATGGAAAGGATAGGCTTTCTATTATGTTTAGGATCTCTAATGTAGGTTATATTTTCAAGATATCGAATTATAAGGTTAGATGCATTAAAGTATTTGTGAGCCATGATATAATAGGTAGCAAGTGAGAGAACAGGTGTAATGTTAATCCTCTCACCAACTTTAGGAATTACAAAATTTTTAAGTATGTGCTGGATGCGATTATCCTAGACTAGAGTATTGAATTGTGTGATATGACAATTAACATTGGACTCCCTAACGGTGGTATTGGTATGGGTCTAATTGTAGTCAAGATCTGAGGGAAAATTGTAAAATTTTTTTCCAATAGTGCAAAGACAAAAGAAAGACACGAAAGTCCCGATAACTTATTTTTATAGGCCTTCTATTAAAATAGTATTATATCAAAAGAGACCTTACTAATGTGAATGCTTGCAAAGAATTCAAATAAATGTTCAAAATTAATTGGAAAGGTAACGGTGAGTATGAAGCAAAGAGTTGTATGGGCAAAGAGATCAAGTTCCCAAAAGTTTAGAATCTCCTGGTTGATAATTTTAGATAGTGTGATCCCAACTATTTTGAATAGCTGATTGGATTTTTAATAAGCAGCCTCAGTGAATATATGATCAATAGTTTGTCTAAAGGAACTACCCACAAGTGCATTGGACCATTTTCTACTAGCTATTATAAGGAAGGAGAGTGCAAGAGGGAATTATTGGAAGAATTGTGTGAATAAATTAAATTGAATCTACTTGTCTAAATTAAAATTGGTGTACAATATTATCATGAGAATGTATAGGACAATCTAGTGCAATCAATTTCTCCAGACAATCATGTTGCAAACTGGGGTCTCTATTATGCGATTTTGACCATGACAAATAATATTGATTAAACTATTTAATTCTTCATCAAATATTTTAGATGCTATTTTTATATGTGAGTACTAATATTTTGAGGAGATTACACAATGGTTAAGACTAATCATGACTCAAGACTGGGTATAATAGGATGTGAAAGAGTCTGTAATTTTTTATTTTATTTATTTTTTTCATTTCTTGAATCTGGCCACAAAAGAGTATATATAGATTGAGTGACCATGCACACACATAGGGGGAGAGTTTTTGTTTAGGTTCAAAATTATTTTTATATAAATCATATTATATAATTTTATAAAGTATTGTATGATATATTATGGGGAAAAAGGCTTAGCTGCTATTTAAAAATCTTTTTGTAAACTAATCATACTATACGATACCGGTCATACTAAGCAATTTGTTTTAAACCTTAAACCCTTGCCACCAGATTAATCTAAGTAAGATTTTAAATTTCAATTTTGAAGACATTTTAATATATAATGTTAATCATATTGTATGAAAATTTGAAATCTTGCTAAAATTAACCTCCATGATTAGTAAATTAAATCATTGACTCCTCTTTTTGGTGATGTCAAAAGGGAGAGAAGTCATCTATCTTTAGTTGATATCTATATTAGTTGTATGTCTTATTTTTTGAATTATGTTTTTGTTTATTTTGTTTAAAATGAAAAGGTTATATTCATGTTTTTTATGTTCTTCTTTTTATTTAAAAAAAATTATCTTGCTTATCAACTAACATTATTTGATATCATAAAAAGGATTAGATTATTACAATCCAGGATCCCTAGTATGTGATTTTGATGATGACAAATAATATTTATTGAATAATTTTATTCTTAGTTAAATAGTTTAGATGTTATTTATGTGTGTGAATACTAACATTTTAGGTAGATTTCACACTGCTCGAGACTACTAAAGATATAAAACTAATTAGAATAGGTTGTGAAAGTGTCTGTAATATTTTATTTTCTTTTTTTTTTTTATTTGTTGAGTCTGGCCACAAAAGAGTGTATGCAGATTTAGTGACCATGCATACACACAAGAGAAGAATTTCTTTTTAGGTTCAAAATTATGTTTATATAAATCATATTGTATTATTTTATATCTTACTGTACGATATATTATCAGGAAAAAGGATTAATGGATATTTGAAAATTGTTTCCATAAACTAATCGTACTGTACGATATCAATTATATTATATGCTTTATTTTCTACCTCAAACGTTAGCCGCAAGATTAATTTAAGTAAGATTTTAAAATTAGAAATTTTGAAGACATCGTACTGTACGATGTCAATCGTATTTTATGAAAATTTTAAATCTTGAGTAAAATTAACCCCCATGATTAGTCAATTAAATCATGGTTTCATTATCGATTGATTATCATACTATACAAATAGGATTGTACCATAGAATGAATGGAGGCAAAATTTGGATTACACCAGACAAAATCTTAATTTTTAACTATTCATACTATATGATGAAGACGATATACATAACGAACTATATAAACTCAACTATACATGTTATATGATTGAATAATGTGGGAAGATGAATAGAGACAATTTTTAGTTATCCCAACGTTCATCCCATATAAATAAAAGAAATAAAGTATATTGTACTTGATGATATTTGTATTACATGTATGATTTATTGAGAAATTATGACCTATTTTTCCTCCTTTATACTAGGATAGTGGTTGTTTTGAACTGATCGTACTGTATGATTTAGGATTGTACTATATGAACAATAAAGGCTAATTTATAATTTTTGTATTTCTTGGAGCCTATTTTATATACAATACTTTATTCATTAAAAGAGATGTTAAGAGAAGAACATGATAATATAAAGAACTCTAGAGAGGAAGCTTTTAAAGAGATTCAGGGCTTTTGAGAGGAAGGAGAAGGTGAACTTGAGCGTGAGGGAGAAGTAATGTGAGTGGACCACATGATTGCTACAAGCTAGCTGTGCCCCTACTCATCCTATAGCCTTGGTGAGTCTTGTGGGAGCTCTCTATGGAGAGTGGCTTCTAGGTCAAAGTCCTCAAAGGTTCCCTTCCTTCTCCACGAGGGAGAAAAAAGAGAAGATCCACTTCCATCACCAGGGGGTGACATAGCATCTGGCACTTCGCCACACCAGGAATGCTTAAAGTGGATTTTTATTAAGGCTTCTCCGCCTTACTGTAGGAGAAGAAGGATAATCCACTTTAAGTTGTGCAACTCTGAGAGTGGAGGACTCCAAGGAGTGGACATAGGTCAAGGTTGACCGAAACACTATAAAATTTCTGGTGCTCTTTTTCTATTATTCGGATTTTGCTTTCTTACTTTTAAATTTCATTATAACTATGTGTTAAAAATTTAGAAATTATTATTTTGTTCTGACAACTAGAAATTCATCATCAGTGTTTTTCAGGGCATTTTTAATTTGATACCTTTCGCATTAAAAAAAAATTATTTATTTCTAAGTATTTTGAGAAACCCAAAAACATTAGTACTCCTATTTAAGAGTAATTTTTAAATATACTAATTAATCCCCCTCTTGGCACATCTCGTACATTTAGATCAGTCAAAAGAGGTGGTAGTATAATATAGTATGATCAAAAATCATATTGGATGATTAGAGAGAGAGCATTTGTCACGAGGTGTCACCCTTAACGATCAGTTACTACTTAGTTCATACAGTGCAAATAGGTGGATTGTACTATACTTACTATGTAGTATTAAAGAATACATCACTGAATTCAATTCATCCAACAGTTCCTTCCACATAGATCATACAGTACGAAAGAGCAAATCATAGAGTATAATTAACTATAATTAATTGATATTAGTTATTGGATGAATCATACTAGATGATGTGAACAAAAAATCAAAAAAGTTATAGGATAGAATATAATGATTAGGAAGAATCTAAAAAAAAAAAGGAATAACATAAAACAAATCAAAAAATAATATAAAAACAACCATAAAATAAAATTAAAGGTTTTTTTAAGAAACAATCACATGAAATAAAAAATAATTTTACCTTATGAGTAGAGTAGAATAGTCAGTAAGAAATGCATTGATAACACTAAGATTTATAAATGTTAGAAATTTGAATTTTCTTAACCCTAGCTCAAAATAGTTATATGTTAAGATCCTTTTTAAATAAAAATTTATTTCAAAAAATAAATTAAAAATAAAATGTGATCCTTTCAAACTTCTTTTCAAAAATATACCTAAGAGAATAGCATTACAAAGTGATGAATTAGAAATCATGATTGTCAAATTCAAGTGTGTACGATATCAATTAGCACATTGATTTATCTAAGATTTAAAGATTTGAAGGAACTGAAGCTAACTCATAGTGGGGTCTTTTTGTGCCTCTTTTATTAGTGTTTGGTACACTTTTGAACATCTTTTGATTTTTATACACCTTGTGCATCTTTTAAATTTTGGCAGTTATTATGTATCTTTTTAGTTTTTGTGCTCATTTTGTGCCTTTTTTCACTTTTGCAACCTTGCTTCCTTATTTGGTCATTATAGACTCTCAATTGTGAGATTAACTTCAAAATATAAGAGAAGGACTCACTCTCTTATTGAAGTAAGAGTACACCACAAATCAAATCCTGATTCATTTGATATCGTCAAATAGATTGATTAAGATAATTTGAAATAAATTCATTGATTTGAAGAAATATTCAAATGAGATAGATAACTGTAGGAAAATGATCTATTTTTTTGTCCTATTTTTTATTTAAAAAATATTTTGATTAAAAAAGAAAATATACCCCTAAAGGAGTTAGAGGAAGAGAGATAATCTTCAATTTATCTTCCCTTAACTATTTTTAGAGGAGTCAATCACTGCTTGCAAAAATAGTTAAGATTTTTAATTAAAAAAGACTTTAACTATTGAGCTAAGTAGTGATCATATTCTTAAAGTTTAAAAAAAATAAACAAATTAATGCATAACAAAAAACATGAAAAAAAACACTAAAAGGATAAAAACATAAAACATAAAATCACAATAAAATTTTAGATTTTTAAGCATGAATATCTATGACACATAATCTTTTTTTTTTTTTTTTTTTTTTTTTGCAATGCTAATGGTTTTTTAAAGATGTCTACAAGCTAATTTCAGTGGCTACAAGATGTAGCTCTATGACCCCCTTAGTGACATGGTCCCTAATGAAATGGTGCCTTATGTCTGTGTGCTTAGTCCTAGAGTGTTTGATTGGATTCTTTAAAATATAAATGATACTAGTGTTATCACTTAAAATTGGAATCGTGATTACAAGTAGTCCTAAATCAAGGATTTTTTGCATTAACTAAAGTAACTATGCCACACAACTTCATAAGGTTATGTATTCAGCTTCTATAATGGGCAGGGTTATTGAGTTCTACTTTTTACTAGACCAGAAGACTAAAAATTGTCCTATGAATTGGTAGGCTCTAGTAATGCTTTTTCCATCAACCCTAAATCTAGATAAATTTGAATCAATATATCTTATAATTTAAAATTAAGTGTTGTTCCTAGGATATCAAATTCCTAAGTTTTTTCTTCCTAAAAGATATCTAAGGATTCTCTTAACAACATTCAGACAGAATTCTTTTGAATCATCCTGAAATCTAGCATAGAGATAAATATTAATTATAGTATCAGGTTTGCTAGTATTTAAGAAAATAAGTTATCCAATTATTATTCTGTATTTCTTCTAATTTACTTATTTTCCATTTGAGTCTATGCCCAACTAAACGGTAGAATTCATGGGAGTGTTTATTTTCTTGGCTCTATCCATTTCATATTTCTTAAGGATGTCCTTAATGTATTTTGAATGACTAAGGAAAATTTCATATTCATTCAACTTTACACTAAATCCAAGAAAGTAGTTTAATTCTCCCATCAAACTCGTCTCAAACTTCATACTCATTATTTTAGAAAATTCGTCACATAGCTTTTTATTAGAACATCCAAAAAGATATCATCAACGTGGATCTGGATAATGAGTAATTCTTCTCCTACTTTTTTATTAAAATTGGTTGTGTCTAGACTCTCCTTAACAATGTTTCTATTATATAAGAAAGTCTTTAGCCTTTTATACCATGCTCTAGGTGCTTGTTTCAATCCATACAATAGATTTTTTTAGTTTCACAACAATGTTTCTTTTATTACCCCATTCAAAAAGGCACTTTTAACATCTATTTTGTATAATCTGAATCCCTTAAAGTAGGTAAAAGTTAGTAGCACCATTATAACTTCTAGTCTAGTTACCGGGGAAAAAGTCACTTCAAAGTAAATCACTTCTATCCATTTGTACCCCTAAGCCATTATTTTTGCTTAGTTTCTAACCACTGCCACAAAATTATTCATTTTATTTTTTAAAACCCATTTTATTCCAATAACACTCTACTCCATAACTCTATCAATTAACTCCCAAACATCATTTCTAATAAATTGATTCAATTCTTTTTACTTGGCTAGGATCTAAAATTCATCAGATAGTACTTGATTTATATTTGTGGGTTCAATCATTTCGATAATGGTAGAGTCATTCACTTCTTTTTGAAGTCCATACCTAGTTATAACACCTTAAGATGGGTCTCTTAAGATCAGATCTTTTTCTTGAAAAATATCTCCATTATCTATGCAGTGAACTTTCAATATCTACCCTTTCTTCAAGATTTTTAGATTCTACTCCTTGTGTGACTTCAACAACTTCATTTACCCTAGACCCTATAAAATTATTGAACTCATAAAAAATAATATGAGTGGTCTCCTATGTCTTTTAATTAAAGACTCTAAAGGATGTTTCGTTAGTTGAGTATACTAAGAAGGCTCCTTTATCAAATTTGGGGTACAACTTTCCTAATAGAGATTTCCCATTATTAAGAATGAAAACTTTACATCCAAAGACATGAAGGTGAGAGAGGTTCGGTGTCCTTCCCATAAGTATTTCATAAGGTATTCTTTTTAGCTTGGATCTAAGAAAAACCCTAATCATAACAAAATAAGATGTTTTTATCGCTTCTATCTAAAAGTATTTAGAAAATGAGTATTTAGTAAACATGGCTCTAGTGGCTTCTGTCAGGGTCCTCTTCCTTATTTTAGAGACCACATTCTACTAAGGGGTCCTATGAGCTGAAAAGTTATTATCTATCCCTTGCACCTTATAGTTGTATTCAAATAATTTAATATCAAATTCTCCACCATAATCACTTTAAATGGCTAAAATTTCACATCCTAGCTTCCTCTGAATCCAAGTGGAGACTGATCTAACTTCCATAAATAATTCACTTTTATGAGAAAAGATTTTAACCCAAGCAAACCTCGAGTAATCATAACCAATCACATACCCAAAGACTTTCCCTCCTAGGCTTGTAGTGCTAATGGGTTGAAAGAGATCCACGTGAAGGACTTTTGAAGGTTTGCTAGTGTTAATGTCCTTTATTTAGTGAAAGGAGGATTTAACTTTTTTTCCTTACTAATAGGCATCACATAAGTGGTCCTTAGTGAGTTCTAGTTTGGGTATGCATCTCACTAAGTCCTTTTGGGTGTTTTTTCTAAAATTATTCCCGCTTGCATGACAAAGTGTTCTTTGCCACAACCAGGATTCATTAGAAATAATTTTTAGGAAAATAGATTAAGCTAGTTCAACACAGTTTAAATCAAGCATGTAAATATTATTGATTATTTTTCCTTACAAGACAATATTTCCATTTAAGCTTATAATACTTTTGGTAGATAAAAACTTAATCCTGAAGCCTTTATCAAAGAATTTACTTATGCTAAGAATACATATTTTTAAGGCATATACTAGTAAAACATTTTAAATGAGGAAATCATAACTCCCATGGTGTTATCTACAAGTGTCACAGTGCCTTCTGCCCTTGCCTCAAGTAAAATAAATTTATTGGCATCTCTAGTCATATGCCTTGAACATCCACTATCTAGGTACCATATATTCTCAGAAGGCCTTATATGAGAGCATTCCAATAAAATTATCAAAGGTTATATTTAGGAACCCAAACAAGTTTAGGCTCCACCTTATAAATTGAAGAATGAGGTGCTTGCATGCTATGTCGTGGTACATACAATTTTAGTCTCCATACCAATTATGTTTTATGGTGGATAGTACAAGTGTGAGAGATATGTACTAGCATGCCACAAGAAAAAACATTTAATATCATGAAAATGATTTACTAATTTATGTGGGTTATGGTGCCTCTTCCTATGTTTAAATGCATATTGTATTGATATTTTATAAAATTTTGCAAGTGAAGGTGGCATTTTATTTTTTTTTAAAAGAAGTTCATTTCACTTGCAATGATTTATTTGCAATTTCAAGAATTAAATTTTCAAATTTTAAAGCATCCTTACTATTATTTAATTGAGATGCAAGAGTCTCTAGTTCTTTGAATGTTCATTCTATTTGAACATGTGATGTTTTCAAGGAATTATGTTCAACACTTAAATCAAGATTCTTCTTGGTTTAAGTATCAAATTCATCTAATAAAGCCATATGATTACTATCCAAAGTAGAATGGTCTTTCCTAAGTCATTTATGCTCTTTCTGCAATTTTGAAAAATCAAAATTTAAGCTTGTATACATATTCTTCGTATTCCTATAGGTATTATGATTTTTTTCAAAAACTTTATATACTTCATTATAAGAAAGTTTACATTCCTCCTCTTGATCAGAAAAATTAAGTTCATTATCTTCCATTAAGCCCAAGTTTGTTACTTCCTCTTCTGCTTCTATTTTATATGAGTCTGAAGCAGATTCTATCCAGAAACACTTATGAATCCCTTGCTTACCCTTTTTTATCTTAGGTTTTTCTTCACCCCTCTCCTTGATTAGATGAGTTTACAAATTTGTGTAGTCTGACTTCAAGTACCTTAGCTTCCTACATTCAAAAATAAATAATATTAGCAAAAACCTTAGAACTTTTATAAGCTTTACCTTTGCTCCATTACTAATAATGCTTTTGCTTTTTCTTCAGAAAGCTCTTGAATTGCCTTATCTTCAGTGATATGTCATTTTCATCCTCAGGCGCAGAATTGTCACTATCAGAATCCTTAGCCTTTAAGGCTACATTTTTCTCCTTTATCATTTCACCCGCGTCAAGTTGTCTTTCACTCACTCTTTGCTCGCAGGAATGAGTGATCCAAGTTATCAATGGAGTAAACATTTAGATCCTTACATTCAATAATAGTAGTGACTTTTGCACCATAGGAAGTAGGTAGACATTACAAGTTTTTGTTAACTGTTTTAGAGTTAGTAAGTTCTCTTTCTAAAGCATGCAGGGAAGTAATAATCTGAGTGAATCTTGTATATATTTCAAAGTTTCATTCATAAGAGTTCATAGTCATGGAGTAGAATATTTAATCTAGATTATTTTACTTTATTTTTTCCTTTATAGGTTATGTAGAGTTTGTCCCAAATTTCTTTACTTGTTGTGCATGTAGAAACACACTTATAATCTTCAGATTTTAATGAAGATAGAAAATAGTTTTTGTATTTAGCATTTAATTGGGCTAAATCTCTATCTTCTATGCTACATTTTAAAAGATCGAGTTTAGTTTTCATTCCATTAATAATGGTTGAAGGTGCAAAATATCTTTCTTGAACTAATGTAGTCATGTGAATTTTCCAAAGCTCAAAAGGAATATTATCAAATAAACATGGTCGTGTCATTTATATCATTCCATGATATTATGATTTTCAAATTTAACAACTTATTATTTATCAAAAGTTATGTAAAACTTAGTTTTTGAATCATGTTTAGAAAGTTGAGTATGAGAAGCTTACTTCATTTTTCTTTGGCTGTGCAAAAATTGGACATTTGAAATCTTCATGTCCAGATTCCCCTAAGGCTATTCCGGCAATGCACAGCTCTAATTTACATGATAAAGTCACTCAAGAGGTCTCTCATCTTGATTATCAGTAGGAGTTGGGGCCATGGATTCATGTCAAATTTAAAAAAAGGCCTAATAAATTTAGAAATCGTTAGGGTCCTTAGAAGATGGAAGCAAATAATTTGAACACTCCTACTACAGATTTTCCAGTCAAGAACTCTGCAGATGGTGCCATGAAAGTGGCGAGCCCACCAAAAATAGTTCAAAATTTAGAGCCTATTCCAACTGAAGACATAAATCTGTCTAACAGCTTTAATGCTCTTAATGAAATATCTAAACTGGTACATGAGGTTGATATTGGCATAGTTAAGAATTCTGATGATAATGCCATGAAAGTGTTGGATAATGTTGATGCTGGATTAGTCAATGTTGATCCTGGTGATTATGTTGAGATACTTGTTGCTTCAGATATTGTAGTTTATGAACCTGTAGAAGCCAAAGGAGATTCCAGTTTGGCTACTGAAACATTGGTTCGATTGAACCTTGGTTCTAAAATGACTCATGAAGGTTCCTCTGAGCAAGCTAACATACCAGAATCAGATCTCTCTCATCATGAGATCCTTATTTCAGCCAAGCAAAAAAGTACGCCACAATTGAAGTTTCTGGGTCCGATTGAACCTTGGTCCAGGAAAAGGAAAGCTGAAGGAAAAGGCAAGAAAAAGGCGGGGACTTCTCCCCTTCCGTTAATTAAATGTCTTGTGTCATTTTTTTGAATTGTAGAGGGATCAAGAAAAAGGAGTCATCCCTCTATTTTAAAGAAGTAGTGAAAGACAACTCTATTTTTTTGTTGGCCTTGCTAAAACGAAGATGGCCTTGATGACAAGAACTGATGTCAATAGAATTATTGGCACGGACTGGGATTTTTTTCACCACCCTTTGGATGGCATTGCTACTGGTATTTTGATTTTGTGGAAAACTAGCATGGCTGCTTTTACAGTTATTGCACATTCTCCTCAACTTGTTTTTGGTGCTTTGAATACTCCTAATAAGGGTATTTGGAATGTGGCTATGGTTTATGGACATAAAGATTATCAAGGCAGAAGAGATCTTTGGAATCGATTGGATGATCTTTTGTCCGATGACAATCCTACTTTAGTGGGAGGGGACTTCAATTGTCTTCTTTCCGAAGAAGATAAAAGAGGTGGAAAACATTTTTGCATGTCAAAAGGCCTAAGGGAGATGAAGCTCTTCATGGATAATTAACATCTTCATGATCTAGGAGTAATTGGTCTTAGATATACATGGTGTAATAATAAGCATGGAGCTGCTAGGATTTGGGAACATTTGGACCGTTGTTTATAGAATTCTTTAGCTCTTCAACTTGTCCCGTTAGCATCAATTCGGCACCTTGCTAGAATTTCTTCTGATCACTTCCCCATTGCTTTCTACCTTGAGAACTCTATTCGGGTTCCAACCAAATTTTTCAGACTTGAAGACACTTGGAAATCCCATCTAGCCACTTGCAATATTGTAGCAAAGGCTTGGGGAAAGCATGATTATGGTGATGAATCTGATGTTCTAAATAGGAAGATAAAGAGATCCCTGAAATCTCTTTTCTTCTGGAATAAGATCACCTGTAAGCCTGAATCTGGTAAAAGAAGAACTAAAAAAAGACATTCTAAATTTGCAGCAGCAAGAAGTAGATGAGGGCAGTTTAAGTCCAGATAACCTTACTCTTCTATGAAGTAAGGTGAGAGAGCTAAATGTTACATTGCTTAGAATCTCTATGTGGTGGAACCAAAGAGCCAAGGCTAATTGGAATGATGAAGGTGATACCATAATCGGTCTTTTCATGCATATACCACAGCCAAGAAAATGGGAAATTGGTTAGGAAAATTAAAGATGAGAACAACAAAATGGTGGAAGACATAGAAGAAATTAAGAGAATTTTTTTGAAATTTTTTGATGACAAGTGGAAGCTTCGGCAATGCAATCTCCAGAACTAGCCAACTGCTGTGTCGAATCAGATTCTAGATGAGGCTGACAGAGGTTTTCTAGAGGCTGAATTCACTGAATCTGATTTCTCCGCTGCAGTATTTCAGCAAGGATCTAATAAATCCCCTGGCTTAGATGGATCTACAGCATCTTTTTTCAAATTCTACTGGAAAATCATTAGAGAAGTTGCTTGGAAAGCTATTAATAATTTCTTTACAACTGGACTTATGAATGGTGTTTGGAAGGATACATTGGTTACTCTCATCCCTAAGATCACCTCTCTGATCTTGCCTTCCAACTTTTGCCCCATTTATTTGTGTCAAACTATCTACAAAATTGCTGCAACTATGATTGTGAATAGGTTAAAGTGCTGCATTCCCAAGCTTGTTTCCGAGGAATAGGTCACCTTCATTCCAGGTAGATCTATGTCCGACAATTGTCTTCTTGCTCTTAAAATTTTCAACAAATTCAAAATTTCAAAAAATAAGAAGGGACTTATGGCAGTTAAACTTGATATGGCCCAAGCTTTTGATAGTATGTGTTGGGAAACGTTGGAGCATGTTCTTAAATGGTTTGGGTTCCCGGTGAAATACTCGTCCTTCATTTTGGAATGTGTAACTAAAGTAAAGTTTTCCATTCATTTGAATGGTAAAGCCACTAGTTGGATTGATGCAAAAAGTGGCTTTAGGCAAGGTTTCCCATTGTCACCTTATCTCTTTATTATGTGTTCCCAACTTCTTTCAAGTGTTATTAAGCAAAGATGCTCTCATTTGGGCATTCAAACTTCTCCTAGAGCACCAAGAATTGCTCATCTATTATATGCTGACGACATACTTTTGTTCGGATCTTCTTCTTCCTCTCAACTCCAAGCTATGATGAAGCTTATTAAAGTTTATTGTAGCTGGACTAGGCAAAGCTTGAATCAATCTAAATCGCAAATTATTTTTGGGAAATTTGTAAGACCAGACATAAGATGGAAACTTGGTAATAAATCTGGGTTCAAAGTTCTAAATGAGCTCAAGTATTTGGGAACCAAAATAGCTCTCAGGAAATTGATCAAAATTGGTTTCCAATTTGTGGTGGATCACGCCTTAGACAAGCTCAATGCTTGGGGGGCTAAATTCCTCTCTATGGCTGGAAGAATTATTCTAGCCAAGACTTCTTTGCTATCCTTGCCTACTTTCATTTCTACTCACTTTTTAATCCCAAAGAAAAATCTTTTTGAATTCGATCATCTATGCAGGGATTTTATCTGGCATCATAATCAAGGACACAAAGGTCTTCATTACATTGCTTGGGATGATCTTTGCATTCTTAGAGATCTCGGTGGATTGGGAATGTATTCTGCTGTTAAAAAAATTGGACCCCTCAGAGCTAGACTTGCTTGGAGGCTTTTTCATAATCCTTCATCTCTTTAACACAAATCCATGTCAGCTAAATATGGTTCAGTAATTTGTAAAGGCAAGTCAATTTATGGACACTCGCCTGCTCGTGTTATAATTCTCGATGGAGCCTCTTCTATGAAACTAATTGTCAAGTGGAAGATTGTGAATGGTGCAAATATTAATGTCATGGATGACATTTGGCTACTTGATAAATGCTTCAACAAATGGCCCATGCTTGCTGATTGCATCAGACTAGAAAATTTAATGCTGCAAAACTTCATTACAGAAGATGGGAACTGGAATCATTTGGAGCTCTCACATTTTTTTAACTGCAGCATGATAAATCTAATAACACATCATTGTGTTATACAAGATGGGGACGAAGACAATATGGAGCTGCTCTACGAACTATCTGGTAAATCAATTTCTTCCTTGGCTTATACTGAAATTATTAAGTTTCAGAATTCTATTGATGATTCTTGTTTTGCTAAGTGGTTATGGAAACTAAAACTCAAGCCAAGAGTTGAACTCTTCTGGTGGAGGCTTAGTAGGTTTGCTATCCCTACTATTGAATTCTTGACATACAAAAAACTTAGCAACTGTGATAAATGTGCTCGGGGATGTCTTGCTGTGGAAAAATTGTTCTCATATGTTCACTGTAAATTTCTTATTGAAATTATCGAAATGCTGAGATCTTGGGGTCTTTGTATTCCAATTTTTAGCTCCCTTGCTGACTGTCTTCACCAGCTCCGAAGGCTTTCCAGCTCCATCCTGAATACCATCAATACCTACTGTACAGATGTTTTCATTTCCTTGAACTGCTGGAATGATGTTAAGCATGGTAAATCTAGTGTACCGTCTTGGTGGCAGCTGCTTCTATTTTGTTTTCTGCTACCAGTAAAAATTAATTGCTAGTCAATTGGGATGCTTCCCTCTTTTATGAGTTTGAAACTTCATGGCATCCCCCACCTCTAGATTGGACTAAAATCAATGTTGATGCATCATTGCTAGACTCAAATCTGGCCAGTATCGAAGGAGTGGCTCGGGACTACAGGTGCAGACTACTCCTAGCCTTTGGAAAATAAGGACTCCATTGGGACATCAATCAACTAGAGCTTGAAGTTGTTTTTTTGTTAAGAGATTTCATCAAGGAGTGGATGTTTGATTACAAAGGCCTAATAATTGAGGGAGACAACTATAATGTCATCAAATTTCTACATGATTCAGTGGTGAACTTCAAGAACAACTGGATTTCTGAGAAGATTTTTTTCCTTCAAGAATTCAATAAGGTGATCTTTCATCATACCTCTAGGAATTGTAACAAAGTTTCCGATTTGTGTGCTTCTATTGCTTTGAAGAATAATTTTTGCTTTGATTCTTTTACTTCCTCTGATTTTCCTTCTTCCTTATATTTTTTTGTTGAAGAATGAATATGAGAGCTGCACTTAGTTTGTATTAGTTTCTTCTTTCCATTAATGCATCTTTTTTGCAATTGTTAAAAAAAAAAAGAATCTCGCTTTGATACCACTTGACAGTTTCTGAAGGTTATTAAATCTTTAAGAACTTGTCTGAGACTAATTGAGAAGTGGGGTGAACTGATAATTTAAGAACTTATTTAAGCAAAAATATATTTTTATAGTTTTTAAAACATTAAAATTAGAAGATTTCATCAACAAATGTGGAAGCGAATAAATTCATAGTAACAAAATAAATCAGAGTTTTTAACCACATAGTAAATTACAAAAAGTGTTGAAATTAAAATTTAAAAAAGTAAAAGAATGAACACACCATATTTTATATTGGTTTGGTCATATCTGACCTACGCCCACCCCCTGGAGGCCTCCGCTCTAAGTTTTGTTCAAAACTTTTTAGTTTCTCTCCTTTAGCCTCCATAGCTAGACAGAGAAGCCCTTACAATAATCTTTTCCACTAAACCTAGTGTGATAGAGTACCTTAAATCTTCTTCACCCTCCTTGTGAAGGTAGAGAATCTAAAATCTTTTTTTCCCTCATGGAGATGGCAGAGAAATCTTTTAGCCTGTATGAACTGCAACCCAACATACTAAGTTTGATGATTCAGGGGTATTATATTGATCTTCTTTGTATGATTTGGCATATTGTCTTGTATGATTAATACAAACACATATTTTATGGTCCAATACAAGGGGTGGTATTTAGTTATCATCCCATAAAGGAATCGAGATGTACATTATGATTATCTAGATGATCCTATAGGATAGATTCAAACACATAGCAAATCATTCATTATAATGGGTGGCATGTAATTATCATCCCGTATAGTAAGATTGTCTCCGATTGTCATATACGGTCTGATTGAACAGTTTAACCATAATTAAATTCCCAAAGACAAAATGAATTTAAGCATCATTTTCATTGACAGTACATTACGATGAGGAATATATGATAAGATTACACACAAATTTTGAATATTAAAATATTATCTAAATTAAGAATGATGGCTATTTTTTTTATTATAACTGATCATCGTATATGATCTAGATAATACAATACAATAAGTTTAATTACTCTTAATTAATTAAGGTGCCATAATTAGGTTTTTCTATTTTAAAAGATCATCTAGTATGAAATAAATCATATTGTATGATTTGTTGAAGAAATAGAAATTTTTCTAACTCACTAACTCTCTCCCTAGAGTGTGTGTGCAAGGTTAGTTAGTTTACTATCAAGAAAGATAAAAGTACATTAAAGTTGAAATTATAAAGATACTTAACCCTTTTCTTCCCAATCCTGAACAAATTAAAGTTGCAAGTGAATGACGTACCTGAAATGTTTGTGAGCAAGGCAAAATCGATATGCAATAGATTGAAATAACATATTAAAATGTCCAATAATATAAGTTATCATCAAAATCATAGGACTTTCGTCCAAATTTGCAACACAGAAGAACTTCATTCTCAAAGTCAATTATGTCAGCCCTTGGAGTAGAATCTAAGTTATTATTAGTTGTACCCGACAACTTCTAATTTTAGCAGACCCTTGGATGTAATATTAAGTGACACTTATTAGATGGACAATACATTTAATTTAACTGATTTGATTGATTTCCTTAATTTAATTGCACATTAGAAATTACGTGCTTTTCTAGGTTTATTTTCTTTCTTGCTTGTCATATTTTATTTTTTCTTGGAATAATCGGAGGCTCGTGAATATACGATTCAAAATTTTTTTACTCAAAATAAATTAAAAATTTTAAGCTCTCCTTTCAACTATAATGACTTAAGAAATATGCTCATGATCACCGAGTGTTTTTCATGCATCATACTAATACTTTCTCTTCCTTTTTAGGAAACTCCTCACCTGTTGGTTATAACAGGCCACCTGACCTATCAAGGTGCAGCTCTATCAAGTGGAAGTTGAGCATACCTTAGAATAAAACCTATTTTTAAGCCTAAATTAAAAACTATTTCATATTCAATTTATGCATTCATCAAGTCAATTAGCATGCATTGTATTAAAAATAAATTAAAAAGAATTAAATTTCTAATTGTATTTTATTTCAAGCATCAAATCACCCTATATGTGTTAAAAGGATAATTATGATCCACTCTAGATGTCAGCCCCATTTCCTCAAACTTAATTAAACAATATCCCAACCACTCCTTCATAAAAGAGACAAGACTCAAGGATTTTAAGAATTTAGGTGGTTAGCTATCTCCCCAATAAAGGTCAAGGTAAGTCCATATATACTCTACCTTTACTAAGCTTGGCAAATTGCCATTTAATGCTCAATTTAGATCTAGGAATCAGGGAGGACTTAATATTTTAAGTCCAAAACCTCATAAAATATAATTCCATCTTTCTAATAAAATTTATCTACTCAATTAACAAAATTTTCTTCTCTTCAATCCAAAATGTAAAGGCCAATACGTACGATAGACAAAGTAGTTTCTAAAATGTTTTGGAATCCTAAAACACCTCCTAACTTTTCCTCCTCTGACCTCATTATTAAGTGTTTAAAATTTGATCCAATCAAATTTGAAATTCAAGCCTCACTCCATTGTAATCAATACTTCAGAATTCCAAAATAAAATTTTTACACTTATTTTCTTCTAGAACATTAGAAAGAAACTCTTAATTCCTATGATGTAATTACTATGAGATCTTGAGCTCGTAGGAGATTTAAAGAACCCAAATTTATTTTTAAAATCAATTTTTAAAACATAAGTAATTATCTTTAGGAAAATCAAAGTCTATAATCATTATTATAATATTCAAATGATTGATAATAAATAATATCTTCTATCTTGGGGAAAATATATTATTTTATTATCATGATTTTTATTATGAAATTAATGATCACTTTATCCAGTTTATCATAATTAAATACTAGAATGACATCATTTTTACATTCTTCTTTATATGTGATTCTTCCATGAATCTGATTATGATAATCAGGAAGAACACAAAGTTTTGTAATCTAAACCTACTAGGGAATGAAGTTTTTGCCTCCTTAGGAGTTATATCATTCATAATGACATGTTCAATTTAAAAACTAAAATTCTAAAAAATTAATATTTTTGAAGAAAATTTTGCTTCAAATTTTATTTTTCAAAACTTAAATATTTTTAAACAAATACTATGCTCGTATGTACCAATAATAAAGCTGAGTGTGAGGCACTAATAAATGGCTTAGAAATGACAATTCTAAATTGGATTAAAGAGATCATATTCTTTAGAGATTCCAAGATTCTAATTAATCAAGTAGTTGAGATTTATAAAGTATTTAGAGAGACTTTAATTCCTTACCATCATTATAGTATGCTTTATTAGAACATATTATAAATGTTACAATATATAAAATTTGCCACATTAAGAATTGTATGGAGGATGCTATTGCTAAGTTACTTAAGGCAGTAGCATGTTTTGACGAAGACTCAATTCTAATAGAAGTGCAAGGCCAGCAAGTTCTGTCTCCATAGATTTTGAATATATACAAAGAAAATTATTAGCCATGGTGAAAATTATTTTCGTTGTAGATGATTAATCGATATATTGTAGCTTAATCGAATACTTATAAGAAAAAAAGATCCCTCAAACGAAATCTACTACAAATCATATCAAAAGATGATCATTATCTTATACTTTGAATTACAACACTATTCATAATATCATTCAATTAAATGTGGTTGTGGTGCCTAAATAAATCATAAGGACTATTTTATTTTATTTTTTGTTAGACGACACAACAATAATTGGAGATACTATACCATCTATTACCCTTGGAAAAATAGATTAGTGGAGGTCTTCAATAAAACCTTGGTTCATATCTTAAAGAAGATCCTAGATGATAATAAGGGCCAATGGTACAAGACATTTGTTGAAGCTTTATGGGCATATCGAACCACATACAAAATGCCCACTCAATCTAAGCCATACACATTAATTTTTATTTCAGGAGTTGTTGTCCCTTTGGAAGAAAAATTACCTTTAGTCAGAGTTTCCATATATTAAGATGATCTCAGACATGAATGCTAAACTCCAGCTATAAAAGTTCAGAGGTTTGGAATACAAGCGCATGTAGGCCCAACTCAACTTATATAAGGAAAAAATGATGCAGGCTCATTCCAAACAACATAATCAAGAAACTTATACTCAGTGGAGTTCAAATGTCTACTTACTAAATCCACTCTTTTGGGAATCGATCTACCATCTGATTATTTTACTTAGTCTAATATTTTATTTTCTAGTCAAAGTTTAAATTCACCTTTTTTATGAATGATATATCGATCATGTTCTAAATCCACTTATTTGAGAATCAATATCCTATCTGAGTAATTAAATTTGTTTATAAATTAATCTTCTAGTCAAGGTTTAAATTCACCATTTTGAAAATTAATCTATTAGTCAGGTTTTAAATCCACTCATTCAAAAATCAATCTCATATCTAAGTATTTTAATTTCTCTAAAAATCATGCTTCTATTCATCATTTAAAATCATCTTATGATCATCAATCTATTAGTCAGGTTATAAATTCACTCATTTGAGAATCGATCTCCTATTAGAGTATTTTACTTTGTCTGGAAATTAATCTTCCAATCAAAGTTTAAATTCACCTTTTTAATAATTCATTTATAGGTTAGGTTTCAAATTCACACATTCAAATATCAATCTCTCATCAGAATATTTCACTTTTTCTAAAAATAAATCTTTCTATGAAACTTTAAATTCTCCTTCTATTAATTGATCTATCAGTCAGATTCTAAATTCACTCATTAGAGAATAGATCTCTCAATTAGATCAAATAGATCTCTCAATTAGATCAAATATTTACTTGATGAAATTTGATCTTCCAATCAAGCTTCCATCTTTAAAACTATGTTAATGTCTTAGGTTAATGAAAACATTTTTGATTTTTCCTTCAAATTAATCACACTTTTTGGGGCTCCATTTGTTGGCCTCAATTTTGTATGAGGTCATCAAGACATATCCATATTCTTGATTCTTAATCTTTTGATTAACCCTCTACCACCTTTCAAACTTCTAGATATTTAATTAGTCAATCAAAATTCTAGTAAACCTATAATCATCTAGTATTTAATCAATCAATCATTTTAATCACCTTCCACTCTTTATCCTACCAATAATCATAAAATCTCTAACCAATCAAACATTAATATATCCTACATTTCTATTATCCAATAAAAACTCAATCAAATATCATCAATCAATCTCATCTTACATACATTCAATAAATTAAAACTTCAATCAATGAAAATCTACAATTTAGTCACATTCAAGCTAAAAATCAACGAGTTAATCAATCACCAGACTAAAAAATTCAAACATACATCCTTTAAATCAATCAATCTTCCATTCAACTCCAATTATACACATCAAATCAACTTTCAATCACCACTTCTAATAAATCAACATAATTGCAACCAATTATTTTTTAATCAATTGATTAGCAATTATGATGGACATTCAATTGTCTTTGACGATCATCATCTCAAGCATAATTTAGTCACCATCAATCATCACACAATTTTTTATCTTTAATCATGCATTCAGCCTACAATTAAATCAATATTCTTACATACATTCAATCAATCAAAGTCTCTATTCATTCACTCCAATCGATCTAGTATTTAATCATCAACTTTTAATCACCTGAGAATTTATAGCCCTGCACTATAATTAGGTAGCTCAGTGCACTACGTGATACATTACACTAATACGTTGACCTTAGTCATAGTCCAATTTCCTTCACTAGAAAGCTGTCATGGCAAACCATCGTTCAATAGACCCTTTAACCATAAAGAAATCTATCTGAACCAATTGGGCTAGCTCAGGCAAACTCAATTGATCATGAACTATGATTTTTACCGATTAAATTCCAATTCACTTCAAAACTTCATTAAAACCTCTTGATCAACCCTCCTTATGAAATGGACCTGACGAGTTGCCTTGGCCCAGTTAGCAATTGACTTGGTCAATTAGACCCATATCTAGGTAAACCAAGTCAACACAGGTCCCATTCACTATATTAATTCATATCACTTCATCCAACCCGTCACTCAACTGCATGTTTTGAACATCACTAAATTAATCAAGAGTCCACTCTTAGTTTCTTTGACTTGGTCAAACCTATGTATTTGTTAACAATTCCATAAAATACTTAATATATTGCTTTAAGTTCTTTGAAATGCCTCCAAAAATGCCTTGGAATCCACCTCAATAATGTTGACTGCTTAACAAGTCACATTTTCAACTATTGCATTAAAACGACACATATCATCAATTTTGCTAATCCAAATTAATTCTCTCTAAGATAGCTTATTTAACCCAATTAGAGACCTTTTAGATCCTCCTTAAACATCTCTTAAATAGCCTTTAAGCTTTGGATTAGCTAAAAACAAGCTAATCATCCCATGTGCGCAAAAGGACAAGAACACCATTCCTACTGATGATCCTTTATCCTTTTGATTCTCTATCTTTGAAATGCCTAGAGATAGATATCATGGATCCAAGAGTGCTTCCAAACTAATCCTAGCCATCTAAGGTAGTCTTAGGGTTTTGAATTAGGCAAAAGACACAAAAAGTCTAATTCATGCAATTCCCAATTCTCTAACTATTTAGTTCTTCACAAAACTAGAGATATTTTAATTTTTACTCTATGCGTCCTCCTCAACATTTCCTAAGTCCATATCAAATAGTTGCAAGCTGCTAGCACAAAATTCTCTAATGACACAAGCACTTTGTCCATCCAAGCCTAAAAGCTTGTGATCTAGGCCTTTTAGACCATAACATCTTCCAGGAGATTGATTCAAAACTTTTAACAATCAAATCAAGCAAAAATAGTGATCTTTATAATTAAATAGATTCATGAAAACTACATTTAAGAATGCAAAAATTACATACCCATTATTCTATTAAGTTCCCTTAAGCTCTATCTAAAGTTTTGTAAACTTTTGTTTACTCATTTTCAAAAAAGAAGCATTCTTCATCATAGAGCTTCAAGATCACATAAATGTAACATGAAAAAAAAAATTTGTCATTGGTCTCTTTATCAATTGCTGAAATTCCATCATTATGTGTTTTTTTAACCACGCAATTTGCCTCGTTACTAAGATCTTCATCCAACGTGAACTTCATCATTCATTTCAATGTAAGACATAATCTAATGGTGGCTAAAAGGTGCTAATACAGATAAGTAAACTCTGTAGTTGTCATCATTGTGTTTGCATTAATTACTAATGATTCTTGGCAGCACAATCATTGGTAATTAATGGACTGCTAGACAATATTTTCACTATTTTGAAATAGCCAATTAAAAGACGCCACATGTACAGCAACAGCAAGAACTATTTTAACAGATAATAAATGTAAATTAATTTAAATGCAATTAATTATAAGAAACTTAAAAAAATCATATCTAATCCATTTTCATCCAAATTAATAGTATATTACCTCATTTTGAATGGAATAAAATCTAATTTTATTAAAAATAAAAATTATACATAAATATTATATAAATAAAATTTTTTTGAGATATATTATTTTTAGTTTTTAATTTATAATTTATTAAATAAAAATGTAAATAATTTAAAATTTTACCTAAATATTTTGAATCGTGTCTATGATCTCTAGTAGTTTTCATTCATTTATTTAAGTTATATGTTAGTAGTTTTTATATTTATAGTAATAAGGCTTATTATTTAACTATATCTTTAAAATTAACTATAAATAAATCTTAGTTTCATTTGTATGCATTTCAACCCTCATTGGAACCTTTAAACAGAGCTTAATCATTTTGAAGTGAATTTAATGGGGAATGTTGAGTATCTAATGAGTGATTGACTCATGATTTTTTTCACAAAAAAAATTCCCTCAATTGTTCACTATGTACTTAATTATTTAAGTTCATCATTGGCTAGGTTAAAGGATACCATACTATTGATATAACCTAGTCGTTGTGGAATTAGATGGATTTAGGATTATCAATTGATTGAATTCTCAAATATTCAAGTTACCTGGTAGCCTTAATCTTTAGAAATTCATTAATTTTCATTTATTCTAGTTTAAGACACATGATGTGATGTGATGAGATTGTTTGTGTATTTAAGAAGGGTTAGTAAAAGTGATTACAAATTCCATTCAAACTTTTGTGACATTTAAGGACAACAATTAAGGACATTTCTTAGTGAACTTAGCCAATCTTAGGATTAACGTACACATCCACATTTTAGATTACACATTAAACATACAAAACTTAGTCTCAAATACCAAACGATCAAATTCAATATAGTTTGACATTAAGTAACCATATAATAATGACTAAAATTGATTAACCCCTAATTAAGGGTTTTCAACAAATTCTAAAAAGTAAAATAAAATTCATTAAATTATAAAGTTAACTTCAATTAATTCTAAATCAAATGTACAATCACTAAAAATTAAAATTAAATTTCAAACTTTATTAAATTTATATTAATATTTAATTACCTTTAATTAAAAACTAACTAAATAAATTAATCATAAATTAAAATACAATTGAAAAATATAGAACAAATTCAAATAAAAATAATATTAAAATTAGAAAAATAAAAAATTCAATGTAAATAATATTTCAATTAAAAATTTATTCTTAATTTCTTAAATAAATAATTTTATTTATAACTCATTAAATATAATAAATAAAATTCAAAGATTTATTTAAATTAAAAAAAAATGTTAGAGTTTTATTATTCAAATTCAAATAAAACTTTTAGAATAAATTTAATTTTAATTCATTAATATTTCATTAATAATCAATTAAAACTAATTATAAAATTCAACTATTAATTAAAGTTTTTTCTATAATATTATAATAAAAATCAAATAAATTTGAATTAAATTTTAATTCATTTAAAGAAAATTATTTAGATGATTTAATTTATTAAAAGTTATTTTGATCAATCAAATATAATAATTACTTTGAAATAAAAGAATTCAGGACTTTATGCCTAATTATTTATTTCTTTTAGAAGGCATTTGGTCATTAAATTTTAAGACCTTTAACACACCTTAATAACAAAAAGGTCCTCTATGTTTTTTGCATTATTCTTCTTAGGAAGGCACTATTGGATTGGATTTGGGGATTTTAAAACATTAATAAAACACTGTCCTTATGCAGCATACTCAATTCCATTTGGAAGGTATGTTGCATTGGATTATGAGGCTCCCTTCTCTATCTCTAAAAATCCTATGGAGGCCTTCGTATGAATATTTTTCCTGCATTGAAGATGGTTGTTTCATTTGAATGCCTTAGGACTTATAAATTAATAATCATTTGTTCTTGAAAGAATATTAATTTTTAACTATTTTAAAGCAAAAATGAACAACTTCAACATTTAAAATTTAAATAATTCAAAAGGAAAATATGCATCACTTAAACTTTCATTAAATTCCCTTTTAGCCTTTAACGAATAAACATTAAAAATACATTCAATCTAAAAAATAAATCCTTATAGTACCTATCACTGGCACACAACCTCTTACACACACTTAGACAGTTTTCTAGGAAAACCAACTTTAGTCTATGTTAGCCAATTTTATTTGATTGCTAGTATTTTTACCTACAAAGCATCTATATGTGTTTGCTTACTTTTAGCAAATATTTACTTTTCTATCATTGAACCAGCTTGCAGAATGAATGAATTCATCACCATGTAATTTAATTTGATTTACTTTCCAGTATATATAACCACTCATTATGCACTTTCATATATACAATTTATTTCAAGTTTTAACATTTCTACAAAGTAAAATGTTATTAGTTAATGATGAATATTAAATTAGTATTGTAAATATATATATATATAGAGAGAGAGAGAGAGAGAGAGAGAGAGAGAGTTCTATAAGCCAAAGACAATTGCTTATATAGAGAGAGAGTTATAGACAATTGCTAATCATATCATATATGATCATGGTGTAAAAGACAATTTCTTATACATATGCAAGTGGGGTTTCAAAATGTAATGCCCTCTTTCTAAGAGGATATTTCTTTTTTTTGGAATTCCATAAAAGGCTTGGAAGTTGAAGACCATAAGCTGTTGCAATTAATTATACATATATATGATACGATTAGAATTCAGATTTGTTGTTGGTGGGCCCTGTCCCCCATTACTTTACTAAAAACTCTAGGTACTATATAAATTTGTAAATTAAAAAAAATTAGCTCGTTTATACATTATTGTTATTCATGCATCACATTCATCATATGTGCAGTTTCTATTTTATAAGCATGTTATAATGCATTTGATTAAAATTCTTTAACAACTCCTTGATTCTTACGATAGAGCTTTCTAAATCTTGCATTCATAGGATAATTTTTTATGTTAAGGATTATAAGTTGGTAGCTCACTCTAGGTAAGTGCTAAGCCTAGATTGTATACACCCTTCTTTGCACATATTCCTTCTTCAATTTAAAAAAAAAAATTAAAAATTCAATTTATGAATTTATAATTTAAAGCTTTTGCATCAAAATTTAATTTGAATAAACATTTCTTTCAATTTATTTGAATTTTAAAATCATTTTGTCTTCTACTTAATTGAGGGTATTCTCTTAGGAGATGTAATTAACTATAGGTGCTTGCCTCTATAACGAGTCTAAATCCCATAATAAAATAAACCCTACCTTAGTTCCCTTCCTATCATATGGGAAAACTTTGTGAACACAGAGTACCCTTATTTATATTTTCAATTGAATTTCATAATTAAAATATAAATGAATAATTTTTTTTCCTATACAGCAAAAAGAATATCCTCAATATTTAATTATGAAAAAAAATTATAATTTATTTCTACAATTGGAATGATTGGTGAATATGCTTTTCATCTCTTGGGATGAATAGTAAATTTCTTTTACAATATTTAATTAGGGAAATAAATAAAGTTTCTTCTTTTCAAATCAATTGCAAAACATTAGTCTATCCTTCAAGGTGTTATAATGTTAAAATATTTATATTTAATTGAATTAAATTATTATAATTTATTCAAAGAAAATCATATGAGACTAAAAGCATTTTAGAAAAAATTATCTTATATTATGGTTTAAAAGTAATTTTAAAAAAATTAGGCTTGGAGTTAGTTTTCAGGATTTACCTCAACATAAAGGGTCCAAAAACATGTTTAATAGATTATTTTCATCTTTGGAGCCTACGGAGCACATTTGATGAATAACTCAAACCAAGATGGCATTCTGGATGGAAGTTATGTATGTTAGGTTAGAAATGCTCTTGTTAAGCTTTGATTCTAGCTAGTAAAAGGCTCTAATCATTGGAAAAATAATGTGAAAATTTATAGGAGACTTAGGGAAGCTAAAACATAATAATAGTTTAGCTAGAGAGGCAATGGGTACAGAATAAAGTTGGTGTCAAGGTTTTTAAATGTTTCCTTGTTATATGTAATACGAGCTACCCTAGATGTTTTCATGGTGTTTAAGATAGATAGGGAGCATTCTTCAGGCAAGGAAGTAATCCAAAAATCTAAAAAAGGATATAAAGTCATTTTTTAATGGGGTGATGCTAGGGTTAACTTCAGATGAATTAGGGGTTAGGATCTCGTTAAAACATTCTTAGGAATAATATAAAATACTTTTGAGTGGCTATAAGCTACTAGCAAAAAGTCCAGATGATGCCAATTTGGTATTATGGCCATTTTAAGGAATTTGATATTTTTTTAAAATTTACTTACCTACTAACTGGTCAAGGTCACTAGGATAGACTCTTAGGAGTTCCTAAAGTCTTTTTTCATCGAAATTAGGAGATTTAAATAAAAGGTTTTGACTTTGAATGTAAGAGATGTGCATTTAAATGATTTAACTTTCTAGGGTGAGTTGACCAAATCAACTCACCATAAGATGACTCTCTCTTGCCATGTGTTCACCAAGAGCATCAAATGGAGTGAGCTTGAGGGTTTTCAAATGGTTGATTTAATTATATTTAATAATTTGACCCAAACAAACCTTGTTTGACCAATTTAAAGAATGCTAACCCAATCTATAAGGCTAAGTTTACCAAACATGTTCAATCCATAAGATGTTGAGTTTAAAACTAATTTGGTGAAGTTTAGAGGAGAATTTATTTTTTTCGTTAAAACCCATGGAGGTGCCTACATGTTAATTAATTAAAATGATTACAATGTTCTTAAGGGAGACAATCAGATCTCTAATGCTAGAATGAGCTACAAAAAAAAGAAAAAAAAACCTATGAGCCGACAGTCTCCACTAAACCAGAGTACAAGGCAACCTAGTAAAATGATAAAGATGTTATAGTTAAGCATACAAAATAGAAAGTTATAAATATCAAAATGAGGAACAATCTTTCTGCAAAAACTTGATGCAGCCACAAGCAACTCTACCTAAAATTCAAAGAGGCTGCAAAACAAAAAACTAAAGTACAAAAAAAGTATAGGTGAAACATAATGAATTACCTAAATTTAAGGCAAAACAAAAGTAAGTATAAAAAATTATACATAATAATAAGTGATCCAATCCCTACCTCCACATTAGATCAAATAAAGAATGTAAACTTATAGAGCTCAGAGTAAAATTAAACCAAGAAACCTCACTAAGGTAATCTACATGCCTCTCAATCCTACCATCAGGAGCAATCAAAAACACCCACTCAAATAGCATCAAACTGCAGAGCTTATAGCCACAGAAGAGCAGCATAAAGCCACCAGGCTAACACCCACAAGCATCCCAAAAAGTACTCTCAAGCCATCTAGTAAAAATAGGTAATCCATATACCAAATAAAGCTCCAAAGACCATTCTAGTTAAACAAAAGAAAATCAGTAACTTCAAACCTTAGAACAAATCCAAGATAGCCACAAAGCCAAACCAAACTCCCACGAAAACCCCCAGCCAGCCTAAATAGAAACCTGAAGGTAGGAGAGCAACAATGGGGAAAACCATCTGCTTCATAATTGATGCAATAACAGATCAAGTTCAGATCCACAAAACCATCAGCTAAAGTGAAAGCCACAGAAAAATGCCAACATTAGTTCAATAACACTAGAACACAATAAAAAAAGAAAAATGAGATAATCACATGGAACCACAGAAACCTCTAAAGAAAGATCAAACCCCTCCTAGCATACGACCCATGCCAACACATAAAACCACCAATCAAAGCAACCATTAAGAAAACCCAATATAAAGAGCACACCACACACCAATTGGAAGAAAGAAAATAGAGCAAAAATCTAACCAACCCGTGAACAACCAAAGCAGCATCCTAGTAAATTACCCAGAAGCAGAAATAAAAGCTCCTAGCAGCACGAGATAGTACACACTCCACCAACCACCATCAGATAAGTAGAGGGAGTTAGAGTAGATCGAGAAAACTTAAAATTGGCAAAAAAAAATGAATCCATAGCAAACCCCGCAACACCACACAGGGCATCCAAAAATAAGTCAAGCAAAAAATCCCCAAAGAAAGATAGCAAGAAGAAACCAACCATAAAAGCAACTTAAATTCTAACATAGTGTAAACCAAGAGCATCAAGTCTAAGAATACCTTTTAAAGTGACCAGAATGGTGGACCCAATAATAAAAGAAAAACCCTCAAGACCATACCCCCAATTAGTAAGCCGTTAAGCACAAGCATTACCCTCCTTGCAAATATGATAGAACGAATAATTCAAAAAAATTAACAAATTGGTAATTTCTCTCTAACCTGATAAAAAAGATAAGGATTGCAACAAATATCATCACCAGAATATAAGAATTATAAATTATAATCACAGTTATTCTTAATAAAAATATTAGTTAAGTTAATAAAAATACATAACTTAAGACCATACATAATAGCCATGGTGGTAGCAAAGAATCTATTACCATTCTATAAAGGACAAGCAAAATCCATAATAAGACTACCATTAATGTCTTTGATAGCTCCACTCCATCCCATAGATGAATCACTACTAGCACCATCCACATTTAAGTTAAAACAATTTATGGGGGGTTTGTTCCAATAAATAATATTAGCCCCTTTAGCAATAGGATCACCCACCAAACTAAGGCCTAAGGAAGTCCTAATAAAATAATAGTTGTAAAAATTCTTCAAAGAGAGTAGTTTAATAGAAATGAGAGACAAAACCTCATACTTCACCTTCTGGATAGCCTTATATTGGTTCATCCGAACACCATTAAAAAGAGAATTATTCCTCTCTAACCATAAGTACCATAATATAAGAGAAGGAATAACATTTCTGATGTGCCCTCTAAAATTAATGAACATAGCATTAAGCATAGACTTAAGGGATAAATGAGCATTAAAATAGTTCAACTGAAACAAATCATCAAAATAAACACAAGTTTTAGCAGCAACAGGACCAGAAATAAAATAATATTCTCCATTCTCTATATTAACAACATTGACACTTGGAAGGCAAAATAAAACATTTTTTAGTGAGATTATCATTTGTGGAAATAATTTATGCAAAGTTCTCCAGACAAAACAACCATAGTAGTAGGAATACTCTGATGCCAAATCAAAGAGAAAATATTATCAATATTCCTCCTAGATCTGAAAGCATGACTAGCATTCTTTAAGTGAAAAGTGAAAGTTCATTAGTGATGTTAAGCCCTTATGATCAAGCCCAAGGCTAACTAAGAGGGGGGGGGGGGGGGTGAATTGGTATTTTTAAAATTTTCTCCAAGCAAAAATACAAACTCAAAAGAAATCTAAATTCACCACAAAGAAAATCAAAGTGTGGAAATTAAGAGCAGTAATAAAGAAAATAAAAATTTATAGTAGTTCAATCAACATGACCTACGTCCACTCCCTAGAGAGACAACCTTTTAGTATTGCACTAAACTCAATGTCTTTCCTTTCGCCCCCACAACAAGGCAAAGAAGCTTGTACAAACCTCCTTTCCACTTACGCCAATAAGGCAGATAACCTGACTCATTTTTCTTCCTCCTGAAGTAGGCAGAGAACCCGACTCCTTTCGCTCCCTTCTAAAGTAGGAAGAGAACCTCTCTAAATTATTGAAGCAGGCCTCTCTTGAACCCCCATGGAACTAGGGATGATAACTGGAGAATATGACTCGGATCCTTACTTAAAGAAACCTTTGTGAAACCCCTCACAAACTCACCCTCACAAGATCCACTCTCTCTCACCCTTACTCTCCCTCTCCTTTCGGCTCCCTTAGGTTAAGAAAAAAAGAAACAATTTTTTCTTGGGTAAAATAAGAAGTCTAATATATAAAAGCTTTAGAATAGCTCTTAATTATAGCAAACCAACTTTATCATCCAGGATGACGTTTATATTATCCAGTATAATCGGTACAAATTTAGCTTAATCAGCCGTAACGATTTGGGATGATCAAAAGGTTCTTTATTAATATCATCCAGGATGATAATATATCATCCTATATGATTACTTCAAGTTATTGAATATCATCTAGAACATCACCCTAAATGGATGTCTAGATAAAAAATTTCCTAGGTCGTCTGGCTGATCTCATGATCATCCGGGATTATTAGTACAAAATGGAATATATCGTCTAGAATATCACTCTAAATGGATGTCTAGATGATGGAAAAAATAGCTTAATCATCTAGGCCAATTTAACGATCATCCTGGATGATTACAATAATTCAATAAATATCATTCAGAGTATTGCCCTGAATAAAATCAAGCAGATGTTTGATCATCCAGGAAGAACTAAGGTTTGTGAACTGATCGTCTTGGTCAATCCAGAGATTGTCTAAGACAATATGATCGAGCAATAAAACCTTAATTGATTTACTTAATTACTTAATTAATTTAGGCATAATTTCACTACATCTTCCAGGACGATGTCCTGGATGATGTCCAAAAATAAAAGATACCTAAATAGATTTGGTAGCTAATTCTTTTCTGATTTGAACCTATCATCCATATCGATACTAATATCATCTAGGATAATGTGCTTAATTATAGTTGCCTTAACCAGGATGCCCTAATCAGGGTTTCTATTTTTAACTGATTATGCAGAACAATTTTTGGATCATCCTACACGATGTGATCAAAATAGAAAATTCTAATCAACCAGGTAGAATTTTTTTTCAAGTGTGTGTGTGCAAGGTTACTTAGTATCAGGAAACATGTCATTTATAATTGACTCAATAAAGTGTAAATAACATAAAAAATATATTACAAGCTAACTCAGTCCTAATCTACCCAAACTTGAGTTGGCTCGATTTGCAATTTAATTTTATGGACCTAAAATTTTAGTAGGCAAGGCAGTAATAGAAAAATAGAAATATTTACTATCATAAAAAATTATATTTCCTGAAGTTAGATTCGCTATAATCTCCACCTTTTTGATGATAGCAAACATAAAAACAATTAAGGTAACTCTAAGCAAAGCAAATCAATAGAAATAGTGTGAAATTAGAAATTCAAATTTTACTAAGGAACAGTATATTAAAACAAACCAAAAAATAATATAAACTAGAACAGTATGCCTACTCCCCCTTTTGACATCGTAAAAAGGAGGAAAAAAGAAAAGAAATAACACATAAACTGCAAAATAGGAGAAAACTAAAATAAGAAAAAATAAAATCACAAAAATAAACTAAAAGAAGGATGGCCCCTAATCATCTGAAGAATGTGGTGGTGGTGGCTGAAAGAAACTGGAAAGAGTGGCAAACTGCTCTCCAAACTAGGACATGTCGTTATCATGCTATCGCTGCTAGTGAGCCATATAAGAGTCAAACCGAGCAATGTCCTCTGGATGCTGCTGCTCCTATTCAATAATGTAGGACACGTAGCATGTCTCCAACAAATCGAATCACTCAACCAACTGATCCAGCTGATAATGCTGGCAGAGCGGAGCAGGTGCAGGAGATGAGTATTGTGAAGAATATGGAAGGAGTTGTTTGAGTAGAAAGCAGGATGAAAGTTTGGATGGGCATGATATTAGATGTTGTATTTAGATTCTAGGACATAGGCTATGATGTGTCATAAGGAAAGATTAGGCTTCCTCTTATATCCTAGATCTCTAATGCTCGTCAAGTGCTCAATATATAGAAAGATTATATCAGTGGAATTAAATTCATGATGGGCTAAGATATATAATGTGTATATTGAAAGGAGTGGAGTGATATTGATGCGATCACAAGCTTTTGGAAGAATTAAAGTATGAAGGACATGTTGGATTATCCTAGCATCGTTGAATAAGCTATTAGAATCTCCAACATGATAGAAGGCATTAGTGTTCCTCAGAAAGTTGTTGGCCAGAGCCTTATCATAGTCAGGATCTTGACACATGAAGTGGAGTTTGTCTTCTATGGTAAATAGATGCAGGAGTTATTGACAGTCGTGATATGTGATTTTGATAGGACATCTATTCATATAAGACTCAAGAGCAGTAAAGACCGAATTTATATGAAGGGTAGCAAAAATCTCAAATAGTAACTCAGAGTTGAATGGGATGGTGAGAGTAAGATAATGGTAAAGGAAGTGTGCGCAAAGAAATCAAGGATAGGATAGTAGAGAAAGAGAGGATTGATAGTTCGAGATATAGTGATCCCGGCTGTCTTGTACCTCTGATAAGCGACTTGGTTAGCCGCCTCACTGAAGCGAGGGTCAAGATTCACTCTCGAGGAACAACCAGAAGCCATAAGGGACCACATTCCTCCAGCCATAATAAAGGAAAATAGGAAAAAAGGGATTGTAAGAAGGAGTGAATAAATAAGTGTGAGAAAAAATGTTTATAAGCTTCGATTTTTAATAAAATAATCTGATTGTCTAGGACGATTATAGAATCGTCTAGGATGATCGGGTGAAATAATTGCGTCAAGGATGGTTGGTCAAAAAGTTGGTGAAGTCATCTAGGATGATCAGAGATCGTTCGAGATAATAAGACATAGGTGATCGTCGTGAGGAAGCATTCCATATGACCGTTCAAAAAGTAGATCATCCGGGACTTTTATATGGATCATCTAGGATGATCTACAATAACTGATCATACTGGCCGAATTAAAGACGTGTACCAAATTTTTCCACGTGGATCATCCAAGCCGAATAGGTGGATCATCTAGGATGATAACCAATAATTGAGCAGACAAAAGCAAAGATCGTTTAGGATGAGGAGGATCATCTAGGATGATCACAAATAATTAAAGTAGAAGACGATCAGATCGTCTAGGATGATAAGGCATCATCTAGGACAATCAAAAGTAGAAGAGTCAAATCAACCATCAGATGGAATTTCAAGAGTGAATTGAAAAGATTATCCAGAATGATATAAATATCATCCGGGACAATGTGACAAAAAGTTTCAAATCAAAGAATAGATGGAGATGATCAGAGAAAGCCCAAAAAACATAAAAAAACAATAGTAAAAAATAATAATAAAATATGAAAAAGACTGTAATAATGATATAAAGGAATGAAAACAAAGTTTTTTTTAATTAATCAAATAATAAATTCTCCATGTGATTAAATTTAAAGTGTTGTAAGAATAATGAGTTAACATCGATGAAATTCAAAAATGGTAGAATGGTTGATCCTGTTCACGTTAGCTCAGACTTTTCTCAGGGTAAAATCATCTTTTGAAAAAAAAATACCTAACTCAGAAAAACCAATTGGATAAGAAAAAGAGATCCGTTCAAAACTTGGTTTCAGAAAAATATTTTATAGAATAATATATCAAAGTAATTAGTCACGATCAAGAATTTTGAAATCAAGCCTTAAAAAAATATCAAGTGATAGATGAATTCTTCAAAGATTTAAAAGTTTGAAAGAGAAGAAAGCTTACTTTTGGTGAGCTCATTTTATGCCTCTTATCAATTGATTGGTACATTTTTTGCAATTTTTCTTTATTTTTGATACACTTTGTTTATCTTTCTCAATTTGACATCATTGTGCACCTTTTGATTTAGCGTCATTTTCCACTTTTTTTTTTTTGCAAGATAGATCCCCTTTCTAAAACTCTTAAATATTTTTAGTCATAAGTATACTATTCAGAAATTAGAGAAGAAAAACTCACTCTCTAATATAAGGAAGAATATACCACAAAATAGAATCAAAATTATATGATAAATACAACAACTAGATTATGAAAAGTTTGAAGGAAATATAAAGACTTTGAATATTATATATATAAGATAGATTACTGTAGCAAGATTGAAAAGATGTCTATTGCAAAGTCCTTTTAGTAATTTGAGATAGACTTTTATTTAGAAAAGAAAATTATACCACTAAAAGAAGTTAGAAGAATGGAAATAATCAACGGAGTTTCTCCCTTTAACTGATTTAGTGATGTCAAATATTGAGTACAAATTTTCAAAAATAAAAATAAGGCACAAAATATAAATTTAGCAGTGATCAAAAGAAAAATAAAACATGCCAAGGAAATTAAAATAACAAAATTGAATAAATAAAGAAAAAACTACAAAAAGAGAAACAACAATAATAGATAAAATTCAGAAATTAGTAAGAATCAAGTTCATGTATTTATGTGAATCACACCCAATCTGAACCATAAAATAATGAATGTGTCAAACGCCAGTGGTTTAGTAATGATGTCAAACTGTTGATTCTCAGTTGACACATGGTGTAACTCAATGTCTCCCTTGGCACATGGTCTCTAACAAAGTGATGTCATATGTCATTATGCTTGGTCCTTGAATGTTAGATATGATTTTTAGAAATGCATATGTCAGTACTATCATCATAAAGGATCGAAATTGTGCCTACATGTAATCTTAAATCTAGAATTTACTGCTTCAACCATAGGACTTGGGCCACACAACTTCCTAAGGCAATGTACTAAACCTCAGCAGTATAAAGTGGAACAGAGTTTTTCTTTCTACTGGACCAGGAGACTAAAGACTGTCCTATGGATTAATAAGTCCTAGAAGGGCTCTTTCTATCCATCCTACATCCTATAAAATCTGAATAATAATATCTAATAATTTCAAAAGAGGTGTTGTGCCTTGGATACAAGATTCCTAAGTTTTGGGTCCCTAAGATATATCTAAGAATTCTCCTAACTATAGTCAGGTGGGATTCTTCAGGACCAACTTGAATTCTAGCATAGAGACAAACACTAAATATTATATCTGGTCAGCTAGTAGTCAGGTAAAGTAAATATCCAATCAACCCTATGTACTTCTTTTGATCAATAGATTTTCCATTCAGGTCCTTATCCAACTGAACACTAGAGGTCATGAGAGTATTAATTGGCTTGGCATTATCTATTTCATATTTCTTCAAGATATTCTTTAGGTACTTTGATTAATTTAGAAAGGTTCCATCATTCAATTATCTTATGTTAAAAACCAAAAAGAAGGATAACTCTCCCATCAAACTCATTTTAAAATCCTTACTCATTGTTTTAGAAAAATCATCACATAGCCTTTTATCAAAATATCTAAAAATTATATCATCAATATAGATCTGAATAATGAGTAATTCATCTTCTACTTTCCATAGAAATAAGGTGGTGTTTACGCTCCCCCTGAAAAACTCCCTCTCTAGTAAGAATGTGCTAAGCCTCTCATACAAAGCTCTGGGTGCCTCTTTTAATCCGTATAAATCTTTTTTTAATTTTTAAACATGATTTGAAAATTAGAAACTCTTAAAACATGGGGGTTTCTTTATAAACATATCTTCTTTTATTACCCCATTTAAAACGGCACTATTAATATCCATTTGGAAAATCTTAAATCTCTTATAATAGGCAAAGGCTAGTAGCACTCTATTGGCTTCCAATATAGCTATAGGGGTAAAGGTCTCCTTAAAATCAATCCCTTATATTTGGTTGTACCCCTTAGCCACCAATCTCACCTTATTCATAACCACCACACCCAAATCATTCATCTTATTCTTAGAGTCCTATTTGGTTCGAATTACACTTTGTCCATTTGGTCTTTCTATAAGCTCCCAAACTTCATTTATAACAAATTAGTTTAATTCCTAGTGCATGGCTAAGATCCAAAACTCATCATATAGGGCTTGACTAGTGTTCGTAGGTTTAGTCATTGAGATAAAGATAGAGTGGTTCACTTCATTCTTAAGTCCATGCCTAGTCCTAACACATTCAAAAGGGTCTCCTATGATCATTTCTTTTGGATGAATTGAAGAATATCTCCAATCCCTAGGTAAGGTGTGTGTAGGTTCAACCCTTTTCTCTATATTTATATTTTCTACTCCTTGGGTAATCTTACCTACTCCTTCAGTATTTTGGGGCTCTACCCTCTTATCCAAATTTTTAACTCCTTGGGTAATCTCTACAACTTCATCTTCATTCTCATCTCTAAACTTCTTAGGATCATATTCATAAAACACTACATGAGTAGTCTCCTCCACCACCAATGTCCTCTTTTTAAATATCCTAAAGGATTTCCCAACACTTAAATATCCTAAGAACAGTCTTCCATAAAATTTTGGGTCAAATTTTCCTAAGTGTGACATCCCATTATTAAGAATTAAAATCTTACAAACAAATATAAGGAGGTAGGAAAGGTTAGGTGTCCTACCTGTAAGAATCTCATAGGGTGTCTTATCAAGTTTAGCTCTAACATTCACCCTATTCAACACATAACAAGCTTTGTTTATCGCTTCAGCTCAAAAGTATTTTGGAAGAGAATACTCATCAAGCATGGCTCTAGCAGCTTCAATTAAGGTTTGGTTCTTCCTTTCTGTTACCCCATTCTCCTGAGGGGTCCTAGGAGCTGAGAAGTTGTGACTAATCCCCTTATTATCACACAAGTCTCCAAATCTTTCATTTTCAAACTCTTCCCAATGGTCACTTTGGATGGTCAAGATCTCATAACCTTATTTATTTTGAATCCAATTGAAGAAGGATCTAAACTCATCAAAAGACTCATTCTTATGTGATAGAAATCTAATCCAAGTGATCCTCGAATTGTCATCGATAATCAGAAAATCATAGACTTTTCCCCCTAAGCTGGCAGTACTAATGGATCCAAATAAATTCATGTGAAGGACTTCTAAAGGTCTAGAGGTGCTAATGTCTTTAATGGAGTGGAAAGAGGATTAGACTAGCTTCCCTAGTTGGCAGGCATCATAAAGGTGGTCTTCGATGAACTTAAGCTTGGGGAGACCTTTAACTAGGCCATTTTGGTTACTTTCCTAAGGATTTTCATACTAGCATGATATAAGCTCTTGTTCCACAGCCATGAATCATCAGTAGTAGTTTTTAAGCAAAATGAAGTAGCATATTCAATATTATTTAGTTCAAGCATATAAACATTATTAATATGCTTTCCCCGTAAAATAATGTTATTATTTAAGCTTATAATGCAAGTATTTGCCAAAAAAATTTTGATGAAGCCATTATCTCAAAGTTGACTGATGCTGAGTAAGTTTTGTTTTAGTCTATCTATAAGTAAAATATTTTCAATGAAAAGGTTCTAGGAATTTCCAATTATATCAGTGCCCACCACTTTCCTGTTGGTATTGTCTCCAAGAGTGACAATGCCTCCATCCCTAGTCTCCAACAAAATGAATTGGTTTGCATCTCTAGTCATGTTTCATGAGCATCCACTATCCAAGTACCACATGTTCTCATGAGGCATTTTGTGAGAGCACGCCTACAAAATAATCTAGCGTTAGATTTGGGAACCCAAATAAATTTAGGTCCCTTCTTATGGAAGGAAGAATGCACTGCATTGATGTGTTATTGTGAATCATACAATTTGGGTTTCCACACCCTATGTGTACTATGGTGAACAGTGCAAGTGTGTGAAATGTGTCTTAATATGCCACATGAAAAACATCTAACACCAGAAAAAGATTTACTAATCTACTTGGGTGGTGTTGCTTCCTTTTAAAGTTATGTGATGCATGCAAATTTGGTTTATTATTTTCAAATGCTTTGAGATTTTCTACTTTCTTATATTTTTTTCTAACTCAGTATGTGATGAATTCAAGGAATCATCTGCATCAGATAATTCAATATGCTTTTTTTAATTCATCAAACTCATCAAGTAATGACATGTGATTGCTATCGATTGTAGAATAATCTTTAAGTAAAATTTTATTCTCTTTTTTGTAAATTTAAAAACTCTAATATCAAACTAGCATGTGATTTCTTTAGTTTTCTATATGATGTATGATTTTGTTCAAAAACTTTAAGTAATTATATGAAAGTTAGTTCACATACCTCTTCTTGGTCAGACTGACCAAGATGATCGTCTGCCATCAAGCACAAGTTTGTAGTCTCCTCTTCAGTTTCAATTTCAGCGGAGTTATATTCAAAATCATCTTAGAAAGCCTTTTGGAACTACTTCTTATCCTTTTCCTTTCTGAACTTAGGTTTCTCCTCGCCCTTCTCCTTGCTAGGATGAGCCTTAAGTGTTGGATAATCAACTTTAACGTCTCCCGGCTTCCGACATTCAAAAAAGATCATATCATTAAAACTCTTAAAATTATTGCTACACTTATCTTTATTCCACTTATGATGGTTCTTATGCTTCTTCCTTAGAAATTTTTTGAATTTCCTCACGATTAAGGCAACATCATCACTTTCAAACCTAAAAGAGTCATTGTCCGTGTCGTTGGCTTCCAGCACCACAATTTTCTCCTTCTTTCTCACACCTGCATCAAGATTTCTCTAATTCACTCATTGCTCATAAGCAATGAGTGATCCAAGTAAGTTATGAACTGAATTAGTATTCAAATCTTTAGATTCAATAATTTTAGTAAACTTAGCATCAATGCAAGAAGGCAAATATCTTAAAATCTTATTAACTTTTTTGTAGATCATGAGTTCTCTTCCTAAAGCATACAATGAGATGATAATTTAAATAAATCGAGTATACATGGAAGACATTTATTCATAAGATTTCATATAAAAAAGCTTGTAGTCATGCTATAAAAAGATTACGTAACTTCACTTAGTCCTTCATAAGTAATACACAATCTATTCCAAATTTCTTTATCGATAGCACAAGTTGAAACACGCTTGTAATCTTCCGATTTTAAAGCACAGAAAAATAGTTCAAACAATTTGCATTCAGTTGCACTAAATCTCGTTCATAAAAAGTCCATTCAGTAAAATGAAGTTCAGTTTTAATGCCATTAATTTCATATGATGAAGGTGAATATCCTTCTTTAATAAGCATCCACATATGATAGTCAATCGATTGCAAAAATATAGACATGTGAGTTGTCTAAAAATTAAAAGGTATATTGTCAAACAAAGGTGGTCAGGTAATAAAATGCCCTTACATGGTATTGTGAATTCTGGAGTTGGCCATGGATAGAAATTCAAAAGTTTTCAAAAACTCGATTCTATAAATCCAGCTCTAATACCACTTGAAAGTTCATTAGCGATGTTAAGCCCTTATGAACTAGCCCAAGGCTAACCAAGAGGGGGACGGGGGGTGAATTGATATTTTTCAAATTTTCTCCATGAAAAAACACAAACTCAAACCAAACTAAAATTCACCACAAAGAAAATCAAAGTGCAGAAATTAAAAACAGTAATAAAGAACATAAAAATTTATAGTGGTTCGGTCAACTTGACCTATGTCCACTCCCCGGAGGTGCCCTTCATGTATTATACTAAACTCATTATCTTTCATTTTTCCCCCATAGAAAGGAAGAGAAGCCTATACAAACCTCCTTTCCACCGACACTAGTGAGGCAGATAATTCGACTCCTTTTGCTTCCTCCTGAAGCAGGAAGAGAACATGACTCCTTTCGCTTCCTTCAGAAGAAAGTAGAGAACCTCGATCAATTGCTGAGGTAGACCTCTATCGAACCCCTAAGGAACCAGAGATGATGACTGGAGAAGATGACTTGGATCCCTGCCTGGAGAAACCTTTATGAAACCGCTCACAAACTCCCCCTCACATGATCCTCTCTCTCTCTCTCTCCCTTACTCTCCATCTCCTCTTATCTTTCTCAGATCAAGATAGCAGTAAAAGATGTCTTCTTGGGTAAAATAAGAAGTCTTATATAGAAGAGCTTCAGATTAGCTCTTAGTTGCAACAAACTAACTTTACCGTCAAGGATGATATTTATATTGTCATGTACGATCAATAAAAATTTAGCTCAATCAGCTAGGATGATTTGGGACAATCAGAAGGTTCTTTATTCATATCATCCAGGATGATAGTATATCATCTGAAACAATTAATTTTTGTTATCAAATATCATTCAAAACATCACCCTGAATAGATGTCTGGATGATAAAAAATTACCTAGGTCATCCAGGCTTATCTCACGATCATCTAAGATGATTAGTATAAAATATCACATATCGTCTAGAACATCGCCCTTAATGGATGTCTAGATGATGGAAAAATTTCTTGATTGTGCAGTCCAAATTAATGATCATCTCGGACGATTAATACAATTCAATACATATAATTCAGAGAATCGCCCTGAATAGAATCAGGATGATGTTCCATCATCCAGGAAGAACTAAGGTTTGTGAACTGATCATCCTGGCCAATCCTGTGATTGTTCAGGATGATATGATCAAACAATCAAATCTTTATTACTTTCCCTAATTAACGAATTAATTTAGGCATAATATCACTGCATCATCTAGGATGGTGTCCTAGACGATGTCCAAAATAAAGATACCCAAATTGAACTAGCGTTTCATTCTTTTCTAATTTGAGCCTATCATCCTGGACGATACTAATATCGCCCAGAATGATACGCTTACTTGTAACTACCTTAACCAGGATGCCCTAATTAGGATATTTTTAATTAATTGTCCAGGATGATTTTAGGATCATCCAAGACGATATGATGAAAACAAAAAATTCTAATCAATTAGATAGAATTTTTTTATGTGTGTGTGTGCATGATTACTTAGCATCAGGAACCACATCATTTATAATTAACTCAAGAAAGGATAAAGACACAAAATATATATTACAGGCTGACTCAGTCCTAATCTACCAGAACTTGACCTAGCTCAATTTACAATTTGATCTTGTAGACCTAAAACATTAGTAGGTAAGGCCGTAGTAGAAAAATAAAAATATTTGCTATCATAAAAATCATATTTCCTAAAATTAGATTCGTAACAAAAAACCACTGTCTTTAGACAAATCATATAAGATAACATCCTTAGAAGAAGTATTAATAGGCATGTTCAGAATTTGATGAATAATGAAATCAGGAATAACATTAACAAGTTTCTTATTGTCCAAACAATTATCAGAAAAGAAAGAATTAACTTTAATAGCTATAATGGAGGAAGAATTCAGAATGGAATCAATAGATTGTTTAGCCAACCAACGATCTTGCTAAAAAAAAAAACATTATCTTCACCTAGCCCCTAAGAAATGAAGGGCTCAACAACCCATTTGACCATGCAAAGCCATTACCACACTCCAGAATCATGTGTGGGAAAAAAGGTGTGCCGACATGAAGATTTTGATTTCTCCTATTTTCTAATCAAATACTACATAGAGAATAAAATACAGCTTGGGAAACTGACATAATATTCTACAATGGATTCAACACCAAAATAGGGATTTGAAAAAATGATATTTTTTATGATCAAACACAATTCAAAGAATAATATATCATCTCAAAAGATGAATATGAAATTTTATATAATGTGTTTAAAATAAAATTAGGGTTTTTTTATAAATTTTATCCAAACTTTTGAATAGATATAACAAGGAGAATATTATATCATCTCAAAAGATGAACGCAATTTTCTTTGAGAAATCTAAAAGTAAGAATGGGTTTTCTAAAATTCACTATTTCTAAAGTTGAATATAACAAAATAGAATATTACATTACTATACAAGGTTATAATAATATTCTATATGTATATTTAAAATTAGAAATGAGGTTTTTAAAAAGTTATTTGCATTCCCAAAGATTTTTTCCTTATTTTATAGGAATAAAATAATGTTTATTTTAATTTGGGGTTCTCAAATCCATGTAAGGGTAAGTCCCTATAGTTAATTACATCTTAGGAGGGATAATCCTAAGAAAACTTTTTATTAAAGCAGTGATTTCATACCTATTGATTATTAAGTAGTAGACTAGGAAAAAAAGTAGGAATATTTCATGGAAAAATCTCAATGTTGAATAGTTATTAATAAGTCAAAGGAGGAAAAGTAGAAGGTGTCGGATTCTGAGAAGCTCAGAGGCAACCTCAATCTACCTTTTATTAGGCTTTACATTTTAGGAGAGAAATTTTATGTTTAAGTTGACATTTTATTAGAAACATGGGATTATATTCCTCGAGGGTGAGGACTTAAGATTTAAAAATTTGCCTCAGAATATAGATCTAAAGTGGACACTACAAAGTAGTGACCCAAACCTATCTAGTAAAGTGAAAATTTGGACTTACGCCGGCCTGGATTAGGGAGCCAACTAACCACCAAGGTGCTTTAAAACCATGTGTCCCTTCTCTTTATGAAAGATGGGTAAGGACGTTATTTAAGTTTTAAGGAATTGTGGGCCAACATCTATGACAAATCTTAATTGGTCCCTCAACTTATGTTGGGTGAATGATTCCTAAAAATAAAATGTAGTAAACATTTAGACCCTTTTTAATTTATATCTAATATAATGCATGCTAATTGACTAGATTGCATAAAATTATTATGAAACAGTTTTAAAGTTAGGCTTAGAAAATATATTTTTTCCCTAGAGATTGAATAATATCCCCTTATAGAATTGCACCCTAATAGGCCAGGGGCTCTACCATAACCCACAGATGGGGAGGTTCCTAACAAGGAAGATAAGGTAAAAATATGCACATGCTAACTCTCGATGGTCTCGAGCTTACTTCTTAAATTGTT
Organism: Dendrobium nobile; assembly: GCA_022539455.1. Lineage (NCBI taxonomy): Eukaryota > Viridiplantae > Streptophyta > Magnoliopsida > Asparagales > Orchidaceae > Dendrobium > Dendrobium nobile. Next base: position 35,923,452 of record CM039736.1, on the reverse strand, counting down.
AGAGTTTTTATGTGAGCCTAAAAATTTATTAGATTCAAGAATAAAAATGTTAACATCCCATAACAAAAATTCAGATTTTATCCAGGCTAAAGTAAAACATGGCATGCAAGCAAACATAGAAAAATAGGAAAATCTACTGCGTAAATAATATTAATAAAAAATTTAAATTATCCAAAATATAATATTTAATGTCCATATAGCAAGTGCCATTTTATTTACACCCAGAATTTACTGAAAAAGTAGAGTGGTCGGGTACCACTGACAAAAAACTTGTATTCTAAACCTAAGATTGATGCAAGTGACTTTAAAATTGGATATAATTTTTTTCTTAAATTCTTCATCTTCTTCTTTTTTCTCTTTATTTCATCTTTTCTTCTTCTATAAGCTCCTTAGATCTACCGAGCCTAGATATCCAAATGAAAAGAAACTCATCCCCAAAGGGGTATTTTCTTTTCCCTTTGGATATTAGAATCAACCTAACCTAACTTTCCAAATAAAAGAGAATACTCCCTTACGGTTATTCTCTTTTCTTTGGATTTCAGATTGAATGTGAAATCCTACATCTAAATCACTTTCACAATGCTTGACTTTAATAAATTAAATTTAAATTTCATTTATATCACTAAAAGAAAAAGGAAATCAAGACCACCCGTAGGGTTATGCTAAGCATTTATAATAAAATCATTCAGAAGGAGTTATATATTTGCATTTAAATTAAATTCACCAATCATATATGGCCACATTCTTTTTTATTTGGGATCTATATAGCCGAAGCACCTGTAGCATTTATATAATTATTAATTAATTAGCCACTTTTTATTCCCATGCATGAGTGTTACCACTTGTAGGAAATTTTGTGAGCATTAAGTTCGCTCCTAACCTATAGGTAATCTAATTGTCAATTAAATCATATCACAAAGAGAAATAAAAGTAAATAAACACTCACATCAATCACAAACAACATGCAGTGAAAATAAAGAAAGCCCGTCACAAGGCAGCAAGAAAGTAAAAACTGGCCTAACCTAAAGCTAGAGTCGATTGCCCAAGAAAACTAATCTAAGTGTCTGCAGTAGGCTGTGTGGTTCGAACATATCTTATGTCAGTTATTGGCTAAAGTTTTCATGATGATTTAATTTAGTTTGTTGAAAGGTCAAATGGGGTTTTATATTTGGGTTTAAGTTTTAGTACCTTTAATATTTTTGGAGTTCATTTTAGGTTGAATTTTAATTATTAAGGTTTATTAATAGGATTTATTTAGATTATTTAATTTAATGATTTATTAGATTTTAGATGATCTATTAATTTTAAAATAATTTATTAAATTTTTAATGATTTATTAAACTGTTAGTGCTTTATTTAATTTTTATGGATTTTATTTAATTTTTTGATGCTTTATTAATTTTAAATTTTTTATTGAATCCTTAATTAATTAATTAATTTACTTATTAAACATTTATTAAATTGTTAGGATTTTATTTAATTTTTTTAGATTTATTATCATTTTCTAATATTCATATTATTTAATTGATTGGAATTTATTATCCTTTCATTAAAAAAAATATTTAAGATTATTTTTATTACAAATTCATGATTTTAATATTTTATCTAATTATGTTAATCCTAATTGTGATTTCAATATTTAATTATATATGTATTTTATTTTCAATTTAAGTGTTGATTTACTTTAATTAAACAAATGTATATTATTTATCAATTTATAAGTTTGGTTTATATTGGTTGAAACTATTATTTATAGTTCTAGTTTCTAGTTCTTATAAGGGAATTTTAATGATTGTTTAATTATTATTTAGAGTTGATTGTATTTAGGTTAAAGATATTCACTAACCCAAAAATGTTGTGTCACTAAGTTTTCTATATTTTGTGTTCCTACCCCAAAGTGTGCATGCATCCTAAGTTTATATTTTCTAAGACTCGGTCCTTAATTTTAGTTCCTAAGTGTCACTAATGTTTTTTGTGATAAAAAAATTTGTTATCACTAACTCTTAGGACATTACGCACATGTAAAAGGTTTTAAGAATCTAAACTAAAATAAAAATAATCCTAATAAAATTGAAGTTACTATAGGGACAAAAGGGTAAGGGTTCGCACAAACAACACCAAGGGCCTCCTAGGGGCTTTCTAAGTCTTAAGAAAACTTACAAGCACCACGGGCTACGACCCGGTGGTTCCGCCCATAGAACCTCCACCGGGTTGGTTGGAGGTGATTAATACCTTTAATTCCTTGTACTTTTGTTCACTCGACTGGTACCATTCCTCACACTGCATGCAAGTAAAGAAGAGAAAATAGATCTTAGAAGAAAATTTAATAATTATAATTGAAATAATTAAAAAATCATAATTTAAATCCAAATGTACCTTTTTTTAGCTTGAACGTAGGTGTGGTTGATTGTATTTTAAAATTTTTACTTTCGTAAAGCATACTTTGTAATTTTCCAACATTGACCCCAAGGCACAAGAAAGAGGGAGTAGAAGAGGGTTAGAAAGAGAAAGAGAGGCATTGCTTTCTTTAGCACTTTTAACTTTTAGTAAACACCTAACTAAAGCACTCTCCAACACCCACGCCGTTCAGCACTTAACAACCTAACCTTCATTTTTTTCCCTTTCACACACATTATTTCCAACACATGTGCTTTTCACAAACAATTCCCTTTCCAACAAACATGTACTTTGCACTTCAACAATCCTTGTAGTTCACTATTACACATTTACATATTTCATATTTCAAAACATACAACTTTCACTTTTCACAATCCATATTTCTCACTATTAATTTCCACACATCACCTTCCAAAATAAATATACTTTTCACTTTCAAAACATACAATTTTTGCTTTCTTAAATCCCAAAATTTACTTTTTAAACTAAAAATATCGTATACTTTTAAATAATTTTGCATTTCACATACATTTCACTATTTACATACACACTTTTCCAAATATTTTATCTCTCAATTTTCGTAATTAACTTTTAATTGTTAACATACATACACAAATAGTTCACTTTTCCACATTTATATACACTTAACTTTTCTAAACAAATGTATATTTCAAAACACTTCTCCTTTCAATACACTTCTCAAAACATTTTATTTTCACTACTCTTTTACTTTTCACAAAGCACACACTTTTTCCAAACATATATAAAGTCCCCAAAATCACTTCCAAAACACACACAAGTCACCACATCACCCCTTTCAAAACATATACAAGTTACTTCAACACTCCATACACTTTATTATCATACATTTACACATTTTGAAACACACCTGGCATCTTCAAAAGATTATAATATCACCTTTTAAAGCATACACATACTTCACCTTTCAAAACACCTTTACACTTTTCAAATTTCAATGCACCTTTTGCACACTCCAACTTTTAATGCATACAATTCACTTTTCAACACACACTTTACTTTCCCATATTTACAATTTCACTTTTCCAAAACATACACATACCACTTTACTTCATTTTCCCACACCTTTGAACACACAAAGCCTTCCAACATAAAGCAAATGACCTTTTATTGGAACTACAACTACTTATTTGTGATATATAAAGCAAATGAGATTATAAATCAAATATGTAGCCCATATCATTGAATCTACTCATGAAACAAGGAATCTTAAAATGAAACCAGCACTCAATTACATATTATTGATTTATAAAAGAAACATGTTGAGATAGTTACTACTTAGATCTTGATTATGTATATTCTTACAACTTGTATATTTTTGATGATTCCAAATATTATTGCTTTGATTATTATTTCTCTTAACATATTTTAGAAGAATTATTTTTCTCTTGTGTGTACTAACATTTCTAGGAAATCATACTCTGGATTTTTGAAGACTTTAAATCAAGATCAGTTTAGAGTTTATTATAATTGAAGTTTGTATTTTTCATTTTATTGAATCTAAGATAGTGTGATCGTAATTGAGTAACTAAGCACATACACATAGGGGAAGAGTTTAAATCCACAATTTTTAAACTGATTGTACTATATGATTTCTTTTTGTACAGGATGCTCTGATAAGTTTTTTCCCTTTGTGCAATTGAACAAATAGATTGGAGAAATTTTTTCTAAGTATGGATCATATTGTATGATATACCATTTGTACATACCTTTTAGAGAACGAATTGGATGGGTCCCTTTTCATCTTGACTTTTCGTCCAGACAAACCAGAAGAATTTTTGAATGATTCGTATCGTACGATGTCATCATCGTACATACATTGTCTAGCGTATGAATTGGATGAGTCCCTTTTCATTCAAACAAATTTGAAAAATTACTAAATAGTTCGTATCATATGATGTCGTCTTCGTACGTATGCCATCCAAGGTACGAATTTGATAATTCCCTTTTTGTCCCGATAAACTTGAAAATTTTCATAATTAATCGTATCGTATGATGTTGTCATCGTACGTACGACATCCATGGTATTAAATTATGGGTTCCCTCTTCATCCCGACGAAGGTGAAAATTTTCTAACAGTTAATTCTGGATGAACTAGGTTCGTACCAAATGATAATTATGTATGAATTCATTTCATACAGATTCACAACAGGCTCGTTCACAACAATTTTTGAATTATTCATATGTATGAACATCCAATCGTATTATACAGTCATGTACACTCCAAATTAAAAATTTTGGTTTTTGGACAATTTTATGTCTTTAATATAAAAGGTCAACTAAAACTGATGAGAAAAAGTCGTGTCTTCATGATTTTTTAAGGATAATAGAAAGAGAGAGTGCGGGAGAGTGTTTGAGAAAGATTTCTTGCTAGTGGAGTGTGAAGGGATCACAAGGTTACTAAAAGGTAAGGATCTTTTTGTGATTTTTGTGTTTACTCTTCTTTTCTTCTTTCTAGTTGTTCATAAGAAGATCTTTGGAGAAAATTCGGTACTCTCCTGATATTTGGAGGGTGTGAAAGGATGATGGTACTTTGCCTACACTTAGAAGGTGTGAAAGGATAAAGGTACTCTTTCTACACTTAGAGGCGTGAAAGGATGATGGTTCTCTACCAACACTTGGAGGGTATGAAAGGATGACGGTTTTCGGCCGCACTGCAGATTGGTAGAAGTTAGGTTTTTGTAAAGGCTTCTTTCCCTTGTTGTGGGCGCAAAATGAGAGTCACATTGGAAATAGTGCAATACCTGAAGAGGAAGTATTCAGGGAGTGGATATGGTTTGTGTTTGACGAAATCACTATAAATCATTATGTCTTTTTAATTTTTGTATTTATTACTGCAAATTATTTACTGTGATTGAAAAGTTCATTTTGAAACTGTAATTAACTTGCTATGATTATTAAAATTAGTTTTTTATTTAAAAATTCAAGAAATTTTTTAAATTACCAATTAACCCCCCCCCCCCCCCCCTCTCGGTTAGCCTTAGAACAATAACTTAAGTTTAACAACTTATACATAATCAATAAGTGGTATCAGAGCTTTGTTTCAAAATTAGAAGTTTAGACTACTTTTTGAAAAATGAGAATGGCTACTTTTGGAAACCAAAACACACCTGAAGGGTATTCGATCATTAGACCACCGTTATATGGTAATATTCCTTTCAATTTTTGAAAAACATGCATATCTACTTTTTTGCAATCACTAGATTATTGCATATAGGATTTAGTTCAAGAAGGGTATACTAAACCAACTAGATTAGTTAATGGCATTAGAGTTGAAACGCCCTTTACTGACTGTATTATAGAACAATGTGACTTAGCACAATTAAACTATAAAAACATAAACTTTTTTTTTGTGTACCTAAGTCAGAAGATTATATGTGGCTTTTTACTTGCAAAAGTGGAAAGTACATATTGGATAAACTTTGTATTACTTACAAAGGAACTAATAAAGTAAAGCAATCTAAATTAAATATCTTGGTACATGACTATGAATTATTTCATATGAAATCAGATGAATCCATTTTTGACATGCACACAAGATTCACTCAGATAGTCACTTCTTTTTCTTGCATTATGTAGGGAAATAATGAATACTGAAATGATTAAGAAATATCTTCATTATTTTCCTTCTGCTTATGATACTAAAAGAACTACAATTATAGAGTCTGAAGATTTAAATGTTTACTTTATTGATAATTTTTTTGGATCGCTAATTACTTACGAGCAAGGAGTGAGTCAATGGAAGAATATATGTGAATAGCGAAAATAGAAGAACATTGCACCGAAAGTGGAGGACTCGAAGAGTGATCATTCATAACCTGAGGATGAGGATGACATTACCTTAATGACTAGGCAGTTCAAAAGTTTTCTTAAAAGAATGAAGAGGATACGACAGTAGTGGAACGGAGGTAAGTTCAAAAAAACTATTAAGGTTTCTAATGATGTGAATTGCTATGAATGTAGGAAACCTGGATATATAAAATTGAACTGCCCAAATCTAAAAGTAACTCCTAGCAAGGAAAAGGTAGAAGAGAAAGCAAATGTGAAGAAGGGCAAGAAAAGATTTCAAAGAGCTTTTTGGGCGGACCCAGCTTTGGATTTGTAAGAAATAAAAAAGGAGAAAGAAGTCACCAACTTGTGTTTAATATATGATAATCTTGATCAGTCAGATCAAGAAGAAGTATGTGACTTGACTTATAAGGAATTTTAAAAGTTTCTAAAAGAATTCATGATGCATATAGAAAACTTAAGAAAATGTATGCTTGCCTAAACTTAGAAATGCAAGAATTACAAAAAGAATATGACATCCTTAGGAAAGATCATGCATTGATAGGTAACAACCAAATAAGCTTACTTGATGAATTTGATGAGTTGAACAAAAAGAATGATCGTTTAAAATCATCCTATGCTCAATTGGAAAAAGATTTAAAAATTTTAAGGATGAATCAAAGAAAAGAGAGCATTATTTAAAATATTATATTAATGGGTCAGAAGATATAAACACATTTTTAAGTTGAAACTGAAAGCTATTGAGGAAAATAAGAAATCCCCAACACTTGAAGATTTTACAAATCTTATTTTGAGGTCAAAATTTTAAAACCTAGGAAGAGGCAGATTTACTATAAAAATTTTAGAAATCCATTTCCTAGAGTAAAATGTTATACTCGTGGGGTGATTGGACATATTTCACTCACCATTAATTTAGATAAAAATTTCATTTAGTGTGAAAATCTAAGATGCATAAATCAAGCCATATCATATATGCATATAGTTTTGAATTGTCAAATGGAGAACCCAAACTTATTTGGGTTCCGAAGTCTAACATTTGAATTTTTTGCATGTACACTCTCATACAAGGCCTCGTAAGAGCATTTAGTACCTAAACTGAGATTGCTCGAACCATATGACTGGAGACACTAAGTAATTTATATCGTTGGAAGCCAGAAGTGGAGGCAAGGTTACACTGCGAGATAACACCACTAAGAAAGTGGTTGGAACATATATGACTGGAAATTTGTAAATTTTTTTATTGAGAATGTATTGCTTATAGAAGGTTTAAAGCATAATTTATTAAGTATAAGTTAGTTTGTGATAAATGTTATAGTGTTAAATTTTTTCCACTAGCTGCATATTAAGCCTAAATGAAAATGATATTTTGCACATAATATGGGTAAACAATATTTATGTGCTATATTTAAATTGTATTAAAATTCCTAATACTTTTTTTTAAATCAATTGTTTATTAATCTTTGTTATGGAATAGGAAACTTTGTCACACTAGCATGAAAAATCTTAGGAAAATTACCTAGAAGGATTTGGTTAGAGGTTTACCAAAACTAAACTTTACTAAGGATCACCTTTGCTATGCATGCCAATTACGAAAATTGGTGAAGTCCTCATTTCATTCTAATAAGGATCTTAGAACTAGTAAACCATTGGAGATTAATAATATGGATCTTTTTTGACGGTTAATACTATAAGTGTAGGAGGGAAGGTATACAGATTTATGATAGTATATGATTTCTCAAGATTCATGTGGGTTAAATTTTTATTTTATAAGAATAAATCATTTGAAGAATTTAGATATTTTTTGACTTGGATTCAGAGGAAATTAGTGTGTGAGATTTTAACAATTCAAAGTGATCATGATGGTGAATTTGAAAATGCTAAATTTGAGGATTTTGTAAAGAAAAAGGAATTGATCATAATTTTTTTGTACCTAGAACCCCTCAGCAAAATGGGGTGCTCAAAAGAAAGAATAGAATATTAATTGAACCTGCAAGAGCCATGTTGGCTGAATATTCACTTCCTAAATATTTTTGGGCTGAAGTAGTTAGCACTGCATATTTTGTTCTAAATAGGGTGAACATTATATCTAAATTAAATAAAGTACCATATGAGCTTCTTAAGAGGAGAACACCTAATTTGTCACATTTGCATATTTTTGGATGTAAGGTGTTCATACATAATAATGGAAAATCATCTTTAGGAAATTTTGATTCAAAATCAGATCAAGGAATTTTTCTTTGATACTCTAATGTTGGAAAATCCTATAGAGTATTTAACAAAAGAAGTTTGGTTGTTGAGGAGACCACATATATTATATTTAATGAATTTGGAATTTTAGGAGAGCCAATTTTGAAAGAAGATGATTTAGAATATAACCCTTAAAGGATTGTGAAGATTAATTTGGAAGACAATTTGGAGATTGAAAACCTGTTTCGTAGATATTTGAACTTTTCTAAAAACTACCATAAGGAATTAATTTTAGGCGAACCTAGTGAGGGAGTTAGGACTAGGTGTGTACAGAGTAAAGATGCAATCATTCTACCTTTATTTCAATGATAGAACACACAAATGTAAATTAAGTACTTTCAGATGAATTTTGGATTTTGGAAATGCAAGAAGTATTAAATCAATTTGTAAGGACTGATGTTTGGGAATTAATTGCAAGGCCAAAGGATCATAGTGTAGTAAGAACTAAGTGAGTATTCAAAAATAAAAAAAACAACTTAGGAGTTATAATTAGAAATAAGGCTAGATTGGTGGCAAAGGGGTGTAATCAAATTGAAGGGATTGATTTTGAGAAAATGTTTGCCCCTATAATGAGACTTGAAGCAATTAGGGTTTTATTAGTCTCTACCTATTATAGAGGATTTAAATTATATCAAATGGATATTAAAAGTGCCTTTTGAATAGGGTGATATAAGATAATTTTTATGTTAAACAACCTCATGGTTTTAAAAATTCAAAATACCCAAATCATGTTTTTAAATTAAAATATGCATTATGTGGATTGAAACAGACACCTAGGGCTTGATATGCAAGGTTAAGCACTCACAACTCTTTTTTTTCTTTGGTTAAAACCCACAGAGGGGCCTATGTGTTAATATAAAAAATAGGTTACAGAGTCCTTGAAGACCATCGGCTCACTACTATTCAAATGAGCTACGAAATAAAGATAAAGAAAACGTAAGAGCCAATTGTCTCCGCTATAAAAAATTATAAGGAACCCTTAGTAACAATCTACTGATTCTATAGAGAAGCATCCAAAAAGAAAGATCGAAAGATAGCAATAAGGCTCAGTCTTTCTTCCAAAAATGAAGTCATTCCTGATCAGCGTCCTCTGTAAAAAAGAGAGACAACAAACAGGACAACTACGCCCAAAAAGAATATTAGCAAAACATATATGAGAAAAGAAGTAAGAAAGGGAATAAATGATAAAAATGACCCAATTGAAACTAGTCTCAAAATTCAGATTATAAGAGCTCGGAGTACATCTAATCCACTCCATCCCACTTGAAATATTCCAGCAGTACAAACAACAGGTCTCACTATCAAAGCACAGGTTAGATATAAAGAAATAATTGATATTCAAGATAGTACCAAAAAGCAAAATATAGGATGGAAAGAGGACAACAACACAAGAAATAGAAAAGCTAGTCTTAGAAAGATGACCAAAAGAGCTCAGAAAACTATCATAAAAATAAGCCTCATTAGGAAAGACCCCAAGCCGCTCAATCCTACTCAGGTTACGAACCAAAACCATCACAGAAAATGGCCTCCAACACAGCCAAGAAATCCCATTCAAACAGTCCAGGATATACAGAAACCATCCCACAGTACACCACCAAACTTCCCACAAAACAGATAAGGAAAAAACAACATCTTCAGGAACCATATCCAGAGGGTCACAGTTCCCCCCAGCAGAACAGAGAAACATGAAATAAATCAGAATACCCATGTTATAAGAGCAGATGATATATAGACAGAAGCACTTAATCAGCCATCCACTAATGTCAAGATGCCAATCCATAACCACCTCCTTACTCCCAATACCCCAATAGGTAGGAGAGCAACAATGGGACATACCTTCAGCTATAAAACCAGTCAAATCATTGCTCCAGTCACCAACCAGGCAGACAATAGCTAAACCATAGAATAACACAGGAAACACAACATCAAAATAACAACAAAAAATGAACCAAGTACTCAATAAAACCAAAAGATAGGCAACCACCACGACACAGGTAATCAACCCAACAACAACAGCCAAAAAATGACAAGCATCCCTGCAAAGACAAAATAGAGTAGAAGTAGCCAGCCAAACCACCCTCCAACAGAGAGGAAATAACCAACAACAGTTCCCACAGTTCCATAAATACACATAGAGGCAACTAACCCAGGACATAGGGAAAAAACTAAATAAAACAACATTAAGTAGGACAAAAAGTTGAGAGTTTACATAAGGAATGCCATTCGCATCCAAGTTAATCAATCTAGACAATGGGCCAGGAACATTAGAAGGAATAACATAAGTAAAGCCACTGAGATTACAACCCCAATGAGCCAGCCATGAAGCACAAGAATTACCACCCTCATTAACCTGATAGAAAGAAGAACTGATAAATAACAGCAACCTTTTAATTTCCCTAGCAAGATAGAATAAATTTGGATTATAACAAACTTTTTTCTCCTCCTGAAGAGGTAAGAGATTAATGCTAGAAGTAACTTCAATAAATAAATTAGTGATATTAAGAGGAATACACAATTGAATACCATACAAAATGGCTTTATAAAGGGCAGAAACAGCATTACCATTAAGCTTCGGCCCTACAAAGGCAATGATAAGGTGGACATTACTCTCTCTAATAATACCAGCACAACCATTCCCTAACTCAGTGTTAACACCCACAACATTTAGTTTAAAAAGTTAGCAAGGGGCTTCTTCCAATAAATAACATTAAGAGCTGACTGAACACCCTCTTAAGTAACCCCTAAATTAGAGCCAACATCATAACAATTTTTAAATTTTTTACTAGTAATCAGGTTAACAGCCACAAGAGCTAAGATCTTGTCCTTCACCCTTTGTATAACATTAAGATGTTTATTTTCACATTTTTGAAAATAGAGTTATTCCTTTCCAACCAAAGAATCCAAAGAATAAGGGAAGTGATAACATTGCGAATATGACCTTTTGAATTAGTAAACCAATATTTAAGTAAGGCAATAATAGAAAAATGAGCATTGAAGGTGTTGAGCTTAAACATATCATCAAAATGAACCCACGTTCTAATAGCCACAGAGCCAGAAACAAAAACATGATGCATATTTTCAGTGTGGTAATAGCATTGACTCATAGAAGAAAAACTAAAACCTTTCTTAATAAGATTATCTTCCGTAGGGATGAATTTATGAAGGACTCTCCACACAAAAATAGAGACCGTTGCAGGATGGATTTATGCCATATCATAGAAGGAATGCTATCAATGTTACCTTTATCTATAAAGGAAAGCTTAGCACTCTTTAAATGAAACTTACCATCTTTGGACAAATCAAAAAACATGATGTCACTTGAGGTAGTGGTAATAGGCAAGTTAAAAATATGGTGAATAATACTTTCAGAGAACATATTAGATAATTTATCATAGTCCCAACAATTATAATTAAAGAAAAATTTAATTTAATAGAGGCAGAAGAAGTAGAATTTAAAAGAGAATCAATAGAGTCTTTTTTTTTTTTTTGAAGAATGCATAAAGCAATTTATACTAGAGAAAAAAAAAATGGGAAAAAGAAACCCCAATAAAGTACAAGCTAAAAATTTCTCCTTCAAGATACTAACAAACGAAGGAGGAATCTTGTTAAGTAAAATGTTATCCCAAAAAAAACTAGAAAAGGTACCAAAGTTAGCACAAATGTCAGCTAACTTATTACAATCCCTTTTTACACAATGTAAAATAACAAAATTAAAACTATCATTCAAAGAATGATTATCCATACCTTTGGCTCCTTTCTTCTTATTATTATGAATGAATTTGATAATATTGACATTATCACTTTCAATGATTATACCTTTGTACCCATGCATCAAATCTTTGAGTATATCTTTAACCGAAGCTATAGCAAGAAGTTCCAAATGAGTGATATCCTAATGAATTTTAGGTCTTCCATACGCTGCTATTTGTCTTCCCTTGTAGTCCCTTATTACACCACCAATTCCTCCTTTATAAGAAGGAAATAAAGTCACATCAACATTCACCTTGATCCAATTGGGTGGAGGAGGGCACCAACGATCTTCAAACAACATAAGCTGATTAGAACCCAACCGGCCCGAATTGATGAAGTTAAGAGTATTGACAACTCCTATATAGCTAACTTCTTCCACTGCTATAATCATAGAACTCTTATCCTTTTTCCCATGAACCAACTCATTCCTTTCCTTCCAATTAAGGTAGACCACATTACATAATAAGCTAGACATGAAAGGATTTTGTCTGATCAGCCAATCAAACAACTCCTCTTTGTTATCAAAATTTGGGATATGAAAGCCACAAGTATCCAGAATTTTAAAAATTTCAACCAGTTTTTGACAATTACAAGTTAGATGACATATGTTTTCTTCTTCTTGACATCCTCTAGGACAATAAAACTGGTTTGAAGTCTTCTATAAGATAGAAAAGAAAAGGTTGGTAGAGCATTATTAAACATCCTCCAGTAGAAATTCTCTACTCTAGCATTCAGTTTTAATTTTTTAAGCCAACTCCACGGTGTGTTATCAGGATAAGTAGAAGAATTAATAGCAGTTGCCATAGACGTGATAGTTCTTTCAGATTCCATGTGTATAAGATCAAAATTATCTTCAGCAAGCTTTGTTTTGATTTCCATTTGACAGATGAGATAAACCAGATCACGACTGAAAAATTTGTGAAGTTTATTCAGATTATAGTGATTACCAGAGATAAAGTAATCCACCATTAATTTCATATTAACAGATTCTAATGGATTGACAAAAGTTGGCCACCTGTTCAGACACTTGTCTAAAATCCAAGTATCTTCAAAAACATCAATAGAATGTCCATTAGCAATATCCCATCTCACAATTTTCTTCAAGAATTTACTTCCATCCTTAATTATCTTCCTAGATGAAGAAATAGATTTATTTATGTTAACAGCCTCCAAACAAGATCCATATCTAGGAAATAGAGTTTGATGAAGTAATGATTCTTCATCTTTCATGTATTTCCATGCAAGTTTGGCCCTTACAGGACTAGATTTATTAGAGCAAGACTGCAGACCTCTTCCTCCTGTCCTGATAGGCTCACAGAGTTTGTCCCAGCTCAAATAGTGTAAACCATGTCCTTCATTGGATTTATCCCATATGAAACTTCTGCAGTATTTCTCAATATCTCTTAGCACTGCTTTAGGAACTAAAGAAATCATAGAATAGAATGAGGGAAGAGCAAGAATAACAGTTTTCACCAATGTTATTCTACCAGCCAGAGAAATAAAATTTAAACCCCAACTATTTAGTTTTTTTAAAACCTTATCAATTAAGAAATGAAAATCCACTCTTGAAAGCCTCCTCAATACCATCTTGGATCCCAGATAATTAAGATCCTTAACTTCAATGTATCCCAATATCCTCTTAATTTTCTTCCTCTTCCGATTGTTGACAGTTTTACCACAAAAAATCCCAGATTTTTTAGAATTAACAATCTGGCCAGTCCATTCACAATAGCTGGTAACAATTCTTTTGATAGCTTTCATATTCTTAATTTTTGCTTCAGCAAAGAATATGATATCATCTGCATAAAGTAGATGCAAAATTTTTGGACCATTCTTACTAACCCGAACTCTAAAATCATCCTTTTCCATAATACAATTTGTAAGAAGCTGAGAACAAAGTATGAAAAGATAAGGAGACAAGGGTCAGCCTTATCTGAATCCACTCCGAGCTTTAAGCCAACTAGATGGCTTCCCATTTATCAAAATAGAGAAAGAGGGGTTTTGAACACATTCCATGATTAATTTAGAGAAAAATTCAGGGAAACCAAAATAAGAAAGAACCTTTTGAAGAGTTGGCCATCCCATAGAGTCATAAGCTTGCTCCATATCTAATTTAATAGATACAAGACCCTTAGAAGCTTTAGAAAACCTGAATTTGTGTAAAGGTTCTTGAGCAATCAAAGCATGTTCTTGGATAGATCTCCCCTTAACAAAAGCCGCCTGTTCCACAGTGATGAGTTTAGGAATGATAACTTTCATTCTATTAAGGATAACCTTTGAAGTAATCTTGTAAACAGGGTTACATAGGCTAATAGGCCTATAATTGTGTGCATATTTCGGGTTACTGATTTTGGGAATAAGAACTATTAAAGTTCTTTTCCATTTCTCATCCATAACTGTTGTTTGAAAAAAAGATATCAAAGCTTCCCAAAATTCAGTTTTGACTACAGACCAGTAGCTTTTAATGAAGGAATATGTGATTCCGTCTTCACCAGGAGAAGTATAACCCGTAGTTTCAATGATAGCTTTTTCAATTTCCTCTAACAGAAAGTCTCTATTTAAAAATCTTTTATCTTCCTCCTCGAGAACTTGATGAACTTCCGGCCAAACTTCAAGCAAACAGTTCCTATCCCACCATTTTCCTTTGAAAAACTGGATTAAAACCTTCTCAATCTGCTTCTGTTCCTCCACCATAAGACCATTTATGTCTTTAATACAATGGATGTAATTGTTATTCTTCCTTGCACTAGCCATAGAGTGAAAAAACTTAGAGTTTTGATCACCATCTCCAATCCATTTAACTTTGGATCTTTGCCTCCACCATGTGTTTAACCGAGCTAAAGTTGAATTAAACTCATTAATTTTAAAATTCAGCAGAACATACTCTTCTTCGGAAAGCCCACCATCTTCCGCCTCCTTGATTTGAAGCTTTAAAATATCATCTTTGAGCAGGTTTTTTTGATTCTCCAAGTCTCTATGTTTAGCCTTACTCCAAAAGAACAATGCTTTAATAGATCTTTTCAGTTTGTAATTGACAATTTCAGCAGCTGTACCGCTGTCCTCCTCTCCCAAGTATCCTTCACCACTGCATAAGAAGCCGGGTAAGAGGCCCAAACATCCTCAAATTTGAAGGATTTCAACGCTTTGGTCGAGTGATCAAAAATTTTGAGAATCATTGGACAATGATCTGATGTAATCCTGGGGAGATGCTTAACAACTAACTATTGATTATAATTAACAGTAATGGAATTGACCAAAATCCTATCTAATCTCTCCATGATTCGATCCGCTCCCTTTTTGTTATTGCTCCAAGTAAGCCGAGGACCAACAAAGCCTAGCTCATGAAGATCATTAGAAGTCATGAAGGATTTCATTTCTTTAGGACCTAAGGAAAAGATGAACCTCCTTCCACCCTTCTTGTCTTCTTTGGATAAAAGACATTTAAAATCACCTCCAATCACCATAGGCCGCACATTAGTGATATACGATTCCAACCCATTCCAAAGAGATCTCCTATTGTAAACATCCTTGCTTCCATAGATTGTGGCTATCCTCCATATAGAGGATGACTGGAGCATCAGCAGCTGCTGAACGGCGATCCTCCATCGCCAGCAAAAATCATCGGATTACTCGCGAAGCAGAATTCAAAAATCTCCCAGACGTTCTCTCTCTAACTTTCTCTCTCTAGCAATTGTGAATATGAGATGAATCAATAGAGTCTTTACCTAACCATCTGTCTTGCCAGAAAAAGATGTTACCTTCACCAAGACCCCACAAAATAAAAGGTTCCACCTCCCATTTGACCTTACAAAGCCTCTTCCACACTTTAGAGTCCCCAAGTTTAGAGGAAATATTGGTAGGATGCTTACCCAAACAATATTTAGAATCATAAAATTTGCCCACAGATTCTCTTTAGAGCATAAGTTATACCAAAGTTTGTAGGCGAAAACCTTAACAAGGTCATGTATAATCTTGCAACCAAAACCACCTTCCTCCAGAACACCACAACACTTATCCCAAGCATCCCAATAAATTTTAGAAGAGGAAGATGTACCTTTCCAAAAGAACTTGTTAATAAGCTTGTGGATTCGACTGCAAACCTCTTGAGTAGGGAAGATAGTTTGAAACATATAAACAAGTAAAGAACAAAGAACACTTTTAATAAAACTCAATTTACCGCCAAAACTAAGGAAATTAGAGTACTTGGATTCAAGCTTATTCTACACATAAGCAATAAGATCATCAAACAAAAAAGTCTTCCTTCTACCTTTAAACAAAGGAACACCAAGGTATTTGATGGGCAACTTTGAATAGGTAAAACCAGTAGCATTTTTAATGGCTAAAATGCAATCATTAGTAATCCTTTTAGAAGCAATAAAATAACATTTATTTTTTCACAAAGATAGGCCACTACTCATTTCAAAAATATTGAAGAACTCCATAACCTTCTAAATTCTATTAATAGTTGTATTATTGAAAACAACAAAATCATCAGCAAAATAATGATGGGAAATATGAAAACTACCAAAATTACGAAAGTACATGCTAGTATTATTCTCAAATAAATTTGAGAGGTCCCTAGATATAAACTCAGCCGCAATAATAAACAAACCAGGGGAGATAGGATCACCTTGCCTTAATCCATAAGAAGATTTGAAATAGCCTTGATTCGAACCATTTAAAATAATGGAGAAATACACATTTTCAATACAGTTCTTAATGAAATTAATAACCACAGAGTTAAAACCAAACAGCTCAAGGATGTAGTAAATAAAGGGCCAATCAAAATTATCATAAGCCTTGGAAATATCGAGTTTTAAAATCACATTACCTGCTCAAACCCTGATATCTAAACCTTAACATAATTCATGAGCTAAAGGAATATTCTCAGTGATAGCCCTACCTTTCACAAACCCCATCTGATAGGGAGATATGATTTTATGAAGAATGAAAGAAAGATGATTCAAAATAATTTTAGAAACCAATTCATAAAAAAAAAGTACATAAGCTAATAGGCCTGAAATCATTCCAAGTTTGAACCGAATTAAATTTAGGTATAAGAACTAAAGAAGTATAAGTAAAAAATTTAGGGATAGGAATACCAGCAAAAAAGTCCAAAATAGCAGAAAAAATATCATGAGGAATTATATTCCAGCATTTTTGAAAAAATAGAGTAGTAAACCCATTCGGACCTACAATAGAATTACTATTCATGCCCATTAAAGAGTATTTCACCTCTCAAGAGAAGGACGTCGAAAAATACAAGCATTGTCATCATTATTGAGAATTTTGGGAATAAAAGAGTGGTCTAGGATTTGAGTTGGGTTGAAAGCTTTATTAAAATTATTATGAAAATGAAGCATAGCTAAATTAGCAATTTCATAGGTTTAGAAGAAAAGGATCCATCTTCCCTTTGGATGTTATTGATACTATTAATAATCATTTTCCTCTTAACTAAAGCATGGAAATATTTAGTATTTTTGTCCCCCTCAGCCAAATATTTAGCAGCAGCTTTCTGCTTCCAAAAAACCTCATCCTAAGCTTGAAATTTAAAGAGTTTAATTTTGGATTTATTTAACAGGGAAAAGTTCACATCAGTGGGATCATTCTGACATAAATTTTTATATGAATTCACACATTCTTCAGCATGAAGAATATTAGAAAAAATATTTTTAAAAACATCGTGATTCCACCAATTAAGAACTTGCTTCAATCGTTTGAGCTTGAACCAAAGTCAATTCATACCAAAAATCAAATCAAAATGTTCAACCTAGATTACTTTACTTTGTTTGTCCCTTCATAAGTTATGCAAAGACTTTCTCAGATTTTTTTCCAGTTTTACAAGTAGAAATATGCAAATAATCCTCAAATTTTAATGCACACAAAAATAGTTTAAATATTTGGCATTTAACTATGCTAATTCTTTGTCTTCAAATGTCTAATAAGTGAATGGTGTTTTAATCCTAATGCCATCAATAAGTCTAGTAGGTCTGGTGTAACCTTTCTATACTAATGTCCACATGCAATAGTAAAGTAATTATAGAATGGTAGACGTACCAGTTATCCTAAAATTAAAGGGAATGTTATCAAATAAAGGTTGTCTAGTGATTGAATATCCTTCAGGAGTATTTCAATTTTAAAAATTAGCCATGATCTTTTTTAAAATAGTAGTCTAAACTTCAACTTTTGAAAATAGCTCTAATACCACTTGAAAGTTTGTGTAGGTTATTAAACCTAATAGAACTATCCCAAGGCTAACCAAGAGGGGGGTGAATTAGTTTTTTCAACATTTTCTTAGATTTTGGAAAACCTTTTTTAACTTTTTGAAAAATAATATCACTAATTCTGAATATTTAGTTGTTTATAGATATTATTTTTATAGATAATTTTGCAACCACAAAATATAAAATTAATAAAATAAAAATTACAAGAAAAATAAAGTCAACATAAGAACACTAAATTTTATAGTGGTTTGGTCAAACTAGACCTACATACACTCTCTAGAGTCTCCTTCTCCAGGTATTACACTAATCACAAGTGACTCTCCTTTTAACCCCACAGCAAGGTCGAGAAGCTTTTTACAAACTCTCTTCCACCAATACGGTGCAATAGAGAACCATTACCTTTTACACACTCCAAGTGATGGTAGCATACCTTCTCATCCTTTTCCACCCTCCTAGTTAAGGTAGAGTACATTGGTGTACTTTTTACCTTCCTAGTGATGGAAAAGTAGCTTGGCATCCTTTTTCACCCTCTTGGTGAAGAAGAACATCTTTACATTCTTTTTCACCCTCCTAGTGAAGGCAGGGTACCTTGACATCCTTTTTCACCTTGCTGGAGATGGTAGAGTACCTTGATCTAATATTTATAATCTTCTTTTGAGAGCCTCCAAAGAAGATGTGTAGAAAATTGAAGAAGGAAAAGAGATCCCCACTTTGGGAAACCTTTTGAATCCCTCACAATTTTCCTTCACTAGATCTCTTAGTTTTTAATCTCAAAATTTTTTCCCAAACACACTCTTTATAGTCTCACTCAAAAGAAATTAGCTATAAAAAAAAAAGATGTGTGATAGTTTTTAGGGTTCTTTATATAGAAAACACATAAAAACCCATCCAAAAATTGAATAATTAAAGTGAACTAACTTACAACTGCAGTGTATGATTGCAGATCGTACAGTACAAATAGTTCCAAAAGTTAGAGTTTCATCTAATTCGAATTTGGATGAACATAATTTTGTACACTATCAGTTATTTGTATGATTTAGATTGTACTATAACAATATATTAAAAACAAATGTATTCATATGGTATAATCCAATACAAACCTAATTTTGTATTCTATCAGTCATCTATACGACCTGACATCGTAATGTATGAACAGTTCAAATATGAAAGAGTTTGTATGGTATGATTCAGTATGAAAAGAATTTCATTATATGTTAGTTGTCTGTACGACCTAACATCATACTATATAAATAGATAAAAATTGAATGAGTTCATATGGTATAATGCTGTATGAAATGAATTTTGTACTATGTCAGTTTTATGTATGGTCTGACATCATACTGTATGAAAAGTTAAAAAATGAATGAGTTTGTATGGTACAATTTTGTACAATAAGAATTTCATACACTGTTAGTCGCCTATACGACCTGACATTGTACTATACAAATAGTTCAATAATAAATTCATGTTCTAGTGATTGGATTTTGGAGGAAAAATATATTAAATCATATAGTATGATAAGAGATCATATAGTGTGATCAATTTTTAAAAAACTTATCACTCTCCCCCTGTTACAATCACACTCGCTCATACTAATAAATAAAAATAAAAAAATATAAACTCTATTACATGAAATCCTATTCTATCTTGTCTTGAAGCTTCAGCGATCTTGAGTAGTATATGGTTTTTCTGAAATGTTAGTATACCATGAAACAAAGAGAAATTTTTAATATATGGTAGAAGAAATAATAAAATCATAATAATAGTATTTTATTATCATAAGAAATAAAAATCTCAATCTTGATTCCTAATTTGCATCACTTTTTTTCTTTTTCTTTCTACATAGAAGAACCAGTAACTTCCATGTTGATACTCCCTGACACTTCTTCATCTTGGGAATTTATTTATGCCTCTATATAGATTCTTATTCATTTATCTATTTAATACTCTTTTTTAAATTATCCATCATTTCTTTTATTTATCTTCTCGCTACATTAAGTAGGTTGGCTGAAGTATATTCTCTAATAGATAAGGATACAACTATAGCTTTGTCTTTCCACATTCTTGTTATAATCTGAGATCATGAGGTTGTGATTTTGATGAAAACAGACATTAGTTATTGAACTTTCATTTCTCCTACCATTTTGTATTGCAAATATATTTTTGTGTATACTAACATTTCATGTAAGTTTTACACAATGCAAAAAGATTCAGTGCTCAAGTTTAGCAAAAATAGGAGCATGGTTGATAAGAGTTTATAATTCTTAATTATTTATTTTAAATTATTTTCATTCAAAGTCCTATAAAAGGTGCATACTATTTTGGTGATTATGCACATATATAGGGGAGTGAGAAATAAGTTATAATTTTTTAAACTAATCATATTATATGATTAAATCATATTATATGATCCATTATTTTTGAAAATTTTTAAGATGGCAAATTTTATAATTAATACCCTTGAACTAATCATATTGTACCATCAATTTAAAATTAAATCCATAACAGCTAATCAAAATTAAGTATTTTAATTTTTTTACTAATCATAATGTATGATGCCTAAAAGCTTACTTAAACTAATCCCGGTGATTTATCTATTAAATCAAGGTTTACTTAATTTGGTTGATTATACTATATTATATTAATCATATCAAATGATTATTAGAGATGTAAATCGATCATCCCAGTGATCATCCTTGATGAATCCATAATTTTTAAAATAATGATATGGTACAATGTCAATCATATTGGATGTAGGTAGAGATGATTTTTAATCAACCTAGAAATCATCATGTATGACCATAAAATAATTGAACTAATCATTCTATAAGATCAATTGATCATAATATATGATGAGTATAAAGTTTTGAATAGTTCATCCCTAACTTGTTCCATTATAATGGATGCTACCTTATTTTGGAGCTAATCAAATTGTAGGATCATCATTCAATATATACAAACTATCTTGCTTTAATTTAAATTTTATGGTTTTTTAGACCATATATAATAAGATTTTCTTAACTATCTTAAAGGGTGACTATGTTAGTTGAAGGAATTCTATGAGAAAGCTATGAGAGAACCTGGCCAGTGGAAAAGGTAAAGGTAAGAGGGAGAAGTGTTGTAACTCATATTCATGATTTTATGTTTTTTTTATGATAACAAACATTGTGAATTACATCATTATATCTCTTAGTATTCACAATGTTTATTTATTTGTATGTGTACTAATATTTCAGGAGCACCATGCACCATCCAATGAAGATTTAAGGGTCAAGATTAGGTAGAATAGGTTACAATGTAAAGATTTTTCTAATATTCATTGATGTATTATTTATTTTTTGGGTCAAGTTCTGTAAGGGAGATGCTAGCTTATTGACCATGCACACACACACACACACTCAGGAAGAGTGAGATTGAGTCAAAAATAGGAGTTCAAATTCTGAACTAATTATACTGTAAGAATTATATCGTACTGAATGATCAGCTCATCTAACTAATTGTAGTGGCTAATTTTGATCGTACATGATGATCTGTTATAGACATGAAAAATAGCTGTAAATCATAAGTTATGCAGGTTTTTAATCTTCAAATTTTTTTAATCATGCAGGATGACATACATCATATTGGACGATTTATGACAATCGTGCCTAAATTGATTGAATGATTAAGGGACTAATTATTATTAGATTACTCAATTAGATCATATAGGATAATCTATGATGATCAAACCAAATGATCTTTGATATTTTATGGGACGATCCCCCATCATCCAAGATAAAAACCATAACTTTTCTAATCATATAAGAGATCATACTGGATGTCCAGAGTGAGTGTGGTATGATATAAAAATTGCTGCACATTATCCCATATCGTACTGGATAATCAATATATTATATTAAACAAATCATTCCAGATGATCGCCAAATCATACGTGATGATTTGTATAAATACTTGAACTTATGGTAAAGGGTAATTCTGCTTGTACTGGCTGAAAGAGCTATTTTGTACTAATCATATAGGACGATCTCAAGATCATACTGTATGATCTTTGATGAAAAAATAATTTTATAAATCTTTTAAAGCCCTCTATTTAATCATTTTCCAATGACATTGTAAGTGTCTTTTCATGCATTAAGTCTTCGTTCTTTTAGAGAAAACTTAAAGAGAGAACCTTGAATGGAAGAGAGGAAAGGGTGGTTTTTGTAAGGTAGAAGATCCTTGTGCCTTTCAAGGGAGTGAGAAAGGGGTTTCACACAATTACTTCGACAAGCTTATATCTTTGTACCATCATATTCAAGGTTTTTCTTAAGGATGTTTTGGGAAGAAGAACATCTCTTTGGTGTCAAAGGTCCAGGCTACTTTTCCTTATCAAGGACGGTAAAAGTGATTCAAGGTTCTCTTCCTATGAAAGAATTCATGGTTCTATGCCATCACCTGGAGGGTGAAAAAGTTTTAGAGGTTCTCTACCATCTCCTAATGCGAGAAAAGGATTATGGTTCTCTGTCGCACTGGGTTGGTGGATGAAATTTTATAAGAGTGTCTCCGCCTAGCTATGGGGGCTAAAGGGGAGTCACTAAAGGTTTAGTTTAATTCCTGGAATGGGTAACCCAGGGGAGTGGACATAGGTCAGGTCGAACTTTCAAGTGGTTAGCCTCGGGACTAGTTCTATAAGGTCTAACAACCTTCAGGATCTAACAAGTGCTATGAGAGCGGATTCATAAATTAAATTTTAAAGAACTTTTGAAAAAAAAATTAATGGCTAGTTTTGGAAATTATAATACTACGGAAGGCTATTCAGTCATGCGAACACCTTTATTTGAAAATATTTCTTTTAATTTTTTGAAAATTCATATGTCTACTTTCTTATAATCAATTGATTATCGAATGTGGCATATGATTCAAACAGGTTATTTTGTAACATCACATATTATAGATGGAGTCTAAACTTATATTCCTTTTACTGAATATAGTAGAATAGAACTGATCAATGCTTAATTGAATGCTAAATTCTTGAACTATTTTTTTGTGCTTTTATTTTTGAAGATTATATGAGAATCTCTATATGTGCTACTGGCAAGGATATTTGGGATAGATTATGCACCACACATGAAGGTACCAATGAAGTAAAGAAGTTTAAGTTGCATATTTTAATGCATTAATATGAACTATATTACATGACACCTTATAAGACTATCCTATACATGTATACTAGGTTTACTCAAATAGTGACATCATTACATTCTTTAGTTATTGAATTTTCAAACTTTGAAAAGGTTAATAAAATTTTATGTTGCCTACTTAATAAATTTGATGTTAAAGTCATTGTTATTTGTGAATAAAAAAATTTGAATGAATATTATATTGATAATCTGATTGGCTCATTCATTGCTTATGAGTAAAAGTTTGGGTCAAATGTTTTTGGTTGCAGGTGAAATTGTAGAGCTAAAAGCTTAAGACAGTGATGAAAATGTCTTAGTATATGATGAGAGTGAGGAGTTAGCATCAATAAAAAGAAAATTCAAAAGTCTACCAAAACATAAGCATAAGCATCAACAAAAATGTAACAAATGTTAAAAATGGTAAGATTTCCTCTAACATCATTTACTTTGGGTGTAGGAAACCATTACATATGTAAAATTAGTGTCCTAATTTAAAAACTCTTTCTGTAAAGGTAAAGGGTAAAAATAAGTCAATTGTAATAAAGGTCATTGATAAAAAGCAAAAAATCTCCTAGGCAAACTTAGCTTATGAATCATCAAACTAGAAGTAAAATGATGAGTTATAATATTTTGCCTATATAATTATCTATTATATTATTAATGCATGCATGAATGTTTTAGTTTGTTGTAGATTTTTTTATTTTCTATGTTTTTTATGTTTTATTTTTTTGTTAGAAAGATATTGAAGTTTGTAATCTTTTATTCTATTTTCCTTGTATGTTTTTTTAGGATACTCTCTTATCAACACACACAAATCATTTCACATATTATATTTGTACAAGAGAATCAAATCACTTCTCTCTAATCATTTTTTTTAATGAAAACTTTACCTTCTTTTTTCTTAAAATTTTTGGTAAGTGATTATTGACTTCTCTAAACAGTTAAAGGAAGAGAAATTGAGGACTATCCCTCTTCCAATAACTCCTTTAGTGATGTCATTTCTTTTTGAATCAAAAACTATTTTAAATTAAAAATTAGATGAAGTGAAAAAGATCCATTTCAATTTCCTATCGTTCTCTATCTCTTTAGAATATTTTTGCAAATAAATAAATCTATTTCAGATTTTCTCTTTCATGTTTTTTATCTATATCAATTGGATTAGGTTTTGGTTTGTGGTTTACTCTTCCCTCTAAAAGAGAGTAAGTTCCTCTTATATATTTAGAAGATAATCTCATAACTAAGAAACATTAAAAACTTAAGAAAGAAGTAAGTTTGCAAAAGTGAAAAAGAGGCACAAAATTAGCCCAAATTGAAAAGATGCACAATGTTCACCAAATAAATTACAAGATGCATAAAGTGCATCAAAAGTCAAAAGATGCACAAAGTGTAACAAACACTGATAAAAGAGGTACAAAATGAGCCTAAAATAAGTTATATTCATTTCCTAGCAGGTCGTTAAATCTTAGACAAATACACGTGTCGGTTGGTATCGTCCACAGCTGAATTTAAAAATCATGATTTGGTTTGTCATTTTAAAATGTTATTATCTTCATATATATCTCTAAAAAAGTTTTAAAATATCACATTTCCATTCTAATTTATTTTTTGAATTAGTTTTTTGTTTAAGAAGGACTTTAACATGCAAGGAGACTGAGCTAGGGATAATAAAATTGAAATTTCCAACCATTCCGGATCTTACTGTGTCAATTCATTTCTTACTAAGCTTTTAAATAAAATCAAGATGTAACTTTCTCCTTCTAATAAAATATGATGAAATTAATTGATTCTTTATAAACATCACAACCACCCCCGCCTCATCAGATTCTGTATGATCTTTACTTTGTTATATGCATTTTGTTTTGTTTTTCAGTGTTTCTCTTCTTTTTGATAATTTCAAAGTTGGAGAATGTATTTTCTCTAGTTGTATTTATGGTTAAGTTACATATATTTATCTTGTATTTGCATTTTTTTTCTATTATTTAGTTCTAAATTTTATTTGCCTTTCTTAAAAAAAAAACTTTTGCACTCTCCTATTTTTAATATAATTCTCTTAGTGACTGGGAGATTAGAAGAAAATATTTTAGCTTACAAATTTAACCAGTAAAGTTTGCAATCATAAAAAAGAGGGAGATTGATACAACTCGAGCTTGAGCTCACAAGTTTATATTTTTTTGATGATAACAAATAATATGGATTGTATCAATATGTCTCCTAGTATTCAAAATGTATATTTATTTATATGTGTACTAATAATTCAAGTTATACAAGTTTTTAATCTTTAATTTAGTTCTAATCGTATAGAGCGATATATATCATATTGGATGATTTATAACAATCATGCCTAAATTGATACTATGATATGGGGACTAATATTTTTAGATTGCTCGATCAGATCATGCACGATGATCTATGGTGATCGTAGTGGAGGATCTTTCATATTTCATGGAATGATTCCCTATCATTCAAGATAAAAACCATAATTTTCTTCTAATAATACAGGAGATCATATTGGATGTGTTGACCTCATTATTCGAGGTCAATTTTCCCGGATTCGACTCTAGCAACTAAGTTTTCGTATCCTAGTGTAGACATCGCCCATAGGATTTCCCTTAGGTGGACGCCCACTGACGTAGCATCGACTCGAGCCTATCACTCAACTCGAATCAAAATCAATTCAATCCAATTTCAATTCAACACCAAAATAAACTCAAATCAAACTCGATTTTTGATTCGTCAATGTCGATCGACTCAATCTAATTCATTTTTGATCAATTAATATATCATTGGGCTTAAATCAACTCACCAATTGAAGCAAAATCAAATCAAATTAACTCAAATCGAGTTCAATTTCAATGGCCCTGATTAGCGCGTTTGACTCGTCATGAGCTAACGACATTAGTTAATTAAATAAATGGATGCAAATTAGTTTAATTTAAAATGTTCACTAACTTGGTTTAGTTTAAATATATCATTTTTTTATTAAAATACATTACCTATATTTTAAAGATAAAATGTCTTTTTTTTTAAGATATGTCATAATAATCTACTCAATTTTTTTTTATCAATTCCTAAAATCCTAGCCGTTGTCTTGAATTAAAATGAGAAGGAGAATGTGTAGTTAGCAGGCCGATCTAACCATCCCCCACATCCTCTCTCATTCTCTCTTCTCTTAGCATTTTGGAAACCACCCAGTCCCAACTCCTCCCCATTGGCAGGATCTCTCTCTCGGCAACTGAAAAGAACGGCCTGCTCTTCCTTTCATTCGCAAAATTGCCCCTTGCACTCTCTGAATACGCACGAACCCAACTCTCACGATCCTTCTCTCTCACGGTTTTTACACAACTGCTCTCTCTCATTTTTTTTTTTCACGAACTGCTCCCTCTCCCACCGATACACTCTCTAGATTTGCAAATTTCAAACTCCCTCTCACGAGAAACCCCAGTTCGCAAGAAGCCGTCAACCCACCCGTCAACTCCCAGGTCTGAACGCCCCTATCTCTCTGACTGTTCGGAAGAAAGTCGCAAGGCCCAGGTGTTCGCTAACTCCCCCTCCCCGGCAATTCGCACATCTCCCAGCACTCCCTCTCAGCAGTTGAAACAAACTCTTTATCCCTATCAGCAGTTCGCAAGCCTCATCTCCATCTCGATTTGCAATTCCAAGGACGAATACACAGAAGCTCTCCGCCCATCTCCTCTCTCAACTCCATCCTTTATCTCCAGCAAGTTTGTGAAATCCCCCAGCCTTATTTCGCACGCATAGAAGCTTCTCGTTTGGTTCTCCTCTCCAATTCGCGTGAGAAGCTCACAGTCCGTCGCTCCTTTTATTCGTACAAAACAAAACTTCCGTCCCTACACACTGCCATTCGCACACACAGATCGCGAATCCTGTCTCCAGCTCATCGTTTCTTCTGCCCAGGTTGACTTAAGAAACCTTCTCAATCTTTGGTAATTTCTTCTACATTTTACTCATTCTTTTTCTTCTTCCTCTTCTTTGTTGTTTAGAGAAGTGATTTGCTTTGTGATATGGTGAGAAATGTGATAATCTAAAGAAACAAAATCAGTAATGTTTATCAATCATTTTTGTAAAAAAAAAAAAAAATGCATTTGTTTTAATTTTGTTTACTCATAAAAGTCTTAGATTCATTAATCGTTTCATAGCTTATATAAAAATCATGTTCTATTATATTTAGTGATCAATGAGGCATACTGTGTTGAAATCCTCCTATTGATCGTTGCATTCCAACTAAATACATATCAATTAAATGGAATTTCATATATCCATATCTATGATTTCTCATATCATTTATTTATGACACTAAATAAAGCTCTTATTTGTGATATAGGTTATACGTTTATGACTTGTAGTTTCAATATAAAATAGATACGAATTTATCCATATAGAATTGTTTTATATTTCAATAATGGGTATTTATTTATTTATTTATTTTTTATTCAACACAATGCTGCATACTTTATATTAGATAATTCTCTTTGAGTTTTAGAAGATAATTTAAAGTCTTTCAAAATTTTAGCATATGCATTTGTAGCCTTTTTTGAGATAAAACTTGTGGAAGATAATTCAAAGTGTATCAAGTATGTGTTAAAGTTATAAAAATGTGAAATATGTAATGGAACAAAGTGTGTTGAAATGTGTTAGTAAAAGTATGACGTGTTGAAGTGAAAAGTGTGAGTATATGAAATGTACAAACTTTGAAAAAGTAGGTTTGGAATGGTAAAATGTATGTTATTTTTGAAAGGCAAAAAGTATATGTGCATTGAAAATCGCATCAAGTGTTTTCTAAAAAGTAAAGTGAAAGTGAAAGGTATAGATTGTAAAAAAAATGGAATATATGTGTGTGAGCTTCAATTAGTGAAGTATATGGATTGTGAAAAGTAGTAAGTGTTTTGGAATGGCAAGATGTTATGTAAGAAAGGTTGAAAAGTGAAACTTGTAAGTATTTTGAAAAATGGAGTTCAAGTGTACTTTCAAAAGTAAAGGTTCCAAAAGCAAAGCAACAGAACCGGTGTTCAAGCCCGAAGAAAGGTACGTCTTTATTTTCAATAAATTTCAATTATTTCATTATTATTTATTAAATGTGCTTTCTAATCCCTATTTTTTTTGTTTATTTGCATGAACTGCGAGGAATGGTACGGGTCGAGGGAACAAAAGTACAAGGAACTAAAGGCGTCAGTCACCACTATCCAACCGGGTAGAGGTGCTACGGGCGGAACCACCGGGTCGTAGCCCCCGGTGACTATGAGTATTTCTAAACTTAGAAAACCTACCCCTTGATGTGGTGTGCGCAAACCCTTCCTTTTTAGGTCCTTGTAGTAACTTCAATTTATTAGATTTATTTTTATTTTATCATAGATCCCTAAATCCTATTTCTATGTACGAAAAGTCCTAAGGGTTAGTAATAACAAAGATTTTCACCTATATAACAGTAGTGACACTTAAGGAAAACAATTAAGGACCGGCTCTTAGAAAACTTAGACTTATGATGCATGTACACTTTAGGGTAGAGACATATAACATAGAAAACTTAGTGACATTCATTATTACTATTATTATAATTACTATTATTTTATTTTATTTTATTTTTACTTATTTATTTAACAAATTAAATTTAATTAATTAAAAATTTTCTTCTAAATAATAATTGATTTAGGATATATCAAAACCACACCTTCTAATACACACACTAAGAATTATTTGTTAGGACAACCGACTTTAGCTTTAGGTTAGGCCGGTGTTTATTTCCTTATTGCACTGTGACAGGCTTTTTCTCGAGTTTCATTGCATGCTGGTTGTAAAATTGTTGGTGTGATTATTTATTTACTTTTATTGTACTATGTGTTGTGATTTGACTGACGATTAGATTACCTATAGGTTAGGAGCGATCTGGGTTGTTAACAAGATTTCTTGCAGGTGGCCACACTCGTACAGGGCAGAAAAAGGGGGATAATTATTCAAAAATTTTATATAAATGCTACAGGAACTCCAGTTGCCTAGCCCCCAAATAAAAAGGAGTGTGGCCAAGTGTGGCTAATTGATTTAATTTAAATACGAATATATAACTGCTTGGGATGATTTTTATATAAATGTCTTAGGATAACCCTGCAGGTGGACTAGATTTTTCTTCTCTTTCTGTGAAATGAAATGTAATGTAAATATAACATATCAAGAGTCAAAATTGTGAAAGTGATTTTCAAAATGGGATATCACATTCAATTTGGAATCTGAAGAAAAGAGAATATACCTTAAAGGATTATTCTCTTTTATTTGGAAAGCCAAATTAGGATGATTTAATATTCAAATAGAAAAGAAAATACCCCTCTTAGGGATGAGTTTCTTTTTATTTGGATATCCCAACCCGGCAGACCTGAGAAGCTCGTAGAAGAAGAAAAGACAGAATGAGAAGATTGAAGAAAGAAGATGAAGAAAAAAAGATTCAAGGAACAGTATAACCCAGTTCAAAAATCACTTGCGTCATTCTTAGGATTAGAATCCGGGTTTGTTGTCAGTGGTGCCCGGCCACTTTACTTTTCTGTAAATTCTGGGTGTAATATGGACATTGAACATTATATTTTGGATTATTTAATTTGATTGTTTATATTGTTTGTGCAGTAGAATTTTTTTTAGCACTCTTAGATGCTGTGTTTTGTTTTAGTCTAGATACGAATCAGTGTGCTTTTTTCGTAAGGGTACGCTCAAAATTCTTTTACTTGAAATTCTAATAAAAGTTTTAGGCTAACATAGTAACTCTAACGATCTAAGAAGTAAGCTCGGGACCGCCGAGAGTCAGCATAAGCATATTATTACTTTCTCTTCCTTGTTAGGCACCTCCTCGCCTGCGGATTCTGGCTGACCACTTGACCTATGAGGGTGCAGTTTTGTCAAGGGAAAGTTGTGCAATCTCTAGGGAAAAACCTATTTTCTAAGCCTAATTTTAAAACTGCTTCATATTTATTTTATGCATTCGAGTCAATTAGCATGCATCGCATTATATACAAATTAAAAAGAGTCTAAAATATAAATTGCATTTTTAGATATTTTTCACCCTACATAAGTTGAGGGGCCAATTAGGATCTGTCTTAGATGTGAGCCCTCTATTCCTTAAAACTTAAATAATATCCCTACCCATCTTTCATAAGAGACTGGACACATGGTTTTAAAGCGCCTAGGTGGTTAGCTGGCTCCCCAATCCAGGCCGGGGTAAGTCCAGATTTGCACTTCATTAGTTAGGTTCGGGTCACTACTTTGTAGTACCCAAATTAGATTTAGGTTCTGAGGCAGATTCTTTTTAGATCTTAAGTCCTCGCCCTCCGGGAATATAATCCCAACTTTCTAATAAAATATCAATTTAAACATAAAATCTCTCTCTTAAAATGTAAAGCCCAATATAGGATAGACTGATGTTGCCTCTGAGCTTCTCAGAATCCGGCTCCTCCTACTTTTCCTCCTTTGACTCGCTAATAAATGTTCAACATTGAGCTTTCTCCTTGAAAAATTCCTACTTCTATTTCCTTGTCTTCTACTTTGTAGTCAAAAGGGTATGAATCACTACTTTAATCGAGAGTTTTCTTAGGAGCTTCTCTCCTAGGATGTAATTAACTATAGGGGGTTGCCTCTATAGGGATTTGAGAACTCCAGACTAAAATAAACCTTGTTTTATTCGTATAAAACAAGGGAAGAATCTTTGGGAACGTAGATATTTTTAAAACCTTATTTCTAATTTTGAATAGACTTGTAGAATGTTATTATTATCTTTTCAGATAATATAATATTATACTTGTTATATTCAACTTTAGAAATAATGAATTTTATAAAACACATTCTTGCTTTTGGATATCTTGAAGAATGTTATGTTCATCTTTTAAGATGATATAATATTCTTCTTGTCATATCTAAATAAAAGAATGAATAAACTTTTTTAAAAAATATATTTCTATCTTTAAACATATTCTATAGAATTTCATGTTCATCTTTTGAGATGATATGTTATTCTTTGAGCTATGTTTGATTATAAAAATATCAATTTTCAAAACCTTATTCTGATATTGAATCCATTGTAGAATATTGTGTCGGCCTCTTGAGACTGTACTTTATTCTCAATGTAGTATTCGATAACAAAATAGGAGAAAATCAAATCTGCGGTGTGACACAATTTTTCCCACCAAGGTTTTTCTGGCGACTCCGCTGGGGACCAATCCTCTCTCCATCTTTAGCAGTGTTTTATACCCTTTAATCGGTAGTATACTTGTGTTTGCCATAGGTTGTAACTACCTTTCTTCCGTCGGTTCTTTTATCGATTTCATTCTTGGATAATTTGGCCGGTATCTAAAAAATTTTTAGAGGTCTTATTTTGGACCCCGTTAGAAAACTAATGAGGAGCTCCTTTGTAATGACCTTTTTATAAAGTAAATCCCTGTGCTTATTCGAATGTTGTAGTTACATTTTTTTTTGTAGCTTGATGTTTGAGTTAGCATTGGGTCCAAAATTTCAAAGTTGTAGTTAAAACACTAAATAAAATTTATTCTTATCCTAATATTACATATTGCAGTTATATTTTTTTTATAACTCAATATGTATACAATGAGATAGGATTTGGTTTATTTAGTTGGATTAATTAAACTTTGCAATTTAAATAAATTATTCAAAGTCTAATTAAAATTTCCTTTTAAATTTCAGGAAAAATGACAGGTAAATTAATTTTCTCCCTGTCTGATAACATGAACCTGTTCTACAATCCGTTTGCTGATGGTAGCGTAATCAAGTTTGGAAAAGGGTTTGAGGATTTGCAGTTGTTTGTTAGTGGACCTGAGTTCACTATTGTTCCAACTAGTGAGGTTGCAAATCAGAAACCTATCCTAGAATTCACTTTGGGATGCGGGTCTCAAACTGCTCATGTAGCCCCTAGGCCCTCAGTGTTTGATAGGATTGAGCAATCTAGTCAAGATAAGAAACTCATGTCAGTTGTGATAGCAAACAGTTCAGTCCCTTTCAGTGCACACAGTCAGTTTGAGATTGGATCTTCTTCCAATTTATCGACGATTATAACTAAGACTCAAAGAAGGAATAAAAATCGTCGTATAAAAAGGAGAATGGAAAAACTAGGAATGTCTAAGAAAAATGAGCTTATCCCTCGAACCTCACCACATCTTAGTGGTAGTAGGTTCCATCTTCTCTCCGCTGCTGATGGAGAAGAAGATGCGAGGTTGATTGCTCGATCAGCCCCTACTGCTGTTAGAAAGTCTATCACTGAGCCAATAAAAAGTAAAGAAAATCACATTCAGAATTTGGTAAAAGCTATTATACAAGGGTGTGCAGATGGTCCTCCACAGACTAGAGAAGAATTCTTAAGAAAAATGAAAAGAATGGTCACTGATAGGATTGAAGAAGAAACCTTAAGGCAAAAACTTATTAAAACTAGGGTAGGAGGTCAGTTAAGGGCAAGAGATAGTAAAAGAAAACTCAAACCAACTGCCATCTCTGCTATTACTGATGGATACCCTAGGGAGCCAAGGAGATCCAGTAGAAAGACAGACAGTATTGTGTTGACTGATGCTTCAGTGAGATTTAAAAGTATTAAGCATGTTCCATAGAAAGTCAGACGTCAGTTATCCCCTTCTTCTGCACCACCCCAGAGTCCTAGTATGATTCAACGTAATTCTCATACCCATTCTTCTCCCCGGATAGATAGGCACCACTCTACGGGTCCTACTCCATATTCTTATCCTGATGTAGAGCGGTTGGAATCCTCAAACCAACCCTCTTCGACATCTAATGAGAAGAAGGTTTGGAAACCCAAGGAAAAAGCTACTTCTCCTGTAGTAGCTTCACCTGAGAAGCCTATAGAAAGTGAACTTAAAGAGAAGGAGAGGGTTGAGAATACTACTCCAGATCCCATGGATTGTGAAAAGTATGTTCCTGTTGATCCCAACTATGTTTCTGGAAGGTCTATAGAGGAGATGATAGGTGAACTAAAAGACAGTATTAGAAATCTGGATGAAGAAGAGGCTTTGAACTTTGACTTAGATGGAGATGATATGTTAGATGATACAGTGGCTGATGTCCTTATGGTTGAGACAAGAACAACTTCTTATAATGAGCAGATTAAGGATGCTGTATTACAAGATGTTGCAGTTGAGGAAGGCATAGCGCCGGATTTAACTCAACGTCTTGTACAGCAATTAAAACAAAAAGATGAGCAGATTTCAAGTATGGAGAAGAAGATAGAAGAAATGATGGCCACCATGGCTTCTTTCCAAAGTCAGGGTCCTTGACCACCACGAGAACAGGTTAAGTCTTCTCAACCCGAGCCTGTTAAGGTGATAGGAAAGAAACAAATGGTTGAGACTATAGAAGAGCATCAGCAAGATCTAGAAATAAAGGCTTCTCAATCCAAAGAGTTAAAGCAAATGGTAGAAAAACAAGTAAGGGAGGCATTAGCAGAGTCACAGAGCTCGTCATATACTCCAAAAGGTAGACCCTACCCAGAAGAGTTTGATGCAGTTCCATACCCAAAGGGTTTTATGCCTCCCTCATTCAAGATCATTGATGGTACTGAAATCCCAAGACATCACATAGCCTACTTTAGTGCCAGTTGTTGCAACGCTGGGGGTAGCGATGCTTTGCTTTTCAGATAGTTTGTCAGTAGTCTGTCAGGGGTAGCATTTGATTGGTATGCAGATCTTCCAAATGGTTCAGTACACAGTTTCACAGAGTTAGAAAATATGTTTGTGAAGAGATTTGCAGGCAGTCAACACCATGTTACAGTTGGAGATCTAGTGATAGAGAAACAGAAGCCTGGAGAAAAGTTAGTTGACTACATACTTAGATGGAGGAACTTGAGCATGAAATGTGAACCTCAATTACAAGAGCAACATGCAATTGAGATTCTACTTAAAAACATTCATGGACCGGTAGCCTTTCTTTTGAAGGATTTTACCATTAAGACATTTGAAAAATTGCTCAATAAGGCCTTCAGTCTACAAGAAGAAGCTTCACAACTCTCTTTCCTTGTTGACCAGTCTTCTTCAGACCCTAAGAAGCTGAAACCCCAGAAGGTCTTTGAAAAGAAATCTGGGACGGTGTCAGCTGTGGATAAGGGAAAGCAACCAATAATAGTTCAGACAGAAAGGTCCCCTCCTCAGTTTTATAATCAACAGTATCAGAGGCTGCAGTATCCGCCACCACAGCACCCTCCACTTCGAATTCAGCCAAAATTTAACCAACATCGACCTTACCTTACTCCAGAAGAAAGAAATGAAATGTGGGAAAAGTTTAATGCAATGGTTGGTAAGACATACCCCTTTAAGAAGGAGGCTTTAAAAAAGATATTAAAAAATCTTCTAAAAAAGCCAGACTTTAAGTTACCTGCACCTAAAAGGCCAAATGAAGTGGGTAAGTCAGATCAACCTAATTATTGCCCTTACCACCAGATGTTGGGCCATCAACTTGAAGATTGCATCACTTTTAAAGAATGGCTTGACAGAAACATGAAAATAGGAGCTGTAGTGATTCCCAAAGAATACTTAGTGGATCCGGGGCAGGGATCAGCTAAGTGTGTGACTGGTGAGCCTATTGTTCCTACTTCTTCTTCAAATTCTAATTCTAATTGGGATATAGCTTTATCCCGTTCTTCAAAGAGATATCTAAATAAACTTTACTTTTCTTCTCTTCAGGAGTCTTTGGGAGCTCTGAAGCCTCTCCAGGTTGATCTGATAGTTCCAGAAGATGATGTAGAGATGACTCCACCTTTAGAGCTTAAGGAAGCCCGAGTCAGCCAGGGTACTATAGTTCAGGAGAAGGAGGACACTAGAGATCGTTTTGTTGCTTTTAGTAGTGTTGATTGTGATGTATCTAGTAGAGTTGTGTTTTCTTCGGATGGGGAGACTGTTATCCTCAATCCTCTTATCTTAGATGATTTTTGTTTCTTTAAGTGTGATAATGTCAAATCAATGAAAAAGGATTCTGCTTATATCTTGTCTATTTCTGATAATGATGTTACGGATGACTTAAAAATTACACCTGAAAATGATTCTCTGCATGATCAATTTAATTTTGAAGAATTAAAACATTCTCTTGGTTATTATTCAGATAGTGATGTCCCTGCTCTTAATTTGCAGGGTATGCCTATCTGTATTGAAGCCGGGATGTCTGATTCTGAAAATTTAACAGAAGTAAAATCAGAATTAGCTGAGGTCGAAGAAGATAACCTGCCGTCACTTCTTCTGAAGAGATAGTGGAAATCAAGCTTCGTAGTGGAAAAGTGTTACCACCTCACACTTCTTCTGAAGACAAAGGAAAGCAAGTTATTGACGAGCCAGAGTCTTCTCTTCCACCTCAACCCGTTCCTTTTCAAAGTCCAATTGAGAGTGGAATGCCCAAGGTCGATTACAATGTCCTAGCTCATCTCAGGAAGCTACCTGCCAAACTGAGCATTTACGATGCTTTGATTCTTTCCAAAGAAATGAGGGAAGCCCTAATCAAAGCATTGTTAGATCCAGATATTTGAATGGCCCAGTAAGCAGTTGCACAGCCTGATGAAGCTCTTTGTTCCAGAGGAGTTCCTGAAGTTTCTTTTTCTGATGAAGATCTATGTTTAGGGACGGCTGATCACAACCGTCCATTATACATAACAGTAAACATAGATAACTTCAGATTGTCTTGTATCCTTGTAGATCCTGGTGCATCAGTTAATATTATGACTCTAAGAACTCTTGCCTATTTGAGAATAGACGTCCGTAAGCTCAGCTCAGACAAGATGATCTTACGGGGTTTTAACGAAAATGGCGAGAGGGCTTTGGGTTCAATTACTCTGTTGTTAGAGATTGAGGATTTTAGAACTGAAGCTAAGTTTCATATTATAGACGCTCCAACATCTTTTAATGCTCTCTTAGGTAGACCATGGCTTCATGAATATAGAATGGTTCCTTCATCCTTACATGAGTGCATCAAGTACATCCGAGATGGTACTGAGCACTGTATTAAGGGAGACTTGCAACCATTCTTGATTCATGAAGTAGGAATTTATGAAGATGCCGCCTTTTATTTGCCTAAAAAACAAACAGTTGTTTCCAAAGATCTTAAATTGGCCAAAAATGAAATTGCACTTGAAAAGAAAAATGAAAAAGAAAAAGAAGAAAAAATAGATGATGAATATCCCTGCCTCGAAGATAGCATTCGTTGGCATCCTGCTCCTCCCTCACAAAGAGGTGGTAGGATGACCCAACGAGGGCGAGGTAGAGGCAGAAAATGGAAAAATCATGAAAGTGCAATGTATGAAAACATACAAAAGCAAAACCCTATGATACACATCGATTTAGAATCTGGTTCAGAAGATGAATCATGTGTACGGAAAGATGAAAATGGTAACAAAAGGCCAAAATTTTAGATTTCTTTGGAAAATGATAGTGATGAAGATAAAATTCAGGCAAATATAAAGGATGATTCAGATTTGTCTACCTATGAAAGACTTAAAGGATATGTGAAGACTTTAACTTTAACCCCACTATCGCAAGATAGTGTATCCGGGTTGGCAGTTAAAGTTTCACCTGCTTTGAGCGATGATTGTAAAACTGCTAAGTTTATTCCTTCTTCTAGCAAAAATGTTGAAATTGATGTACACATTGATGATCCTTTTATGAATGAAATAGTGGAACTCCCTTTTGATTGGTATCCTTATTGTGTTAAAAATTTAATTGAGCAAGGTCTTGCCCCATCTACTTGGACTAAACGTCAAGCTCAGTCCTTTGAAAGTCTTTGGAATACGAAATTCCATAAACCAAAGTCAAAAGCAGGACTAAGCTTTAACACTGTTTGTCCATTTGATGATGATGATTATTGCTTAGTAATTACTAACAATGTAGGATCTGATCGTCTTTTTATAAAGGACATTGAAAATCTTAATGAATTTTGTTTAGAAACTTTAGATGATTCGGATGATTTTCAAGTTAAGGAGGCACCTCCTGAACTTGAGGAGGAAATCCAATCAACTATTGACGAACTAAAATAAATTAACCTTGGTAACGAAGAAAATCCACGTCTGACGTTCATAAGTGCCTTATTGAACGAGGATGAGTCAAATAACTTAGTCAAGTTACTTTCAGAGTTTAAGGATTGCTTCGCTTGGAGTTATGATGAAATGCCCGGATTATCTCCAGAAATAGCAGTTCACAAACTTGAAATTCAACCTGACATAATTCCTGTCAAGCAAGCCCCGCGACGCATGCGCTTAGAAATTGAACAACAAGTGATAACTGAAGTTAAGAAACTGATTGATGCAGGCTTTATTCGAGAGGAGAAATATCCCTCTTGGTTGGCTAGTGTCATCCCAGTAAAAATGAAAAGTGGTCAAATTCACGTATGCATCGATTATAGGGATCTGAATAAGGCATGTCCAAAAGATGAGTTCCCGTTACCCATACCAGAACTTATGGTAGACATAGCCACTGAGCATGCAATTTTCTCTTTTATGGACGGTTCATCTGGATATAATCAAATCAAGATGGCTCTTGAAGATGAAAAATTAACTGCATTCAGAACACCTATAGGGGTCTTCTGTTACAAAGTCATGCCCTTTGGACTTAAAAATGCTGGTGCAACTTACCAGCGAGCTATGACCCGAATCTTCGAAGATTTAATCCACCAATAAGTGGAATGTTACATCGATGATTTGGTTGTCAAAAGTCGTCAAAGGGAAGACCACCTTCAAGATCTGAGAATCATTTTTGAAAGGTTGCGCCGCAATGACCTAAAGATGAACCC
This sequence comes from Dendrobium nobile, assembly GCA_022539455.1. Lineage (NCBI taxonomy): Eukaryota > Viridiplantae > Streptophyta > Magnoliopsida > Asparagales > Orchidaceae > Dendrobium > Dendrobium nobile. Next base: position 35,885,075 of record CM039736.1, on the reverse strand, counting down.
CTTGAAATGTGCTTTCAGAGTTACTTCAGGGAAATTCTTAGGGTTCGTAGTGAGACACCGAGATATAGAAATTGATCCTTCCAAAATAAAAGCCATCTTAGATATGCCATCTCCTAAAGGTCTAACCCAATTAAGATCTCTTCAAGGTAGGTTGGCATATCTACGGAGATTCATTTCTAACTTGTCTGGTAGGTGTCAACCATTTGCTGCTCTATGTAAAAAAGATGCCCAATTTCATTGGGATGAAAAATGTCAAAACGCTTTTGAAAACATAAAACAGTATTTGTTAACACCTCCAGTCCTAGCAGCTCCTATTCCGGGAAAACACTTAATACTTTACACCGCAGCTTTAGACACTTCTCTTGGTGCCTTGTTAGCCCAAACTAACGAGGAAGGAAAAGAGAACGCACTTTATTACTTAAGTAGACGACTCTTACCAACTGAAACTAATTACCCACCTATTGAGAAACATTATTTAGCCTTGATTTTTGCTGCCCAGAAATTAAGGCATTACATGTTAGCTCATAAAATCAATCTCATTTCTAGAGTCAATCCACTCCAATACCTGATGACTTGTCCAACGTTGTCAGGACGTTTAGCAAAATTGTCAATGTTCTTACTCCAGTTTGATATCACGTTTATACCCTTACGTGCTATCAAAGGTCAAGCCGTAGCTGACTTCTTAGCAGTACACCCGATCCCTGCTGAGTCCCCTCTAAATGATGATCTCCCTGATGAACAAATTATGAGTTTAGAGGAGCAGGAAGGAAATACCTGGAAGTTATATTTTGATGTTGCTGCATCTTCCCAAAAGATTGGGGAACCTCAGGAAGTAATCCCAGGGAAGGCCGGTATCGGGTCTGTTTTCATAACCCCTGAAAAAGAATTGTTGCGTTATTCTTATCATTTATTAGAGCCTTGCACTAATAACGAAGCTCTAATAACTGGTTTAGAATTAGCAATATCAACGGAAATCGGGGAAATCAAGATCTTTGGAGATTCTCAACTTATTATCAATCAAGTTGCTGGTATCTACAAAGTCTTGAAGCCTAAACTTCTTCCGTACTATCAATACACTATGAAGCTTCTCGAACAAATTTCAAGTGTAACTTGGTATAGGATACCCCGTGGAAGAAATTCTATGGCGGATGCCCTTGCAAAACTTGCAAAAGAGTTAGCTTGTATAGAAGAAGAGTCAATCTCTATAGAGGTTCAAGGTCGCAAAATCTTATCTCCTATAGACTTGGAATACACCAATAGAATTTTTCCTTCTAAGGGTGAGATTGTTCTTGCTGTTAATGATGAAACGGTTGACTGGAGAAAACCTTTCATTGACTACTTGCAATAAAACAAACTCCCTCAAGAGAAATCTGCTGCAAATCAGATTAAGAGAAGGGCTCTCTCCTATACGCTGATAAACGGCACTTTGTACCGCCAGTCTTCTGATCAATTGTGGTTACGTTGTCTTAACAAACAGGAAGCCCAAAAGATCGTGGCCGAGGTACGTTCCGGATTGTGTGGTGCTCACCAATCTTGTCCTAAAATGAAGATGAAAATTAAGAGATTAGGATATTACTGGCCCTTAATGATTGACGATTGTATGTCTATTGCACGTCGTTGTCACCAGTGCCAAGTACATGGTGTAGTTCTACACCAACCTCCTAATGTCCTACATCCAACAATTGCTTCATGGCCTTTTGAAAGTTGGGGCACAGACATCATTGGCCCTATTGATCCTCCCACTTCTAAAGGTCACCGGTTCATTCTAGCAGCAACAGATTACTTTTCAAAATGGGCAGAAGCTGTTCCGCTACGAGAAGTCAAGACTCATAATGTACTCCAGTTCTTTAGAGACCATATCGTATATCGATTCGACATTCCTCGTCTAATTATATCTGACAATGGTCCCTCTTTCAAAAGTATAAAACTGAACAACTTTGTTAAACGTCACAATATTGATTGGAGATACTCCACAAGCTATTACCCACAACCAAATGGATTAGCAGAGGCCTTCAATAAGACGTTGGTAGGAATTTTAAAGAAAATCTTAGAAGACAATAAGCGACAGTGGCATGAAAAGTTGGGTGAGGCTTTGTGGGCTTATCGAACCACGTATAGAACCCAAACTCAGTCTACATCGTTTGCTTTAGTCTTTGGTGAAAGTTCGTTAGGGATGTTAAGCTCTATGAACTTAGTCCCAAGCTAACCGAGAGGGGGGGGGGTGAATTGGTATTTAAAAAAAATTTGTTATCACAAAGAAATAAAATCACAAACCAAATCACACCACAAGGAATTAATGTGGAATTAAAAAAAGTGCGGAAGCAAAAATAAGAACACAAGATTTATAGTGGTTCGGTCGACTCGACCTACGTCCACTCCTTGGAGGCACCCTCCAAGTATTGCAATACAAAATGTGACTCTCCTTTAGCCCCCACGGCTAGGCGGAGAAGCCCTTTCAAGAACCTCCTTTTTGCCACCCCGGCAAGGCAGAGAACCTACCTCCTTTTGCTTCCTCCTGAAGCTGGCAGAGAACTAAAACCAAAAGCAAACTCCTTACCTCTACCGACCCTTCCACGGACGAGAAACACTAGACGAAGACGAAGCAGAGCGATCCTTGAAGCAACCCTTGTGAATCCCCTCACAAGCTCCCCCTCACAAGATCCTCTCTCTCTCTTCTCTCTCTTTCTCTCCTCAAGGTCTTTCAAAACATTGAACAAGAGCTCTTAAATAGAAGAGCATCAAAGGAGCTCATTAATTGCAAGTTGCCGACAATATCGTCCAGGCCGATCTGGATATCGGCCTGGCCGATCAGTACAAATCAAAGAAGATCGGCCAGAGCATCGCCCTGGATGCAAAACTGGACGATTGAGAAATGGCTTGATCGTCCAGGCCAATCTAACTGTCGTCCTGGCCGATCAGTTCAAATCAGAGGAAAATCTTCCTGACAATAGCCCTGAATACGAGCTGGCCAATATTGTTCGTCCTTAAGTAACTTATGGTTTTTGACTAGATCGTCCTGGCCGATCCTGCGATCGTCCTGGCCTATCCTTCGATCGTCCAGGACGATATGATCGTATCAATCATCCTTAATTACTCCCTTGATTTTTCTATATATTAAGGCATAATTTGGTAATTTCGTCCAGGCCGATACGTGGATCGTCCCGGCCGATAATTTAAAATTACAGTATACCTTAATTGACTATGGCGACTACTTCTTTCTGTTTTGAGCTTATCATCCTGGCCGATACACGTATCGTCCAGGCCGATATGTTAATGACGGCTGCCTTTATTAAGAATCCATATTTAGACTTTCTGTTTTAAGCTGATCGTCCAGGACGATATTAATATCGGCCTGGCCGATGTGGGCAAAAATAGAAATTCTAATTCTCTCAAGTGTGTGTGTGTAGGGTTACTTAGCATCAGTCTCTTTGACAATTACAAGTAGACTCAAAAAGAGAAAAAGAAAAGTACAGACTGACTCAACCCTAAACCTACGCAATTCTGAACTTGGCTTCTTCATGATCGTCCGGTCTTCGATTCCTGAAAAGTTAGAAGCAACAAGTAGTCCAAGAGAAGTAGTGTTTGTCAATCATCAAAACACAAGCCATGAAAAAATAGATTTGCAACAATCTCCCCCTTTTTGATGATGGCAAACAAAAGTAGGAAAATTTTCATTAAAACTTCAAAGTTACAAACCCAAAACCAAATAGCTTTTTCCTACACCCTACTCCCCCTTTTGTCATCACAAAAAGAGGGTCCAGAAACACAAGAAAAATATCACAAAAGACTAATCAAGCAAACTAAAAAACAAAGTACAGACTAAAAATGCGAGGGATCCAGATCATCTGATGGAGGTGGTGGAGGTGGCTGCTGAAAGTAGGTGGAAAGTGCGGTGAACTGAGCATTGAACCAGGCGATGTCCTGGTCATGCTGCTGCTGCTACTGAGTAACAAAACTGTCAAATCGGGCTAAATCCTCAGCGGTGCTGCTCGTAGCGGGTAATATCCTCAAAGTGTTGCTGCTCCTGTGCAGCCACGTAGGAATCAAACCGAGTCTCCCAACGATCAAACCTATCAATCAACTGATCAACTGGAGAGTGCTGGTGGAGAGGGACAGGATCAGGAACGGGAGCGGGAGCGGGAGCCTCCTCCTCTCTCGCCCCCTGAGGTTCTTCAGGGTGGAGACGAGTACTGTGAAGGGTGCTGAAGGAATTGTTTGAGTAGAAGGGAGTTGGGAGGTTTGGTGGAATAGGATACTGGAGTTGGTATTTGGTTTCAAGGACATAGGCTATGATGTGTCCTAAGGCTAGATTAGGTTTCCTTTTGTGGCCTGGATCACGGATTGTGGTTAAGTGATCAATGTATCGGAAAAGTAGGTCCGCAATATTAAATTCCCTATGAGCCATGATGTAGAAAGTAGTGAGTGAAAGTAGAGGGGTGATGTGGATTCGGTCGTCGGCTTTTGGAATTACGGAGGTGCAAAGGACATGTTGGATTGTCCTAGCATCTTTGACTAAAAAGATAGTCTCTCCAACATGGTAAGGTACATTGGTCTGGCGAAGGAAATGATTCGCCGTGGACCAGTCAAGATCAGGGTCAGGGGCGATTAGGTGCAGCTTATCACCGGTGGTGGATAGCTGTAAAAGATCAACACAATCCTGATATGTGATTTCGACAGGGCGTCGATTCACATAGGAGGATAGGGCTGTGAAGGTAGGGTTGATGCGAAGGTTTGCGAAAAACTATCGAAGAAACTCTGAATTGAAAGGGAAAGCAAGAGACAGAATGAAGAAAAGGGAGGTGTGAGTGAAAAGATCCATTACCGGGTATGAGATGTGGGTAGGATTGATGATTCTTGAGATAGTGATCCCACATTCTTTGTAACGGTGGTAAGCAGCTTCATCTTCTACTTCCCTGAAATGAGGGTCAATTCTTGCCCTTGAAGAACTCCCAGAAGATTGTCGGATGCGTTTCCCACCAGCCATAGAGAGGACTAAGCAAAAACACAAGAGGAGAAAGGATGAAGAGTGAAAAAGCATGGCTGGAACGGCCTGAATTTAAAGAAACGGCCATATCGTCCTGGCCGATCGAAGAATTGTCCAAGCCGATATGGTTCAATAATTACGTACAGGCCGATTGGTCAGAAAGGTGGTCCGATCGTCCGGGCCGATCAGATATCGGCCATGCCGATTAGACACAGGCGATCGTCCCGAGGAGTCAATCTGGACGACCGTTGAAAAAGCAGATCGTCCGGGCCGATTAGGTGTATCATCCAGGACGATGCACAAGAATTGATCGGACCGGCCGAGGTTAAAACGTTTAAAATGCTTGCCACGTGTATCATCAAGGATGAACAGTGGATCGGCCCGGACGATGGTCCAATAATGGATCGTCCGGGGCAGAATTTAAAGATCAAAACGTGCTGACACGTGGATCGTCCAGGACGATCTAGTGTATCGGCCAGGACGATGCACATAAAATGCATCGGCCAGACGAAAAGTTCTATCGGTCAGGACTATCACCATGAGTTTGATCAAATCGTCCAGGACGATATAGGATCGTCCAGGCCGATGAGATACCCCAAGCACAGAAAAGTTTAGCAGATGGATTTTGAAGAGAATTTGTCACATCGTCCAGGACGATAAAAGTATCGGACCGGCCGATGTGACTTAAAATTGAAATCAAGAGAAGAATGGTGATGATCAAGAACCTCAAAAAATAAAGGAAAAAAAAAACAGTCAATACACAGAAAAATTAAACAGAGAATACAAGGAAAAACAAAAGATGAATATTTTGAATTTTAATTTTTCTAATTAATTTTTTTTTTGTTTTATGGAGGCATCATATGAAAATTCTTTTCAAAAAGTTAAACTTTTAGAGTTCAAAGGGATCAAGAAGTTTAACAAATCCCAATTAGATGAAGGTAGAGCATCTGATTCTGTTAACCCTAGATCGGACATCCTTTAGGGTATAAAATTCTAGGAAAACAGAAATCTAAACTCAGAATAACTAAATAGGATAAAAGATCTATTCAAGACTTATTTACAAAGAAAATATCTCACAAATAATAAAACCAAGGTAGCTTTTCTCAATCATGGAAATTTAAAACAAGTCTTTGAAGGCATCACATAATCAAAGAGTTTTCTAAGTTTTAAGAATTTTACCAAAGAGAGAATAACTTGCATCTAGTGGGCTCATTTGATGCCTCTTGTCATTCTAATTGGCCTTTTGAGCATCTTTTGATTCTTTGATACACTTTTGTGTATATAGCATTTTTCAATTTGGCTTCATTGGCCTCTTTCCCCTTTTTTTTTTTTTTTTTTTTTTTAACTCTTACAAGCTAGAAACTCTTTAATATAACCTTAAAGAAAAACTTGGTTGTGAGTATATCCTCTCAAATATTAGAGAATAGGAGCTCACTCTCTAACATAGGGAAGAACAATCCACAACACAAAATCAAAATCATGTGATAAATGCAATGGCAATATTTCAAAAGCTTGAATGATATCAAGAACTTGGGCTATTATGCATAAGATAAATTAATGTAGCAAGATAAGAAAAAGATCTTAAAAACCATTGGTTAAACTGAGTTTAAACATTTTGTTTAGAGAAGAAAATCATACCACTAAACAAAGTCAGAAGAAGGGAAAAACATCAATAGAATACTCCCTTTAACCAATTTAGAAAAAGCTAAACACTATCTCCAAAACTCCAAAATCTAAAAGCTTTAAAAAAAATTATCATATGGAGGGCCATAGTTAAAGATCACATAAAAACAAAAATAATAAAAACAAAATGAAATTAAAGCAAACTAACACAAAGCAAGCACACAGACTAGCACAAAAACAAAATAAACTAATAACACAAAAAGAATTTCAAGCATGTGATAAAGCAGCGAGTTTAAGCAATTTTGAGCTGCAAGCCTCCTTATGTCCAGTTATCCTAAGCTCCCACGAGGTCTTTGGTGAGAGCACTCCTGCAAAACTCAACAACAGTCAGATTTAGGAACCCAAACAGGTTTGGGATCCTTCTTAGGAACAGTAGAGTGCAATGCAGGTATGGTATGCTGTGAAACATGCATCTTAGGTCTCCACACCCAATGTGTACTACAGTGAACGGTGCAAGTGTGTGAGATGTGTCCTAGCATGCCACATGAGAAACATCTAACTCCAGGAAAAGGATTTCTTAAATGGTTTGAGTTATAATGTCTCTTCCTAGGTTCTGGCTTAAGATCAAAAGTATAAGTCATCCGATTTTTAATATGTATCAAAATCATTTTGAATCCTCAAATTTATTCTTTTTAATGCATCAATCTCAATCCTCAAATTTTTCTCAATCTCTTTAGATTTCTTAAGATCAAAACTAAGTGAGGTGTGTGAATCTTTTAATGCATTATGTTCATCAACTAATTCTAAATGCTTTTTGTTCAACTCATCAGATTCATCAAGAAGAGCCATGTGATTAGAATCAATTGTTGCATGATCTTTAAGAAAAACTTCATGCTCTTTTTGTAGATTTGAATATTCTAATTTTAGACTAGCATGTGTCTTCTTAAGTTTTTTGGATGATGCATGGATTTTTTCACAAATTTCATGTTGCAAACCTATTTTCATGGCTTATGTTTTGATGATTGACAAACACTATCTCTCTTGGACAACTTGTTGCTTCTAACTTTTCAGGAATCGAAGATCGGACGATCAAGAGGAAGCCAAGTCCAGGATCGCGTAGGTTTAGGGTTGAGTCAGTCTGTAATTTTATTTATTACCTTTTGAGTCTACTTGTAATAATCAAAAAGACTGATGCTAAGTAACCCTTCACACACACACTTGAGAGGGTTAGAAATTCTGTTTTTGCCCACATCGGCCCGGTCGATATTTATATCGTCCGGGACGATCAGCTTAAAACAGAAAGTCTAATTAAGAATTCTTAATTAAGGCAGCCGACATTAACATATCGGCCTGGACGATACGTGTATCGGCCAGGACGATAAGCTCAAAATAGAAAGAGATAGCCGCCTTAGACAGTTTAGGCATACTGTATTTTAAATTATCGGTCAGGACGATTCAAGGATCGGTCTGAACGAAATTACCAAATTGATCAGAAAATCAAGGGAGTAATTAAGGAAGATTGATACAATTATATCGGCCTGGACGATCAAGCCAAATTTCAATCGGCCAGGACTGTTCCCAGGGCTGTGGTTAGGACGATTTACCTCTGATTTAAACTAATCGGCCAGGACGATCGTGAGATCGGCCTGGATGACCAAGCCAAATTTCAATCGTCCAGGACTGTTCCCAGAGCTGTGCTCTGGCCGATCTTCCTTGATTTGTACTAATCGGCCAGGCCGATGTCCATATTGGCCTGGACGATAAAGTCGGCTACTTGCAATTAAAGAGCTCCTCTTGAGCTCTTCTGTTTAAAGAGCTCTTCTTCAACGTTTTGGAGAGACCTTTGACTGCTGCCTTGACCTGAGAAGACCTCGAGGAGAGAAAGAGAGAGAGGGAGAGAGAGAGGATCTTGTGAGGGGGTGCTTGTGAGGGGATTCACAAGGGTTGCTCAAGGATCGCTCTGCTTGTCTTTCGTCTGGAGTTTCTCGTCCGTAGAAGGGTCGGTAGAGGTAAGGAGTTTTGCTTTTGGTTGTGGTTCTCTGCCAGCTTCAGGAGGAAGCAAAAGGAGGTAGGTTCTCTGCCTTGCCGGGGTGGCAAAAAGGAGTTTCTTGTGAGGGCTTCTCCGCCTAGCTGTGGGAGCTAAAGGATAGTCACGTTTTATAGTGCAATACTTGGAGGGTGCCACCAAGGAGTGGACGTAGGTCGAGTCGACCGAACCACTATAAATCTTGTGTTCTTATTTTTGCTTCCGCACTTTTAAATTCTGCATTTGGTTTTGTGGTGTGATTTGGTTTGTGAATTATTTCTTTGTCTTAAGAATTTTTAAAATACTAATTCACCCCCCCCCCCCCCCCCCCCCCCCCGCTCTTGGTTAGCTTGGTACTAAGTTCATAGGGCTTAATATCCCGAACGAACTTTCAAGTGGTATCAGAGCGGGATTCGAAAAATTAAGTTTGAAAACTTTTTGAATTTGATCCATGGCTAACGTAGGAAATAGAAACACTACTGAAGGTTATTCGATTACACGACCTCCTCTATTTGACAACTTACCTTTTGATTTTTGGAAAACTCGCATGTCAACGTTTTTACAATCTACTGATTATCACATGTGGATGCTTATTCAAGAAGGTTATTCTCCACATTCTCGTGAAATTAATGGTATTAAAACTGAAGTTGCTTCTATTGAATGGACTTTCGATGAACGTGATTTGGCTCAGTTAAATGCAAAATGTTTGAACTGTTTTTTCTGTGCTTTGAAATCTGAAGATTACATGCATGTTTCAACTTGCAAAACTGGTAAAGAGATTTGGGATAAATTATGCATCACCTATGAAGGTACTAATGAAGTTAAGCAATCCCGTTTGAACTTTCTCTTGCATGACTACGAACTTTTTCGTATGAAACCTCATGAATCGATTTCTAACATGTACACTAGGTTTACTCAGATTGTTACTTCATTGCATGCACTAGGAAAAGAGCTTTCAAATTATGAAAAAGTTAACAAGATTTTGATATGCTTGCCTTCGTCTTATGATGCAAAAATAACTGCAATCACTGAATCAAAAGATTTGAATACTTATTCCATTGATAACTTACTTGGCTCACTCATTGCTTACGAGCAAGGTGTGAATCAATAAAATCTTGATGCAGGTGAGAAGAAAAAGGAGAAAACAATCGCACTGAAGGCGCACAAATCGGATTCTTAATCTTCCGGGTCTGAAAGCGATGAAGTTGCCTTCATCACAAGGCAATTCAAAAACTTTCTAAGGAAGAAACAAAGGCATCATCAAAATTGGAGGAAAGGTAAGGATCACAAATATATTAAAGGATCTTCTGATATTGTTTGTTTTGAATGCAGGAAACCTGGACATGTGAGAGCCGATTGCCCTACACTTCAAGATCAATCAAGCAAAGAAAAGGAAAAAGGTGAGGAGAAAGCCAAGTCAAGGAAGAACAAGAAGAAAATCCAAAGAGGATTTTGGGCAGAATCTGGTACTGATTCCTCTGAGACTGAACCAGAGGAAGAGACTACGAATTTGTGTTTCATGGGAGAAAATCAAAGTGATGAAGAAGAGGTATGTAAACCAACCTATGATGAATTATTTGAAATTTGTGAAAAAATTCATGCATCATACAAAAAACTTAAGAAAACTCATGCTAGCCTAAAATTAGAACATTCAAATCTACAAAAAGAGCATGAAGTGTTTCTCAAAGACCATGCAACGATTGATTCAAATCACATGGCTCTCCTTGATGAATTTGATGAGTTGAACAAAAAGCATTTGGAATTAATTGATGAACATAATGCATTAAAAGTTTCACACACCTCACTTAGTTTTGATCTTAAGAAATCTAAAGATCTTGAAAAAAATTTGAGGATTGAGATTGATGCCTTAAAGAGAACAAATTTGAGGATTCAAAATGATCGGATGACTTCCACTGTTGATCTTAAGCCAAAACCTAGGAAGAGGCATTATAACTCAAATCATCTAAGAAATCCCTTTCCTGGAATTAGATGTTTCTCATGTGGCATGCTAGGACACATCTCACACACTTGCACCGTTCATCGTAGTACTCATTGGGTGTGGAGACCTAAAATGCATGATTCACAGCATACCTTACCTGCATTACATTCTACTTTTTCTAAGAAGGATCCCAAACCTATTTGGGTTCCTAAATCTGACTGTTGTTGAGCTTTGCAGGTGTGCTCTCACCAAAGCCCTCGTGGGAGCATAGGATAACTGGACATATGGAGGCTTGCAGCTCAAAAATTGCTTAAACTCGCTGCTTTATCACGTGCTTGAAACATTAGTTTTGTGTGTCTTTTTATTTTATTTTTTATTTTATTTTTTCTAGTTTTTGTGCTCACTTTGTATTGATTTTAGTTTGCTTTATTTTTCATTTGTTTTGTTTTGTTTACATGTTGCTCTTTCCACTGCTGAAGCTGAATACATTGCTCTTGGAAGTTGTGTGGCCCAAGTCCTTTGGTTGAAACAACAGGTATTGGATTTAGGATTACATGTAAGTACCATCTCAATCTTTTGTGACAATACTAGTGCCATATGCATCTCTAAGAATCCTATCCAACATTCAAGGACTAAACACATTGACATTAGGCATCACTTCATTAGAGATCATGTGACTAAGGGAGACATTGAGTTACACAATGTGACAATTGAAAATCAACTAGCAGACATCTTTACTAAACCACTGGCCTCTGATACTTTCAGCTCTTTAAGGACCAGGTTGGGTGTGATTGACATAAATGCATGAAACTTTTTACTGTCTTTTGTTTTTCTTTCTTTTGCTTTTGTTTCCTGTTTTGTTATTTTAGTTCTTTTTTGTGTTTTTTTTTCCTTTTTGTCTCCTTTTACTTAGTTTTCAAAATCATGGCTAATATGGTATTATATTCCTTATCCTTGCTTTTGGGAACTTGTAGTCAATATGCTTTTATCTACTCAATCTCTTAGATGGTAGAAATATTTTGTGATTGTGTCGCATTCTCTAACCTATTTTAGTGGCATAGTTATCTTCTTTAATCAAAAATCTCTCTCAAGTTAAAGATTGTTTATAGAATTGAGATCTTTTCTTAAACTTGCTTAAAAAAACTCTATCTTATATTTATAATGTTTAAAGTTTTTTTTCACATCAAAATTGCTCGTTACTCTTGTCCTTGATTATTGATTCGGCTTGTGATAACTCTTCCTTTGGTTAGAGAGAGTGCTCTTATTCTCTAATATATGAGAAGATCTATTCACAACTTTGTCTTTAAAAGATCATAAAAGAGACTATAGCTTGCAAAAAAAAAAAAATGGCCAATGATGCCAATAAAAGATGCGCAAAGCGCCAAATTGAAAAATATAGAATACACAAAGTGTATCAAAAGATGCGCAGTGTGCCAACTAATTGTCAAGAGGCATAAAATGAGCCCACTCCAAAACAAGCTACTCTCTCTTTTTAAATCTTTTAGAACTTAGAAGTGTTGGTTATCAAAGACTTGACTTCGATTAAATTGCGATTGTGATAAATTTACTCTACCTCATTATTGTATGAAGATAATTTTTTCTTAAGCCTAGTGATAAGTAAATTCTTTTTTTTCTCATAACCAATTAATTTCTTGAGTTAGGTCATTGATTTCAAAAGACAATTCTACCCTAAAAAATGTCTAAGCTAAGGGTAGCCATGATCGGATATTCTACTATTCTATAGATTGATGAGCTTATTAACACATTAACTCACAAATTTTTGAATCAATCACATGGAATGCTATATCATGTTCATGCCTTGGTTAAAAAAGAAAAAAAAAAAGGGGGCGGGGGGGTCTCTTTGCTTTGCTTTCTTGAATCCTCCTTTTTGATATGTCAAAAGGGGGAGAAGTTTACGAGGTTCTTTTTTACATCAATCCTGAATTTTTTCCATTAATTGTTTTCGTAGTGGTTTGCCATCATCAAAAAGGGGGAAATAGTTGCAAACCTATTTTTATGGCTTATGTTTTGATGATTGACAAACACTATCTCTCTTGGACTACTTGTTTCTTCTAACTTTTCAGGAATCGAAGATCGGACGATCAAGAGGAAGCCAAGTCCAGGATCGCGTAGGTTTAGGGTTGAGTAAGTCTGTAATTTTATTTTTTACCTTTTGAGTCTACTTGTAATAATCAAAAAGACTGATGCTAAGTAACCCTTCACACACACACTTGAGAGGCTTAGAAATTCTGTTTTTTCCCACATCAGCCCGGCCGATATTTATATCGTCCGGGACGATCAGCTTAAAACAGAAAGTCTAATTAAGGATTCTTAATTAAGGCAGCCGATATTAACATATCGGCCTGGACGATACGTGTATCGGCCAGGACGATAAGCTCAAAATAGAAAGAGATAACCGCCTTAGACAGTTTAGGCATACTATATTTTAAATTATCGGGCAGGACGATTCAAGGATCGGCCTGGACGAAATTACCAAATTATGCCTTAATTGATCAGAAAATCAAGGGAGTAATTAAGGATGATTGATACGATCATATCGGCCAGGACGATCGTGAGATCGGCCTGGACGATCAAGCCAAATTTCAATCGGCCAGGACTGTTCCCAGGGCTGTGGTCAGGATGATTTACCTCTGATTTGAACTAATCGGCCAGGACGATCGTGAGATCGGCCTGGACGATCAAGCCAAATTTCAATCGTCCAGGACTATTCCCAGAGCTGTGCTCTGGCCGATCTTCCTTGATTTGTACTAATCGGCCAGGCCGATGTCCATATCGGCCTGGACGATAAAGTCGGCTACTTGCAATTAATGAGCTCCTCTTGAGCTCTTCTATTTAAAGAGCTCTTCTTCAATATTTTTGAGAGACCTTTGGCTGCTGCCTTGACCTGAGAAGACCTTGAGGAGAGAAAGAGAGAGAGGGAGAGAGAGAGGATCTTGTGAGGGGGAGCTTGTGAGGGGATTCACAAGGGTTGCTCAAGGATCGCTCTGCTTGTCTTTCGTCTGGAGTTTCTCGTCCGTAGAAGGGTCGGTAGAGGTAAGGAGTTTTGCTTTTGGTTGTGGTTCTCTGCCAGCTTCAGGAGGAAGCAAAAGGAGGTAGATTCTCTGCCTTGCCGGGGTGGCAAAAAGGAGTTTCTTGTGAGGGCTTCTCCGCCTAGCTGTGGGGGCTAAAGGAGAGTCACGTTTTGTAGTGCAATACTTGGAGGGTGCCTCCAAGGAGTGGACGTAGGTCGAGTCGACCGAACCACTATAAATCTTGTGTTCTTATTTTTGCTTCCGCACTTTTAAATTCCGCATTTGGTTTTGTGGTGTGATTTGGTTTGTGAATTTATTTCTTTGTCTTAAGAATTTTTAAAATACCAATTCACCCCCCCCCCCTTTTGGTTAGCTTGGGACTAAGTTCATAGGGCTTAACATCCCGAACGAACTTTCATTTCAAACATCACATACCTCTTCCTCATCAATTTGATTTTCTCCCATGAAACATAAATTCGTAGTCTCTTCCTCTGGTTCAGTCTCAGAGGAATCAGTACCAGATTCTGCCCAAAAACCTCTTTGGATTTTCTTCTTGTCCTTCCTTGACTTGGCTTTCTCCTCACCTTTTTCCTTTTCTTTGCTTGAGTGATCTTGATGTGTAGGGCAATCGGCTCTCACATGTCCAGGTTTCCTGCATTCAAAACAAACATCATCAGAAGATCCTTTAACATGTTTATGATCCTTACCTTTTCTCCAACTTTGTTTCTTCCTTAGAAAGCTTTTGAATTGCCTTGTGATGAAGGCTACTTCATCGCTTTCCGACCCGGAAGATTCAGAATCCGATTTGTGTGCCTTCAGTGCGATTGTTTTCTTCTTTTTCTTCTCACCTGCATCAAGATTTCTTTGATTCACCCCTTGCTCGTAAGCAATGAGTGAGCCAGGTAAGTTATCAATGGAATAGGTGCTCAAATCTTTAGATTCAGTAATTGTAGTGATTTTTGCATCATAAGACGAAGGCAAGCATCTTTAAATTTTGTTAACTTTTTCATAATTTGAAAGTTCTTTTCCTAGTGCATGCAATGAAGTAACAATCTGAGTAAACCTAGTGTACATGTCAGAAATCGATTCATGAGGTTTCATACAAAAAAGTTCGTAGTCATGCAAGAGAATGTTTAAACGGGATTGTTTAACTTTATTGGTACCTTCATAGGTGATGTACAATTTATCCCAAATCTCTTTACCGGTTTTGCAAGTTAAGACACGCATGTAATCCTCAGATTTCAAAGCACAGAAAAAATAGTTCAAACATTTCGCATTTAATTGAGCTAAATCACGTTCATCAAAAGTCCATTCAGTAAAAGCAATTTTAGTTTTAACACCATTAATTTCACGAGAAGGTGAAGAATAACCTTCTTGAATAAGCATTCACATGCGATAATCAGTAGATTATAAAAATGTTGACATGCGAGTTTTCTAAAAATCAAAATGTAGGTTATCGAACAGGAGAGGTCGGGTAATGGAATACCCTTCTGTAGTGTTACGATTCCCAATGTTAGCCATGGATCAAAAATTCAAAAGCTTTTAAAAACTTATTTTATGAAAACCGCTCTGATACCACTTGAAAGTTCGTTAGGGATGTTAAGCCCTATGAACTTAGTCCCAAGCTAACCAAGAGGGGGGGGGGGTGAATTAGTATTTAAAAAAAACTTCTTATCACAAAGAAATAAAATCACAAACCAAATCACACCACAAGGAATTAATGCGGAATTAAAAAAAGTGCGGAAGCAAAAATAAGAACACAAGATTTATAGTGGTTCGGTCGACTCGACCAACGTCCACTCCTTGGAGGCACCCTCCAAGTATTGCACTACAAAACGTGACTCTCCTTTAGCCCCCACGGCTAGGCGGAGAAGCCCTTACAAGAACCTCCTTTTTGCCACCCCGGCAAGGCAAAGAACTTACCTCCTTTTGCTTCCTCCTGAAGCTGGCAGAGAACAAAAACCAAAAGCAAACTCTTACCTCTACCGACCCTTCCATGGACGAGAAACTCTAGACGAAGACGAAGCAGAGCTATCCTCGAAGCAACCCTTGTGAATCCCCTCACAAGCTCCCCCTCACAAGATCCTCTCTCTCTCCTCTCTCTCTTTCTCTCCTCAAGGTCTTCTCAGGTCAAGACAGCAGCCAAAGGTCTTTTAAAATGTTGAACAAGAGCTCTTAAATAGAAGAGCATCAAAGGAGCTCATTAATTACAAGTTGCCGATAATATCGTCCAGGCCGATCTGGATATCGGCCTGGCCGATCAGTACAAATCAAAGAAGATCGCCCAGAGCATCGCCCTGGATGCAAAACTGGACGATTGAGAATTGGCTTCATCGTCCAGGCCGATCTAACTATCGTCCTGGCCGATCAGTTCAAATCAGAGGAAAATCATCCTGACAATAGCCCTGAATACGAGCTGGCCGATATTGATCGTCCTGAAGTAACTTAAGGTTTTTGACTAGATTGTCCTGGCCGATCCTGCGATCGTCCAGGACGATATGATCATATCAATCATCCTTAATTACTCCCTTGATTTTCTGATCTATTAAGGCATAATTTGGTAATTTCATCTAGGCTGATACGTGGATCGTCCCGGTCGATAATTTAAATTTACAGTATACCTTAATTGACTATGGCGGCTACTTCTTTCCATTTTGTGCTTATCGTCCTGGCCGATACACGTATCGTCCAGGCCGATATGTTAATGACGGCTGCCTTAATTAAGAATCCATATTTAGACTTTTTGTTTTAAGCTGATCGTCCAAGACGATATTAATATCGGCCTGGCCGATGTGGGCAAAAATAAAAATTATAATTCTCTCAAGTGTGTGTGTGTAGGGTTACTTAGCATCAGCCTCTTTGACCATTACAAGTAGACTCAAAAAGAGAAAAAGAAAAGTACAGACTGACTCAACCCTAAACCTACGCAATTCTGAACTTGGCTTCTTCATGATCGTCCGATCTTCGATTCCTGAAAAGTTAGAAGCAACAAGTAGTCCAAGAGAAGTAGTGTTTGTCAATAATCAAAACACAAGCCATGAAAAAAAAGATTTGCAACATTTGAGGCAGAGGCTGTTCTCCCTTTAGAGGTACAGCTTCCCTCTCTAAGAGTTGCAGTTAATAATAGTATCACATCTGAACAGAACGCCTAACTTCGACTAGAAGAACTCGAAGGTTTAGAAGAGAAGCGACACCCGGCTCAACAGAACCTCGAGTTATTTAAATCCCGTATGGCTCAAGCACATGATAAATTAGTCTGCCCTAGAACCTTTCGAGTAGGAGAGCTTGTGTTGGTCTTACGTAGACCTATCTTGACTCATCGAAGGTTTGGGGGTAAATTTGAGCCTACCTGGGAAGGTCCTTTTGTGGTAGAGAAAGTCTACCAAGGAGGATCTTACCAATTGGTGGATTGTAAGGGTGAGCATCCTATGTTACCCATCTATGGACGTTTTCTGAAAAAATACTATGTGTAATGACGTTGTTATGATGATTTTGCAATAAAATTACAAATTTCTCAGAAAATACGTTGTTCTCAAGTTTTTGAATGTCACATATTGTACTGGGTCCAAATGATTTGTATACTTTTGAAAATCCAAATTGAAAGGTTGCAAGATTTGAAATAATTGAGATGTTCTATAATACTATTGTAGAATTGTCCTTTTATTGATTTTACTTTTTTCACATATAATGATCCAATATAAAAAACAAAATTCCCAGTGGAATATATGTAAGTTATAAGGATCATCTATAAATGAAGGAAATGATAAATTTCAATACAAAGAATTTCAAGACTGTCAATCTTCCAAATTCATCTCTATCCGAAATCAAAAGCTCAAATCACATTAAATTCAATAAAAATTCAAAGTTCAATTCCAATTCAAATCAAAGAAGAAATTTTCTAGTCTTTTAAGATTAATTGTTAGTTCCCGTGCTTCTTTTCCTTAGGATTAGATCCACTATAGTTGGAGAACGCCCCTCGTGGCACCATCCTAGTGTAAATTTTAAATCTTAAATCTGATCCTCTATAGTTAGGTGTGAGTCCCCAAACTTAGGCTTCCTTTCCATATGATCTTCTGATCCTCTGAGGTTAGGTGTGAGTCCCCACACTTAGGCATCCTTTCCTCACGATCATCCGCTAGAGTTGGAGAACTCCCCTCGTGGCACGATCCTAGTGTAAATTTTAAATATTAAATCTGATCCTCTATGGTTAGGTGTGAGTCCCCACACTTAGGCTTCCTTTCCATATGATCTTCTGATCCTCTGAGGTTAGGTGTGAGTCCACACACTTAGGCATCCTTTCCTCACGATCATCCGCTAGAGTTTGAGAACGCCCCTCGTGGCACCATCCTAGTGTAAATTTTAAATCTTAAATATGATCCTCTATGATTAGGTGTGAGTCCCCACACTTAGGCTTCCTTTCCATATGATATTCTAATCCTCTGAGGTTAGGTGTGAGTCCCCACACTTAGGCATCCTTTCCTCACGATCATCCGCTAGAGTTGGAGAACGCCCCTCGTGGCACCATCCTAGTGTAAATTTTAAATCTTAAATCTGATCCTCTATGGTTAGGTGTGAGTCCCCACACTTAGGCTTCCTTTCCATATGATCTTCTGATCCTCTGAGGTTAGGTGTGAGTCCCCACACTTAGGTATCCTTTCCTCACGATCATTCGCTAGAGTTGGAGAACGCCCCTCGTGGCATCATCCTAGTGTAAATATTAAATCTGATCCTCTATGGTTAGGTATGAGTCCCCACACTAAGGCTTCCTTTCCATATGATCTTCTGATCCTCTGAGGTTAGGTGTGAGTCCCCACACTTAGGCATCCTTTTCTCACGATCATCCGCTAGAGTTGGAGAACACCCCTCGTGGCACCATCCTAGTGTAAATATTAAATCTGATCCTCTATGGTTAGGTATGAGTCCCCACACTTAGGCTTCCTTTCCATATGATCTTCTGATCCTCTGAGGTTAGGTGTGAGTCCCCACACTTAGGCATTCTTTCCTCACGATCATCCGCTAGAGTTGGAGAATGCCCTTCGTGGCACCATTCTAGTGTAAAACTTAAAATTTTAAACCTTCTAAGATTAGATATAATCTATTCCAATGGTTGCTCTCATTTCTTAGAAGATGCCCTCTAGTTTGTTGAGTTAGGTGTAAGTGCCCCCTTTATGGCTTCCTTTCTCTTGGACTAGAAAGAAGACTCTAGTCTTATCAAAACCATTTTCAAAACAAAATCAAAACCAAACTCTCAATTCCTTCCGAAATACATTCAAATCATTGCATTCAACTTTTCTATATCTTGGCTTTATTTAATAATGCTAATTTCATTAGTAATTATTTGCTCAAGTCATCATTATCAATATCGACTCTTAAATCAATTAATCAATCCAAATCCTTCAATCAATCAACTCAAATTTCTTTATAAAATTTTCATTCTGATTTTCTATCAAACATCAAAATTTCTTCAATTTATATATATTCAAATTTTCAATTTCAATGCTGGATCTAGTTAATCATTTCGGTCAATGCCAATACGCACGATAAACTTTGGCAAGTTTATCATGCCTATTGGAGGTCCATTTGTTGACCTCATTATTCGAAGTCAATTTTCCTGGATTCGACTCTAGCAACTAAGTTTTTGTATCCTAGTGTAGACGTCGCCCATAGGATTTCCCTTAGGTGGACGCCCACTGATGTAGCATCGACTCGAGCCTATCACTCAACTCGAATCGAAATCAATTCAATCCAATTTCAATT
The DNA here is from genome assembly GCA_022539455.1 of Dendrobium nobile. Classification (NCBI taxonomy): domain Eukaryota; kingdom Viridiplantae; phylum Streptophyta; class Magnoliopsida; order Asparagales; family Orchidaceae; genus Dendrobium; species Dendrobium nobile. The sequence goes on along the minus strand of CM039736.1, from coordinate 35,865,714 downwards.
CAACTCCAAAATAAACTCAAATCAAACTCGATTTATGATTCGTCAATGTCGATCGACTCAATCTAATTCATTTTTGATCAATTAATATATCATTGGGCTTAAATCAACTCACCAATTGAAGCAAAATCAAATCAAATTATCTCAAATTGAGTTAAATTTCAATGGCCCTGATTAGCGCGTTTGACTCGTCATGAGCTAACGACATTAGTTAATTAAATAAATGGATGCAAATTAGTTTAATTTAAAATGTTCACTAACTTCGTTTAGTTTAAATATATCATTTTTTTATTAAAATAAATTACCTATATTTTAAAGATAAAATGTCTTTTTTTTTAAGGTATGTCATAATAATCTACTCAATTTTTTTGTATCAATTCCTAAAATCCTAGCCATTGTCTTGAATTAAAATGAGAAGGAGAATGTGTAGTTAGCAGGCCGGTCTAACCATCCCCCACATCCTCTCTCATTCTCTCTTCTCTTAGCATTTTGAAAACCACCCAGCCCCAACTCCTCCCCATTGGCAGGATCTCTCTCTCGGCAACTGAAAAGAACGTCCTGCTCTTCCTTTCATTCGCAAAACTGCCCCTTGCACTCTCTGAATACGCACGAACCCAACTCCCACGATCCTTCTCTCTCACGGTTTTTACACATCTGCTCTCTCTCATTTTTTTTTTTCACGAACTGCTCCCTCTCCCACCGATACACTCTCTGGATTTGCAAATTCCGAACTCCCTCTCACGAGAAACCCCAGTTCGCAAGAAGCCCTCAACCCACCCGTCAACTCCCAGGTCCGAACGCCCCTATCTCTCTGACTGTTCGGAAGAATGTCGTATGGCCCTTGTGTCCTCTAACTCTCTCTCCCCGGCAATTCGCACATCTCCCAGCACTCCCTCTCAGAAGTTGAAACGAACTCTCTATCCCTATCAGCAGTTCGCAAGCCTCATCTCCATCTCGATTTGCAATTCCAAGGACGAATACACAGAAGCTCTCCGCCCATCTCCTCTCTGAACTCCAGCCTCTATCTCCAGCAAGTTTGTGAAATCCCCCAGCCTTATTTCGCACGCATAGAAGCTTCTCGTTCGGTTCTCCTCTCCAATTCGCGTGAGAAGCTCACAGTCCGTCGCTCCTTTTATTCGCACAAAACAAAACTTCCGTCCCTACACATTGCCATTCGCACACACAGATCGCGAATCCTGTCTCCAGCTTGTCGTTTCTTCTGCCCAGGTTGACTTCAGAAACCTTCTCAATCTTTGGTAATTTCTTCTACATTTTCCACATTCTTTTTCTTCTTCCTCTTCTTTGTTGTTTAGAGAAGTGATTTGCTTTGTGATATGGTGAGAAATGTGATAATCTAAAGAAACAAAATCAGTAATGTTTATCAATCATTTTTGTAAAAAAAAAAATGCATTTGTTTTAATTTTGTTTACTCATAAAAGTCTTAGATTCATTAATTGTTTCATAGCTTATATAAAAATCATGTTCTGTTATATTTAGTGATCAATGAGGCATACTGTGTTGAAATCTTCCTATTGATCGTTGCATTCCAACTAAATACATGTCAATTAAATTGTATTTCATATATCCATATCTATTATATCTCATATCATTTATTTATGACATTAAATAAAGCTCTTATTTGTGATATAGGTTATATGTTTATGACTTGTAGTTTCAATATAAAATAGATACGAATTTATCCATACATAATTGTTTTATATTTCAATAATGGGTATTTATTTTTTTCATTTTATTCTTTTTATTCAACACAATGCTGCATACTTTATATTAGATAATTCTCTTTGAGTTTTAGAAGATAATTTAAAGTCATTTCAAAATTTTAGCATATGCATTTGTAGCCTTTTTTGAGATAAAACTTGTGGAAGATAATTCAAAGTTTATCAAGTATGTGTTAAAGTTATAAAAATGTGAAATATGTAATGGAACAAAGTGTGTTGAAATGTGTTAGTAAAAGTATGACGTGTTGAAGTGAAAGTGTGTGTATATGAAATATACGAACTTTGAAAAAGTAGGTTTGGAAGGGTAAAATGTATGTTATTTTTGAAAGGCAAAAAGTATATGTGCATTGAAAATCGCATCAAGTGTTTTCTAAAAAGTAAAGTGAAAGTGAAAGGTATAGATTGTAAAAAAATGGAATATATGTGTGTGAGCTTTAATTAGTGAAGTATATGGATTGTGAAAAGTAGTAAGTGTTTTGGAATGGCAAGATGTTATGTAAGAAAGGTTGAAAAGTGAAACTTGTAAGTATTTTGAAAAATGGAGTTCAAGTGTACTTTCAAAAGTAAAGGTTCCAAAAGCAAAGCAATAGAACCGGTGTTCAAGCCCGAAGAAAGGTACGTCTTTATTTTCAAAAAAAATCAATTATTTCATTATTATTTATTAAATGTGCTTTCTAATCCCTATTTTTCTTGTTTATTTGCATGAACTGCGAGGAATGGTACGGGTTGAGGGAACAAAAGTATAAGGAACTAAAGGCGTCAGTCGCCTCTATCCAACCAGGTAGAGGTGCTACGGGCGGAACCACCGGGTCGTAGCCCCCGGTGACTGTGAGTATTTCTAAACTTAGAAAACCTTTAGGGACCCCTTGATGTGGTGTGCGCAAACCCTTCCTTTTTAGGTCCTTGTAGTAACTTCAATTTATTAGATTTATTTTTATTTTATCATAGATCCGTAAATCCTTTTTCTATGTACGAAAAGACCTAAGGGTAAGTAATAACAAAGATTTTCACCTATATAATAGTAGTGACACTTAAGGACAAAAATTAAGGACCGGCTCTTAGAAAACTTAGACTTAGGATGCATGTACACTTTAGGGTAGAGACATATAACATAGAAAACTTAGTGACATTCATTATTATTATTATTATTATTATTATTATTACTATTATTTTATTTTATTTTATTTTTACTTATTTATTTAACAAATTAAATTTAATTAATTAAAAATTTTCTTCTAAATAATAATTGATTTAGGATATATCAAAACCACACCTTCTAATACACACACTTAGAATTGTTTGTTAGGACAACCAACTTTAGCTTTAGGTTAGGCCGGTGTTTATTTCCTTATTGCACTGTGACGGGCTTTTTCTCGAGTTTCATTGCATGTTGGTTGTAAAATTGTTGGTGTGTTTGTTTATTTACTTTTGCTGTACTCTGTGTTGTGATTTGACTGACGATTAGATTACCTATAGGTTAGGAGTGATCTGGGTTGTTAACAAGATTTCTTGCAGGTGGCCACACTCGTGCAGGGCAGAAAAAGGGGGCTAATTAATCAAAAAATTTATATAAATGCTACAGGTACTCCAATTGCCTAGCCCCCAAATAAAAAGGAGTGTGGCCAAGTGTGGCTAATTGATTTAATTTAAATGCGAATATATAACTGCTTGGGATGATTTTTATCTAAATTTCTTAGGATAACCCTGCAGGTGGACTAGATTTTTCTTCTCTTTCTGTGAAATGAAATGTAATGTAAATATAACATATCAAGAGTCAAAATTGTGAAAGTGATTTTGAAAATGGGATATCACATTCAATTTGGAATCTGAAGAAAAGAGAATATACCTTAAAGGATTATTCTCTTTTATTTGGAAAGCCAAATTAGGAAGATTTAATATTCAAATAGAAAAGAAAATACCCCTCTTAGGGATGAGTTTCTTTTCATTTGGATATCCAGAACACGGCGGACCCGAGAAGCTCATAGAAAAGAAAAGATAGAACGAGAAGATTGAAGAAAGAAGATGAAGAAAAAAAGATTCAAGGAACAGTATATCCAAGTTCAAAAATCACTTGCGTCATTCTTAGGATTAGAATCCGGGTTTTTTGTTAGTGGTGCCCGGCCACTTTACGTTTTTGCAAATTCTGGGTGTAATATGGACATTGGACATTGGACATTATATTTTGGATTATTTAATTTGATTGTTTATATTGTTTGTGCAGTAGAATTTTTTTTAGGACTCTTGCATGCCGTGTTTTCTTTTAGTTTGGATACGAATCGGAGTGCTTTTTTTTCGTAAGGGTACGCTCAAAATTCTTTTACTTGAAATTCTAATAAAAGTTTTAGGCTCACATAGTAACTCTAACGATCTAAGAAGTAAGCTCGGGACCGCCGAGAGTCAGCATAAGCATATTATTACTTTATCTTCTTTGTTAGGCACCTCCCCGCCTGCGGGTTCTGGCAGACCACTTGACCTATGAGGGTGCAGTTTTGTCAAGGGGAAGTTGTGCAATCTCTAGGGAAAAACCTATTTTCTAAGCCTAATTTTAAAACTGCTTCATATTTATTTTATGCATTCGAGTCAATTGGCATGCATCGCATTAGATACAAATTAAAAAGAGTCTAAAATATAAATTGCATTTTTAGACATTTTTCACCCTACATAAGTTGAGGGGCCAATTAGGATCTGTCTTAGATGTCAACCCTCAATTCCTTAAAACTTAAATAACATCCCTACCCAGCTTTCATAAGAGATTGGACACATGGTTTTAAAGCGCTTAGGTGGTTAGCTGACTCCCCAATCAAGGCCGGGGTAAGTACAGATTTGCACTTCATTAGTTAGGTTCGGGTCACTACTTTGTAGTACCCAAATTAGATTTAGGTTCTGAGGCAGATTCTTTTTAGATCTTAAGTCCTCGCCCTCCAGGAATATAATCCCAACTTTCTAATAAAATATCAATTTAAACATAAAATCTCTCTCTTAAAATGTAAAGCCCAATATAGGATAGACTGAGGTTGCCTCTAAGCTTCTCAGAATCCGGCTCCTCCTACTTTTACTCCTTTGACTCGCTAATAAATGTTCCACATTGAGCTTTCTCCTTGAAAAATTCCTACTTCTATTTCCTTATCTTCTACTTTGTAGTCAAAAGGGTATGAAATCACTGCTTTAATCGAGAGTTTTCTTAGGAGCTTCTCTCATAGGATGTAATTAACTATAGGGGCTTGCCTCTATAGGGATTTGAGAACCCCAGACTAAAATAAACCTTGTTTTATTCGTATAAAACAAGGGAAGAATCTTTGGGAACGTAGATATTTTTAAAACCTTATTTCTAATTTTGAATAGACTTGTAGAATGTTATTATTATCTTTTCAGATAATATAATATTATACTTGTTATATTCAACTTTAGAAAAAATGAATTTTATAAAACTCATTCTCGCTTTTGGATATCTTGAAGAATGTAATGTTCATCTTTTAAGATGATATAATATTCTTCTTGCCATATCTAAATAAAAGAATGAATAAACTTTTTTAAAAAATATATTTCTATCTTTAAACATATTCTATAGAATTTCATGTTCATCTTTTGAGATGATATGTTATTCTTTGAGCTATGTTTGATTATAGAAATATTAATTTTTAAAACCTTATTCTGATATTGAATCCATTGTTGAATATTATGTCAGCCTCTCGAGACTGTACTTTATTCTCAATGTAGTATTCGATTACAAATTAGGAGAAAATCAAATCTGCGGTGTGACACAATTTTTCCCACCACGATGTCCCGAGAGATGTGTGGGATGATATATAAATTACTGTCCATCATCCCATAATGATTAATATAGTATCATGTTCTAATCATCCCAAATAATCATCAAATCATACAAGATGATATGTACAAATACTTGAACTGATCACATAGGGCAATGATGATCATATTGGCTCAAACGGTTCTTTTGCACTAATCTTGCAAAATGATCTCAGGATTATAATTACAATCTTTAAGGATAAAATAAATTTTTAGATTTTTTTAGGTCCTCTATTTAAGCTTTCTCAAAAGACATTGTATGTGTCTTTTATATGCATTGAGTTTTTGTTCTTCTAGTGTAAACTTGAAGAGGGAGCCTTGAAAGGCAGGTAGGAAAGGGCAGAGTTTAAGAGGGAGAATATCCTTGGGGGTTTCTAGGGAGTGTAAAGTGGGTTTCACATGGTTGCTCCAGTAAAATTTCACTTAGTATTATTATATTCAAGGCTTTTCTTGAGGGAGGTTTTGGGAAGAAGAAGATCTCTTTGGTGTCAAAGGACTTAGCTAATCCATCAGACTGGGGAAGTTGAAAGTCATTAAAGGCTCTCTGCCAGTAAATATATTTGTGGTTCTTTTCCATCACCTAGAGGATGAAAAGGGATTTAAGGTTCTCTACCATCTCTTAGAGGGAGAAAAGGGATTACGATCCTTTTTCGTATCGGGTTGGTGAAAGAGATTTTAAATTGGCTTATCCGCCTAGTTGTGGGGGCTAAAGGAGAGTCACTATGGGTTTAGTGCAATACATAGGGTGGGTGACTCTTGGGAGTGGACGTAGGCTAGGTTGACCCAACCATAAAAAATCTATGGTGTGTTTGTTCTTGGTTTAATTTTTTCATACTTTATTTTCTGCATTTACTTTTGTGATAACTTGATGGTTGAAAATCTCTGATTTTCTATTATTGTAAAATTACTTCGCTTCTACATCAATGGATTAAATTATCTATTTTAGATGTTGAAAAAACTTTTAAAATGGTATTTTTCTTTATGTTAAATAGTTTTTTTAAAACATCAATTCACTCCCCTCCCTCCTCTTGGTCATCCTCTGGACTAGTTTTATATGGTCTAACAACCTTTACGAACTTTTAAGATGTAATGTGGGTGTTTTCAAATGGTCACTGCAAGCAAGCTTGGACCTTGATTCTTTTAGATGGATCTATGGATCCACTTGGGCTACTATGGACAGAAAAATTTCAAGGTTAAAGATCAAGGTTCTCTGCCTGCATTAGGAGATAGAAAAAGGATTGTATGGTACTTTATTTTAACTAGGAGGTTAAAAAAGTATCCAAGTTCACTGCCTTCACCAAGAGGGTTAAAAGAGCTTCCAAGGTTCTTTGCCTCATTAGGAGGGTGAAAAGGATTGTAGTTCTCCTTCACATAGGGTTGGTGGAAATGATTCGTATGAGGTATTCTATGCCTTGCTATTGAGGCTAATGGTAATACACTAAAATTTAGTATAATACTAGAGAGGACTTTGGAGAGTAGACATATGTCATTATTGATGGAACGACTATTAAATTATGGTGTGCTCATTAAATTTTTTTTATATTTTATTTTTAGCTCTTTCTTTTATGCAATTTTTTTTCTTGAAAAAAACAAGTTGAAAATGTTGTGGTTGATATTAGATTTATTTGATTAAATTAACAAAATCATTGTTATTGTTGTTATTTTATTAGCTTTTACATTGGGTGATCAAAAAACTAATTAAAGTTTTTTAAAATATCAAAAAGACTTTTCTTTTTTATCTTTTTAAATAGCCAATTTACCCCCCTCTTAGTGTGTCTAACGCAATTCAATGAGGCTTCACACCCTTCATTAAACTTTTAATCTATATCAGAGCGGGTCATACAAGTAGTACTTTAGCAAACCTTTAGAAAATATGATCCATGACACACTTTGGAAATAAAATCACCATGGAAGGTAATTCAATAACTTGTCCACCCCCTTTTTATAATATTATATTTGATTTGTTAATATTTTGCTTGTCTACTTTCATGTAATAAAATAATTTTTGTATATGGCATATGATTCAATAGGGATAATTTACACCTTTCGAATTCATTAAGGGAGTTAAAGTAGAGACACCTTTCATTTAATTTAGTAATTTGGATAGAAATTTTGATCAATTGAATGCTAAATTTTTAAACTATTTTTTCTGTGCACCTAAGTCTTAAGATTATATGAGAGTTTCCACCTATACGTCTGGCAAAAACATTTAGGGTAGAATAACCATTGTGTAAAAAGGTACTAGTGAAGTCAAATAATCTAGGTTGAACATTTTATTGAATGTTTACCAACTTTTTTCCATGAAACCTAATGATACTATCTCGAAAATTTACAAACACAAAGAATATTTATAAAATTTTGTATTATCTATTTAATAACTATGATATAAAAGTAAGTGAAATATAAAAATTTAATTATTTCAATGTTTATTATATTGATAATTTACTTGGATAACTCATTATATATGTGAAAAGTGAGAGTCAAATACTTTTGGATATTTGTGACAACAAGAAGAAGAAAGCTGGGGCACTAAAAGCCAATGATTCAAAAAGTTATAACTCTACAACATATGAAAATCATGACAAAGCATTGATGACTCACTTATTCAAGAGATTTCTAAAGAGAAAGCATTGATATCATCAAGAAAAAATAAAATATATAATTAATAAAAGTGCAAAGGTTTCCTTAGAGGTTATTTATTTTGAAAACAGGAAACCAATTCACTTAAAGTCAAATTACCATGACCTAAAAGCCCAACCAATCAATGACAAGGGTGAGGAGAAGATTAAGGTCAAAAAGTGGTAGAAAAGGATTCAAAAGGCATTTTGGGAAAATTCAACTTTGGGCTAATCATTATCAAAAGTGGAAAGGAGGTAACTAATTTCTGCTTTATGGCAAATGACCGACTTGATCATTCTTATCAATATGATGAATATGAACTTTCATGTGATGAAATATTTGAGATTTTCTTAAAAAAAAATCTAATTATATAGAACGCTAAAGAAAATGCATACTAGTTTGAATGTTATGTTTTTTGAATTACTAAAAGTGCAAGATAGTCATAGTATTGATCATTCTAGCTTAGATAAAGAACAATCTTCCTTACTTCATGAATTTAATGATCTAAATAAGAAGCATATTAAATTAACAAAAGAACATGAATCCTTGAAGTTCAAGCATCTTGTACTAGAAGAAGCACAAAAAGAACTAGAAATACTTGCAATTGAACTTTACCATAAAGAGCACACTTTGAAACTTGAAGTTAAAGTTTTGGAAGTGCTAATGAGTTCCTAAATGCAAAAGTTTTTGCACTTAAAAATATTATACCACCACCTACACTAACATAATGGTATAAGCCTACATCAATTAAAGAATCACAAACCCCTAGGAAGAGGCATAACACCCCTAGTAGATATGTTAATCCTTTTTCTGGTGTTAGGTATTACTCTTGTGGTATGTTAGGACACATAGATATGACCTCCAAGTGTAATTAAATTTGAAATAGAAGTTAATCTAAATATGTGCTTCAAAGCCACAAAATTTGGACTCCTCAAAGTCTGCCTATGCATCATAATCATTCATTAAAGTGAAATAAATTCTTTTTAGGGGAAACCCATAGAGGGGCTTACGCGTTAATTAAAAGAAAAATTACAAAGTCCTTAAAGGGACATTAAGTTCGCTAATGCTTAGAAGATCTACAAAAAGAAAGAAAAAATAACCCTATGAGCTATAGTTCTCTAGTAAGTAAAAATACAATTTACCCTAGTTATATTCTATAGTGCACAAGAGCGAGCACCCAAGAAGAAGGAAGCAACAAAAAATCAGCATCTAGATCCAGGTTCCTATCCAAAAAATTTCCATAATTAACACATATACTAAGAAAATTACCCAAAAATAAGTGATGCCCAAGATAAAAATAGCACAAATAAAAAAAAGTCTAATAACTTGATAGGTCCAACACTTATCCAAATAAAAATTAGTAAAAAGGCACCAATATTTATTAAAAAGCATTTAGTCACAGCAAAAAGATAGTCAACAGGAACACAATAAATAACATTAGCATATGCATGGAAAAGGATAAAGTTTTTAAATAACCTATTAACCACCAATTTAGTATAGAGAACCATACCAACAAGTAAAAAATAACACAATACTAACCCCAACAGCTCAATATTGTGCCTGAAGCAATTCAACCAAGTAAGTCAGCACATATACTACACCATCCAAGCATAGTAGAAAAGAAAAAGGCCACATTAAAAATTATAATAAAGAGAACACCTAGAAGCTAACAACACCAAATTGCACTCCAAAGTATAACTAACCCCAACAAGGCACAAAGGCTCAAAGACCAAGGACCAAAGCTAGCTCCAAAAAATTAAAAACACAACCAGAGAACCAAGCTAAACATCAATGAAGAAATAGAACCCAGAATCCAATGGGGGTCAAAACTACAGCAACGAGAACCAACCGACCATAAAATAATAAAATAAGAGAAGCAACATGACAAGGCGAACTAAACACCCCCAAAAATAAACATGATAAGGCAACCAAAACAGAATATTCTAGAAATGACACATCTAGTCTGAGAAATAATGCTGGCCCATAAATATAAATAGAGCAACAAGAAAAAAATAACATTATAGGTAAAACTTCCAGCCCACTAAAGAAGAGCGAGCCCCCATAACAAAAGAAAAAAGGATCACTGCCACCATCTAACAGCAAGCATTAAATTCTAATGTAAGGCATACCAATTTTATCTTATCTTAAAAGTCCTTTTAGCAAAGCAGGGATGTTAGTGCCAGAAAAATTAGAAAATCAAAACAAACCACATGCCAAATTGGCAAGTCATTCAGCACAAGCATTCCCCTCCCCTCCTTGTACACATGAGAGAAAGAATAGTTTATATAGATCAAAAAGTTCTTAATATTCCTTATAAGATAAAAAAAGTTGCAATACACACTGTATCATCAACATTACTTAAAAATTGAATACTATAATTGGAATCAACTTCAATGCCAATTTTAGTTAAGTCAAGAGAAATGCATAATATTAACCCATGAAGATTAGCCGAGAGAACAACATAGTTAACATCACGATTTTATAAAGGGCTAGAAAAAGCCATAATAAAACTGCCATTACTATCCCTGATAACTCCACCACACCCCAAGGTAAAACCAAGGATAGCACCAATAACATTTAGCTTATATGCATTTTTATGGGGTTTGGTCGAATAAATAAAACAATGATCAATAGAAAGATTATCAACCTCCCACTTAAGACCTAAATCAGACTATATAAAAAGATATTTTTAAAATTATTGATAGAAAATAGCTTAACAGAATAAAGAGCTAGAACCTTGTCTTTCACATTTTTAATAATCCTAAGATGGTTCATACCAAAACCATTGAATAGAAAATTATTTCTATCTAACCATAAATACCATAAAATGAGAGAAGGAATAACTTTTTTTATATGGCCTTTTGACTTAATAAACCAAAAATTAAGCATAGCATTAATAGACAATCTAGCATTAAAGTAATTCAATTTTAAAATGTCATCAAAATAAGTCCAAGTTTTAACAGCTAAAGGACCATATAGAAAAACATGATGCTTATTCTCCACATGATAACAACATTTGCACTTGGACGACAAAATAAAACCAATTTTAATGAAGTTACCATCTATAGGAATGAACTTATGCAAAATTCTTTAGATAAAAATAGCCACAGTGGAAAGAATACTTTTATGCCAAATCGTAGGAAAAACCTTAGTAACCTCATTCTTAGACCTGAAGGCATGCTAAGCATCCTTTAATCTAAAACCACCATCTTTGGATAAATTACATAATACTAAATCATCAAAGTCAGTGTTAAGGGGAAGGTTAAAAAATTATTGTATAATAATGTCTGGAATAACATTAGCATGTTTCTCATAATCCCAATAATTTTTAGTAATGAAATAATTCACTTTAAAAGATGTAGTGGAAGAGGTGTTAATAATGGAATCAATTGAGTGAGCACCCAACCAACAATCTTGCCAAAAGAAAATGTTTCCACCACGAAGCCCTCAAAAGATTAGAGGTTCAACAACCCATTTAACTTTGCAAAGTCTATGCCACACTTTACAATCACCTTTGATAAAAAAAATAAGTAGTTGGATGCTTAACCACACAATACTTAGCAAACATAAAATTAGCCCAAAGGCTCAACAATAATAGAATTAAAAGAGTTAAGCCACCAATCATTAAAAAACACCTCATCTAAATGTTGTCATAAATGACCAAAGGTTCAAGTTAATTTATTAACAGAGAAGCCAATGTCAACTAAATTATAGTCCATAATCATATTATTAAAATCCTCCATAGAGTGATAGATAGGAAAAGAATACCCTATACATTTAGAAGGATTAGAAATTGTGTTAAAATCACTTCCAATAAGCCTGGGTAAGTTACAAATACTATGAAAATTGATGAGTTGCTCCCATAACATTTTCCTAGTATAATGAGAAAAAGTGGCATAAATAAAAGATGTACAACAATATAAATTTAAAACTTAAATATTACAATGAAACACTTGTATGGAATCTCGAATTACATCTATCCAAATTGCATCCTTCTATAACACCCAAATCTTATTGGTAGCATTTGAAATAACATACTTAAAACACAAAAATCTAGCAGTACCAAGTAATTTAGTAGAGGTAATAAGATATTCAATCAAAATAAGAATAGAAACATTGTAAATATGGCATAAGTTCTTAACTCTTAACCTAGAGGATGGACACGAATGTCCCTAACATTCCAAATGATTGAATTAAACATAAAAAAGTTGCTAATGACTAGTTTGTGAATGGGCGATCCTAGGAAATTATAAAATGATATTCTTCTTTTTCCTACCTCTCCTAATTTGACACTTGATATAACTAGTATCATTATCATCTTTAGTAAAATATTTAGCCATAATATCCATATCCTTCATATCAGTAAAAGCATCACTATGATAATGATAATTTAAGGGAAGCTTATTATCACTGATTATACATGTCTTCCTCACCTCTTGAGGCAATTCACCCTCTTCAATAGTAAATCCATCCTCCACATTAGTTTTTCTACTCAAGTCACCACCAACATTACCATCCACCAAAATGATTTGTCTATCCTCTTGGTCATTAAGAATATATTGAGAAGTCAATTTATTAGTACAACTATTATTTAGTAGCATAAAGTCCATATCGGGTAAATTTTTATTATGAACATAAGGGATATTTTTAGAAGATGAAATAATATTTTGATTAGTCATGATAACCAACATTTGATCATCCACATTTTCATAACCATTAGCTAAATAAGAGATAGAGTTAAGATTGTCTCCCTGTACACATAGGGTCATTGACATAAGTGGAATGCAATTCAATATGAATAATGTCAAGTTCTATTGGTTCCTCAATATTTTCCTACACTTTAGGAATATTTCCCTCAACCACATCAAGATTAGGAATCACAATATCATGAGGAACTGAAGGAATAGAATTTCCTTAAGATTATTTGGAGGATTACTTATTCTTACATAGATGATCATGTAACCTGTAACACTCATTTAACCCATGTATATGCATCTTACAATGAGAGCAAAAGATAGGCAAATTTTCAATATCAACTTTTTGAAAATAACCATTGAACGTCAAACCAATCCTTACTAACTTAGGATTTTCTTTGAAATATCCAACTCAACTAAAACATTAGCCACATACGGACATGAGATAGAGGTCATAACTTGGTTTGTCTGCAAAGGCCAACCAAAAATTGATGCTAAGCCAAAAAAATTTTGAGAACTAAAAAAGTGAAGTCTTAGATTTGGGAAGGAGATCTACACATGGGTAATAGGTTATTCAACATGAATATTAAAATCCAAGTTCCATTTCAGTAACCTCACTTGAAATGCATGAATATAGTCGGATCTCTTTGAAAAAGTGCGACTATAATCAAGATCAATAATAAGTTGAATCACAATATGTCTCAGATCTAGCAAACTAATTTGAAAAGAATTGGAAAGTTTCATATTTAGAAAAAACTTGCATATAACAACTATAATATGATGCCAAAAAAGAAACTTGCTAAGCAAAATAAGAGCAAAAGGAGTGGCCAGTTGAGAAACCATGGAATCATTGAACCTCAAAGCAGACAACCTTTAAAAGAAGTTTGAACAAACTAAAGTTTAGCATAAGAAGATGAATAGCCTGCTAAAACATCCGTAAGAGACCAAGATTTTCCAATTGGTAATAAAGAAGACTACGGGATAGATGACGATGGAGTCATCATCTCCCAAAGCTAGAAAAAAAAACACAAAAAAAGAAAGAAACAAACGAAACAAGGAACAATGAAACCCATCAAAGAGAAAAAGCTAAAAAAATAACACCATGAGTGGGGAAAATGGAGCTCACAAGAACAAACATTAGATCACCCCTGAGTCCCTAGAGAGCAAGAGCCGCTAGCTAACAATGAATCTTATGTTCATTCAATACATTTGATGATATAATTTGGGCAGTTTACTCAATAGATTTGGTTAAAATAAGAGGCATTATGACTATCTAAAAATGGAGAGTAATGAATTTCGAGAATTTTAGGTCAGATCACGACCCAAAACATTTCAAATTTAATTCACCAAGATTCCATGCTCACTAAAGCCTAAAAACATTATGATATATAGAAAACATACCATAGTTTACCTTATCTAAATTTTAGCTCAATTGGACTATTAGTTAATGAATAATTAAGAAAAATTAGTTTTTAATCATATTCAAATTATTCATTATTCACTATCATGACAGTTCCAGTGAGCTTAATAACATAAATTTTAGTGATGAGTGAATTTATGGATAATTTTTTATGTTCTTAACACTTTTAGAATTTTTTTAAATATTCATTTGGATTTTGGCACAAGGCAATTACTATCCCACATTTTATAATGATTGGGATTGTAGTTATATCCTTCATATGCATGTCAAGCAAATAAAAATCAATTATGTATGTTAGCAATTATCTTTGACTACTTGATCCAGCCAAGATTGAATCAACGATCTTGATTCACACATGTAATCCACAAGTGACACGAGTTGAAAACCCAACGGTACAAATTCAAAGCTCCTAAGCTATATGCAATATTTGACTATATCTAGGCCATCCAATTGTAATACACAAGCAACCGTATAGCTCTAATTGACAAAAATGTTTTAGTTAAAATTGAACTAAAACTTCAAATGCTCAAAGATTCATATATACACATCTAATTTCAATTAAATTTAAAACATAGCTTCTTGTACCCTAAGTCCAATCCATGGAGTTTTGGGGCTCCATGCATTAAGATCTTAGTGTTATTATAATTTTAATTTACAACCTTCAATTAAAAAAATATATGTATCCAATTCATGGATCTCCTTAATTTTAGTCTTTATGGACTCCTAGAGATGTCCTCTATGACTTTTTGGAAGACACCATGCTCTGAAAATCACTGGATTGGAAGTTGGTTTCCTTTGTTTACTTTTATCTCTTCTCTCCTTCCTTTAATTAAAAATTTAAAGAAATTAGGTTTTGGTGAGCTTGGTTCAACCCAACTTATTAACCCAAGAGAGACCATGGTTTGGGCTTATTACGCCATATACATGAGGTCATGCAACGCCTACTATAGCTATTTTTACAATTTAATTCTAGAAGTGTTAGGTTCTGTTCAACCCATGTAGATATAATAGGTGGGCATAGGGTCTAGAATTTTTTAGGATACCGATGTTGACATCATGGTCTATCCCTGGGAGTTCTTTCATTAGTTTGATTGAAATTAAGAGTTTTGAAATTTTGAATACTTAAGGTGGTTTTTGGTCAACCATGGTTGAATTGGTCAACCAAGTTTTTTAATAGAACAATGAAGATCCCAATGCATTCCAAATGTTATTTTGGACTTATTGGATGTGGTCCCATGCAATGGTAAGGTCATATGGTTCAATATGCATGCTTAATGGCAGAAGGGGCCCTTTTGTCAACACAAGTTGACATGGTCAACTAGTGTTGGCATTCACTACATTTTAAATGTGATTTTAAGTTTGTGAGAGATGGTCCCAAGATTTGGTGGGTCTTCAATCTTGAAATATAATTTTAAAGGGTAAAAGGACATTTTGGTCATCTTAGGTTAACTTGGCCAAAAAGGAATGACCATGGCTTGGGGTTTAGTTCAATGCACTCTAAATCACATTTGAAATGTGTTGGAAGAAGTTTCAGGATTTGGTAGGACTATGCAATGGTGAAGTTTATAGAAAATTTTTTTAATTAAAACCCACAAAGAAGCCTACGCATTAATATATAAAAAGCAATTACAAAGTCCTTACAAGAGATCATCAGCTCACTAATGCTCTTGTGAGCTACAAAATAAAACCTATGAGCCAATTTTCTACACTAAGAAAAAATACAAAACACTCTAGTAACATTCAAATGATGCTATAGATAAACATCCAAAGAGAAAGATAATATAGATGGAATAAAGCTCAATCTTTCTAACAAAAATCTTAAATGCAGCCAAAGGAATCTTCACCTGAAGAGAAAAAAAAAAGGAAGGCTACAACAAAAAAGAAGATATGTTATATAATAATAATAACAGTGAAATAACTAGCAGCTAAGAAGCAAAAATAAGGAGTAAAAAAAGCTTTCCAAAAAGCCAATCTTAGAAAAAGATCAGAGTATGCATAATAACTTAAGCTTCATTTGAGAAATTCACAAACCACTCAATCCTACCATCATGGTCTCCCAAAACCACCTTTGCAAAACCAAAATAGCAAACCAAATTACCCCCAAAAGATAGCACGGGTTACCCAAAAGCCCAACATTAAAATCCCCACTAATCCACCAAAACCAAATAAGCAGCCTATAGAACTTCTTCCCAGTAAAAAAAATAACCATAGCCTGTAGTTAACACCCATACCAGCAGCAGGAGACAACAACTAGGTAATAACAACCAAACCAATAGCAGCATAAATAAAATAAGACAGCCCAGCCATCACCACATAGTTACCTCCAGCACCCCAAATACTAAAAGTAGGAGAGCAGTAATGGACAGCCCATCAACCATAAAACCTGAGAAATCATGGCTCATATCTAAATTAACTAAGATAACAGCTAAAAAAGAAAGCTCAGAATGCTGGAGCAGCAAAAATCAATTAACTGAAAGATAATAATCCAAATAATGAGCCAGCACAGGGAAACACAGAACATAGCGAATAAGTCAGACAAAAATAAGAAAAACATCATACCAGAAGCCCATCCCCCCGGGAATTGGGTAAACAAGCCTCCAACAAGAATAATAATAGTACATCCAGATATCAAGAAGATAATGTAAAGGAACTCCACATCACAGATAGTCCAACCAACATAAATGATGATCTAGGACTTATACAAACACAGCACAACACCCCAAAAATCCAGCAATAGAAAGCTAAACGCCCAGACATAAAATAGGACCCAACAAACAAAAACCCAAATGAAGAGACTAAACCAGAACAACAACCAAGAGACAAAATAGTTAAGATCTAACATAAGGAAAACCACTAGCATCAAGATTAAGCAAACCATGAAGAGCGGCAAGGCTAGTGGACCAAATAACATCAGAAAAATAGTTCAGGGTACAACCCCACATAGCCAGCAAAGAGGCAAAAGCATTATCATCCTAACTGTTATGGTGAAAAGAGTAGTTCAGAAAAAGCATCAGGTTTTTAATTTCTCTAACCATATAGAAATGATTTGGTGTAAAAAACATCTCCTCATCAAGTTGGAAAAGATAAAAATCATACTTATAATTAACTTCATTATACAAATTAGGCAAGTTAAGATGGATGCACAACTTAATACCATATAGAATGGCCATAGAGATGGCAGTAAAATAGATGCCCTGAACACGACTCACAAATGCAACACTGAGACCACCATTACTATCTCTAATCACACCACCACAACCACCAGATAAATCAGTACTAGTGCCATCTACATTCAACTTAAATAAATTAATGGGAGGTTTATGCCAGTAGATAATATTAGAAATAGAAGGAACACCCTCCAAGTTTAACTGTAAAGTAGTACCAACAAAGTAACAATTTTTAAAATTCTTAACAGAAATCAGATTAATAGCTAGAAGAGCTAACAACTTATCCTTCACTTTCTTAATAACATTATGATGGTTCATTCTCATATTATTGAAAAGGGATTGATTCCGTTCCAACCAAAGAAACCAAAGAATGAGGGAAAGAATAACATTATGTATGTGGACTTTGGAGTTAATAAACCTCAACTTAAGCATAGATTTAAGAGATGAATGAGAGTTAAAGCAATTTAATTAAAATAAATCATCAAAATACACCCAAGTTCTATTAGCAACAGGACCAAATATAAAAATATGATGCATATTCTCCATGTGAAAACAACATTGACATTTAGAAGCCAAGATACAACCTTTCTTGATAAGATTATCCTCCGTAGGAATAAATCTATACAGGACTCTCCAAACAAAAATAGAAATAGTATAAAGAATGCTTAGTATTAGTGGTTTTTAGGACTTAGGGTTTAGGTGGTAGCTGGGTCAACCAAGGTCAACCAGAGTGTCAACATTATCATAATTCATCTTGTTAATTTCAATGGAAAATCTCAATGCATTTGGAGAGGATTCAAATGTTAAAAACCAAAATAAATATTGTCTGATGGCATAGTTTGTAAATATTTTAAGATTTTGTAGTCTTGGCTTATGTTTTGAGTTTAATGGGTTAGGGGACATGGAATGCCTCCAACCTGATGTGGTTGACCATAGAGATGTACTCAATCAATATGCAATTGACTGATCATGAATCCTAGGCCATTTTGTTGAATTTTAAGGAGATTAAAATTTGTCCAAAAATAGGTTTTTAACCTAGAGGTTTTGGGTTTGGTTTTAAGAATTAGACTTTATGGCTTGAGGTTTGCATTAAACTTTTCCAATGGCTTTGGTGTAGATTTTATTTGGCCAATACATTGAAGGAGTTTTATATTTGAAATACCCAAATTATTATAATCATTTGTGATTGTCATAAATTCAGTAAAAGAACGGGTTACAATTAGTAGTGACGATCAACTGGAAGATTTTAAGTTTGATTTTGTAATTGATTTTTAATTTGTTGTAAAGGTCAATGATTGAAGGAATATTTAACATTGAATTATTTTATAATTAATAATCATTTGGTGATTATTAGAGTATTGATCATATGATAATAAAGATAATTAAGTGTGATTATTAAGTGGTGATTTTAAGTCATTGATACTTATCATTATGCCATAGCACAGTGTTGGATTTGATTTTAGGTTTGGAGTGAAGTTTAATGATTGGGGTCAATGTTTGATGATAAAAATTAATATTGTTAAAAAAATTTCATACTATCTTGATTGGCCTTTTAATCCTTAAGTTTATAAAACTAATAACCTTATGTCCAAATAAAATCTAACAAAAGGTATGAAAGCTCCATTTTATTAAAGATTTATTACTGATTATTTATGTTAAATGGTAATTTTGATTATGAAACCAAAACCATGATTCAAGGCATTTGAAGTCATTTCATTTTATTTAGTATTAATAATTATTTTATATATTTACTTATTATATTAATTTTTTTATATTTTCATTAATTTTTATTTTTATGATTTAGGGTAGATATTTTATTTGTTATTTAAAGTTCTCTAAGATTATGGTTGATAGAAATTTATTTAATACTTTATTGATTTTTATTTATTTATTTGAAATTTTAAAAAATTTATCGTAATTAATAAAAAAAATCAAGTATTTAAGTTAAGTTTCATTATTGATCCAAATCAATTCCAAAACATTTGAAATCATCACTATGGTAAGAAGTATTTCTAAATATTATTATAAGAGTTTTGAAAGCATTCAATAATTTCTTTATATTTATAATTATTTATGTAATTTTAATTCTTTCTTTATTAAATTTACTTTAAATTTAAATTAATTTTTTTAAAAAAATTAATGGACCATTTATGTTTCTTTGATAGTTCATTTAAATTTGAGCAATATAAAATTTATTTTCTATATTTATGATTTAGTTTTAATAATTTTTTAACTAAAGAAAATCTTAAGTCAGTTGTGCAAAGTGATTTTTGGCGTTCTAACTTACATGCCAAATAACCTTATGGTATGAAAATCTAGCAAGAGAGAAAGTAGTGAGAGAAAGTCTGAGAAAACTATTTGAATTTACATGAAAATTTAAATTTCTTCTCATCGCAGAAATTACGGGAATCTCATGGCGGCTGATACTCGCTGGCAACAACTTGTCGGCGGGACTCTGGAGTATCATCATCTTCTTCAAAAGGCTTTGACCATTTCATCTCGTCCGCTTCTATTACCATCGGCTTTCGACGACGAGGCATCTGCAGCCAAAATGATGGCTAAATCTAAAGTCAATAAAGGAATTGTGATTAAAGAAGGAAGCTATATAGCCAGAAGAGAACCATAAGTGATTGGGAAAGGGAAGAGCATTATGATTAGAGATAATGCCAAGAAGGTTTTTAAAAGTTGCTTTGCTCTGACTCCATAGGTAGGCCTTAATGCATCTCCATCTTCTAAGTCCAGTAATGATAAAGGCATTTTATCTGGAAAGGTAGAAGGCATGGAAATGAAGAGTAATGTTCTGAGCTCCATGGAAAAGTCTTGTATAAGAAATGAAGAAATCTTGGGAGAAATTGTAATTGCAGAGAAATAACAGGAGAAAATGATGCCAGCAAAAATTCTTTTCTCTGATTTGATGAAAGTTAGAGATATTGAATCAGCCGATAAAGGTGATTGTGGAGAAGAGGTGTCTAGCCCTGTTAGAAATTGTGACGGAGAACAAATGAATGTTTGGAAGAAAAGAGATAACTTTAAAGTTGCAGAATTACAACTAGGCAATTTCCTAGCCGAAGACGGGGGTGACTGTCAAATTGCATGAGCAAAATGAAAAGGAGAATGCAGATAAGCTTAGCAACTCAATTGTCATTAAAGTGTTTGGAGGATACCCCCCATTATGGGTCATAAGCTGAGAACTTAGAAGATAATGGATGCAATATGGGAAGTTCCATCTAACAATGTAAGGCATGGGATGGGTGCTTTGCTCATTTCATGACTCGGAACAATTGGAGGCTGTTATGAATAATGGACCATGGTTTGTCAATGGGAAGATAGTAGGTATGGACAAGTGGTCTCAATACTTTTCTCCTAATTCTTTAAAAGGCTTGAAAGCACCAATTTGGATAAGGCTTCCAAATATACCTCTTCATTGTTGGAATAACATTGATATTTGTAGAATTGCTTAAATGGTTGGGAAACCATATTTGATAGATAGAAATATGTTCCAATCGGAAAGGAGAGAAATCATAAGGGTACGTGTCCGAATAAATCTGGACAAAAAGCTTCCTTTGGGTGTTTGGATTTAAGGCAAAACAAGGAAATTCTTTCAAAAAATAGAATACGAATGGATACCAAATTTCTATTTCAACTGTGGAATGATTGGCAACAATAAAGAATGTTGTAAATAAGGTAATTGAAATATTTGTATTGCTGAGAAGAAATCTGACTCTGGTACTAATAATGTTGAAAGAACTAATCAGGCTGATGACAGAATAGTTGGACCAGTTGATGAAAATGGTTATGGTCCTTGGCTTATAGTGAACAAGAAAAGAAAAGATCCTATAATCCCATTCAACTCCAAAATCATTCAATTCAGAATAAGAATTTGACAGTGTGGAAAAGGAAGGAATCTAGAAGAGCTAATGCTGATAATACAAAGGAAGACAGAGGAATTGCTTCAGATAAGAAGAATGAAATAGCAGCAAGGATTGATCCTACAGTTGAGAATGCAGATTTGGCAGAGAAAGTTATCAAACAACCAGAGCTCAATACTCATCCTAGATCTTCTAATCTAGGTATTGAGAATGTTTTAATCCCAACATCTGAAAATAAATTCAGCATTTTGAGCAGTCAAGTTGAAGAAGGGGAGATAGTTTAAGAAAACATACAAGAAATTCCAGCAATAAAAGAACAACCAGAAATTGAAAAATCTGAGAATGACAGGAACATTAATCCTTTGGAGCATTGTATAGAAGAGCAATCCAATATGGTGAAGAAGAAAAAATCAATGCAACTAAAAGATTTGGGTCCTATAAGTTCAAGTCTTAGGAGTAGAAGAATGGAGTTGGAAGCTAAAGGCACTTTGGGGATTCAATCCCTTATCAATCATTAATGTATTTGTTTGCCTTTTGGAATTGTAGAGGAGCAAAAAAGAGGAGTGCTTCTCTATTCCTTAAAGAATTTGTGAGATTACACAATGTGATTTTTGTGGGTTTGCTTGAAACTAAATTGTCTTCCTTTGAAATGAAAGAAGTTATCCCTCTTATTGGAGATGGATGGAATTATGTTATAGTTCCCTCTAGTGGATTTTTAGAAGGCATCATTGCTTTATGGAACACTAAAGTGGCTAATTTCTCATTGATTGATTCTTCTAATCAATGTATTGTTGGAGATCTACTGGTTGACAGCTATTGTAAATGGAGGGTGGCGTCTGTCTATACCAACAAGGAATGCTGTAAAAGGAGGGATATTTGGGATCTTATGGGAGCTCATTCTTGCACTAATTTCCCTATGGTGATTGCTGGAGACTTCAATTGTCTCACTTATAGGGAAGACAAGAAGGGAGGGAAAAGGTTTCAATATACCCAAGGTTCTAAGGAAATGGAGGCTTTCTTCACCAACAATGATTACCATGAGGTAAGATTCATTTGACCTCTATTTACTTGGTGTAACAACAAAGTTGGAGGAGCTCGGATCTTGGAAAGACTTGACAGGTACTTCCACTCTTCTACATTAAATTTATCTTCTCATTTGGTTGTTAAACATTTAGCAAGAGTTGCCACTGATCATTATCGTGTTATCCTTAATATTCTCAATTTGAAGTCTCCAAAAGTGAATATCATCAAGTTTGAGGATGTGTGGGTTTCCTACCCAGCTGCTCTTTCAATGGTGATGAAAGCTTGGGCTAGCAATTACCAGGGTAGTCAAGATCAAATTCTGAACTCTAAATTCAAAATAACTCTTAAATCCCTGTTCTTTTGGAGTAAGGCCAAGATGAAAAACCTTAATTTGTTGAAAGACAAACTGATGGAGGAAATTTGGAGTTGCAAATTAAAGAATCTGAAATCGGATGGCTCAATGATGAAGAATACTGGAAGTTGAAAATCAAGGTGCTGGAACTTAACTCTACTATGGCTAGATTGAATACAAGGTGGAGGCAAAGAGCTAAAGTCAAGTGGATGGAGGAAGGAGATAGCAACTCTAAATTTTATCATTCTTTTGCTAGTGTAAGAAGGCTTAACAACATTGTGAAAATTAAAGATTAAGATGGGAATATCTGGGAAGAACAAAATCAAATTGAAAATACTATTATTTGGTATTTCAAGCAAAAGTGGAGACAAAGGGATTGCATCTTGAAAGGATGGCCAAAGCCGGCTACTACTTTAAATTTGGAGGATAAATCTTGGCTTGCTAGAGCATTCACGGTGGATGAAGTGGAAGAAGTTGTCAATCATCTGGGAGGTAATATAGCACCTGGAAGTGATTGTATCAGTTATTCATTTTTAAGAGCATATTTGGATATTATAAAAACTGATTTTATTAAAGCCATCAGTTATTTTCTTCATTTTGGGGAGATGGACAAGGCTTGGAAGGACACCTTGATAGTGCTAATTTCTAAAGTGTCAAACCCTTTGACTCCTTCTAACTTTAGACCCATCAGTTTGTGTAACTTAGTCTACAAAGTTGCTGCTAAAGTCATTTTAAACAGAAATGCAATGGTTATTCCTAAACTCATAACAGAAGAACAGGCAGCTTTCATCAAGGGGAGATATATCTTAGATCATGTTTTGGTTGCACAAGAGGTGTTTCATAAGTTCAGGTACTCCAAATCTTCTAAAGGATTAGCTTTCTATAAAATTGATATGGAATAGGCATACGACTCTATGAGTTGGAATACTCTTGAAGAAGTAATGAAATACTTTGGTTTCCCTTCCTTATTCTCGAAATTGATATTGGAATGTGTGTTAGAGCCAAGGTTCTCAGTTATTATCAATGGTAACCTTTCGGATTGGATCAATGCCAAAAGTAAATTCCGACAAGGTTGTCCATTATCTCCCTTTCCCTTCATATTGTGCTCTCAACTCCTCACTAATGCTCTTGCCTCAACCTCTATAGGAGTGAATATTTCTTCAAATGGTCCTCGGATTTCACATCTTTTATTTGCAGAGGATGTGATGATATTTTTAGAAGCTAATAAATAAGCTGCTTTGAAGTTAAAAGTTATTTTATCTAATTTCAATAAATGGACCGATCAATGTATTAACATTGACAAATCAGCCATTCTTTTTGGGAAAATGGTTAAAAGAAGAAGGAGGAGGTCCATTACAAAAACTCTAGGCTTCAAGGAAGTGAAAGAAGTTTCTTATCTTGGTATCAAGATGACTTTAAGGAGACTAAAGGCTAATGATTTTCAATTCATCATTGAAAAATCATTAAAGATAATCAACACTTAGGGGAGTAAACTCCTTTCATTGGCCGGGAAGATAGCTCTAGTTAAATCAGTGTCTTTGGCAATCCCAAACTTTTACAGCACTCATTCTCTAGTCCCAATCAATGTTCTTGAAGACATCAAAAAGTTGTGTAGATGCCTTATCTGGAATAAGTCCAATGGGAAGGTTGGCATTCATTATGTGAGTTGGGAGGAATTATGCAAACCGGTGATTAAAGGAGGTAGAGGATTATGCTCTTCTACTTCTAAAATGGCTGATCTTAGTGCAAGATTAGCTTGAGATTTTTGAGTACTTGCTCCAAAGTATGGTTCTAAGGTGGAAGGAGATAATATGAAGAGGTGTGTATCTTCTTCATGGAAAATTATAACTGATGGAGGCAAAGCTTTACAGCCAATTCTTAAATGGAATGTGGTTAATGGATCATCAATTTATGCTTTTGAAGACAAATGGCTTTTGGATAGGAGCATTAACAAATGGCCTACATTTGAAGTACCCCAAGGTGAAGATACGGTCAAACTGGATAAATTCATTGAAGGCAAGGATTGGAACGTACCTGAGTTGCTGAAATCTTTTGGTAGTGAAATGGTGGAAATCATTTCAAATACCAAAATTTGTTGTGATCAACATGAAGAAAAGCAGGAGTTAGTAGCTGATAGATCAGGGAGAACAATTCCTGGAATGTTAAGCTGAAGCAAAGTGGAATGTTATGCCTGAATGTAAATTTGCTAAATGGTGGAAAAAAGCTAAACTAATGCCAAGGGTGGAGATTTTTCGCTGGAGGTTATTCAAAAATGCCATACCAACTTAGAAATTTCTAGCTCATAGAAGACTTCAAGAAGTTGAAGTTTGTCCAATGTGTATGGATGGAATTGAAGACACGGAGCATATTTTATTTAACTGTGCCAAGATAAAAGAAGTGCTGTCTCAACTCAACAAATGGGGATTCCGGATTCCTCTGTTTGAAAGCTTTCAAGAATACTGTATGTGGATGGATCATATGGCAACTCATAATGGTATGCTTCTTAAATTGTTTTGCAATACCTTATACCTTTGTTGGAAAGCTAGAAACAAATTTACACATGATAAGGTGATTGAAGGTGCTAGCTCAATGGCTGCTAATGCTGTTAGCTATTTATCTACTTCTAAATTGATTATTAACTCCAAATCAGAATTATGGGATGCTAACCAGTCCCTGAGGCTATCCAATACTTGGTATCCCCCTCCACCCGATTGGTTAAAAATCAATGTAGAGGCATCCCTTGGCTCCTCGTATAGAGCTAGAATTGGTTGTGTTATTCGTGACAGCAAAGGGAGGTTTTTATTGGCATTTGGAAAAAAATTGCACTCATTGGGATGTGCATTATTTGGAGCTTCAAGCTATAAAGTTTTTAGTTGATATGACTAAAGATTGGATGTTCAAATACAAGGGAGTTATTATTGAAGGTGACAGTGCAAATGTAATAAGAAGGCTTCAAAAGGCATGGATTGATGATTTCAAGGGAGAAGAAGATTTCAATTTCTTTAAAGAGTTTCATTATATCGTTTTCTCTCGTGTTGGTAGAGGGAGCAACAAGCTAGCTGATTTATGTGCCAGGTATGCTATGGCTAACAACTTTATTTGGGAAGACTTGTGCTTGAATGAGATTCCTCCTTCATTTGTGGAATTGTTGAAGGAGGAATCAACTTTGTAGCTATTTTTTTTTTCTTTTTTGCTGCTTTTAATGCATTTATTGCTCTTTTCAAAATAAAAAAACCTTATGGTCCTTCTAAGGTACCTAATTGATATCTAAAATAAAAACAACTACATATTTGGAAATACATTTAAGAAAATCTAGACAAAGGATGGTATGAAATTAGTGCAAAAAAAAAACCATTGAATACTAAACTGGTAAACCACAAGAAATCATGAACCAATGTTCTATGGAATTTTTTTATGAATTTTGAAATATTTAGGTAAAAAGAAGACCATATATTTTCAAATTACATTCATAAAAATAAACTAATCAAACAAGCCTAGGAAAATTATGGGAATTCAACAAAGTACTCAATATTATCCTAACAATGTTTGAGATCAATTGAATGAGTAATTAAGGAGAATTTGACTAAAACTTTAGAGCATTAAAATGCAAATTATTCTTTATTTATTCATGAATTTGACTTGATTTTATTTTTAAGTTGAAGCTCTTCTCACTCTGGTTCCATACAAGCCTAACATGCAATAGTTTCTTAAGAATTTAATTTATAGTGAATTTTAGAAGTTTATGGTTATTTATTGAAAAAAAAAATCAATTATAAACTATTTCAATCCTCCTCTGCTATTCCAACCACTTCCAAATCATCCTCATATGAGGATACACATCGATGCATGATTTTTTACAACTGAATTATGGCGGTCACACACTTATCCATATTGGTCGGGCGTGCCCACCATCGAATTCAATCCGGTTTGAACCAACAACCTTGATTTGATAGAACTAGATTCCATTCATCCCTTGTTTTAAAATAGTTAGATAGATTATGTAGCTTGTTTGTGATCGGATGGCCTGGATTGGTAAATTTTCCATATTTCAAAAGTAAGCTATATTGAATTTTACTTATAACTTTTTATCCATGCATCAAAATAAATGATATCACAGGCAGATCTTCTTGATACCTAATACCCTAATCCATAGAGTTTGGAGGCTCCATGACTTATGATGCTGAAGTTATTTAAATTTAAATCCTAAACCAAAGGACTGAGAAATACCTATGTCCAATGGATGAAACATATTGATTTTATATCTTATGTACTCCTAAAGGATCCTTCTTCATCTTTCTCAAAAATCTCAAGGTTAGAGTAGCTCTGGATTAAAATTTATTGGATAGGGAGGTTTTTACCATAACCATTCTTAGAACTCTTCCCTCAAGGATTTCTAGAGCTAAAGGAGGCTATAAGAGGTTTAAAGGAACTTTATGGAGATATTTCAATCAAAAGAACTATCCCCTCTTCATAAGAAAGAGGGGGTATTTATAAGATAGAGAAAATACCTCTAAAATTCAAATTCTTGCCACCTCAAAAAAGTCCAGTCACAATCTTAGTTGGGGACTATCCAATAGGATGCAAGTTAATTTTCTAGAAAATGTTTTCCCATTTGGTTAAGTATTCAATAAGTTATAACTAAACCATTTATGTTATATGGGAGATTCTGGAGAATCTTGCCTCATCAGCAATCCTCATCTAAGATTTTATGCAAATTAAATTTAGAATATTTGGGTTATGCTCAAAAAAACCCCTTTTGGTTAAATTGGGTCAAGCCATGTGGCTATAATAAGTGAACCCATGGGCTATATCTTTTTAAGTTGACCCTTGGAGAGCCAATAGGTGGTTACAATGGATTTGGTCACCCTGATTAAATCTAAATTATTAAAATTTTATTATTAAGGCTTTAAGAGTATTTTGGTAAGTTGACTTGGTCATGTAGTTTTAACTAGGGATTGGGGGGAAAGTTTAATGCAAAATATTAAGCCACATTTAATTATCTTTATGAACACTAAAAGAGGGGTTGAATTAGTTGTTTTAAAATTTTCTTTAACATAAAATAATGTTTTTGAGGTTTTAAATAACTTAAAATAAATAATGTTATCACCTCATGCAGGAACAAATTAATAAAATAAAAATATAACAAAGTTAATGATGAGTTACTCAAGTCATTATATCATAAAACATAATTTTTTACAATGTGGAATTTTTATGAAAAAAAATCACATATAAGTAAAAGACAAAAAGTAAAATCTGAATAAACAAATTGAAATTTTATAGTGGTTAGGTCAAGTAATGACATTTGTTCATCATAGGTTCATGGATTTAGATTTCTTATTATTTTTTTTAAGTGGTGCTTTGATTGGTTCTGGTTTTATGTTTTTCTTGAATTGATGTTTGGATCAATGATTTTCTTGGTGAAGGATATCTTTTTATTCAAGAAATGGTTGTGGAGTTTTCTGGCTTGTTGATGCGGATCATTTTAGTTAGAAGAATTTTCTATGAATAATGTGGCTTCCCTTCATCTTCAATTAAGGACTGAAATTATTCAATTGCTAATGATAATTCAACAATTATCTTTCTAGAAGTCTTCTTCAAACTAGGTTGTCTTATTTATGTATGTTTTCTTTGGGATATTGAGCAGTTTTGATGGAAGAATATATAAGAATAGATGTATTGGTACAAATTTTTATTTTGTGCTTTATGGAGGTTATCCATTCTTGTCTTAATATTTGTTAGAAAGGGTTAATTTAGGAGGCTACCATTTAGATTCTTGGTTGAAATATTTTCATCATTATATGCTTGGTTTTTTGAATAATCTTCATGAAACTTTTGATGTGGTCCTGGTCGAGATTGTAACCTCTTGGCAAATTTTCTTTGTTAATTATTCTACTTTTAGATTTGTTGAAAGAGGTGAAATAAAATCAGTTTATAAAGATCATTTTCATCCAATTATTGTTCTCAAATTAGAATATTTAATTGGCAAGAATTTGGCTAAAGCAATGAAATTTGTGGAATTTTCTTTTGGTATGGGATATGGTTGTTATTTTCTGATAATTCATTCTCATGGAATTTTGTTAAATACCTCAAAGGAGTTGGGTTTAATTGGATTTACTCTGGCATTGAGTTTGGATAAGAAGTTTGGTGAAGGAGTTGTAGGCATTATCTCTGCTTATGAGTTTTGTAATGCTTCCATTACAATGAGAATTGGTAGATCTATAATAGAGAAGGAGGATCATTGTGATGTTGGTTCTCCTATTGGAGGTGGTGGTATGATACATAAGTTTTCTTGTCTTCTGTTTAATGTCCTCTTTATAAAGATAAATGAGATTTTATTTCTTGTTGGAGGTATCAAACCTTCATGTAGTTTTAGGGAAGTAAAATTTATGTTTCAAGTGGATTCAATTTTGAATGTCAATGTTATTTAAGTTTTTTTCTTGCCATGAATTGGATCATCTAAGGAAGATTATTTGGGACATCCTAGAAGTTATGTTGAGGGATTTAAGTGGTTTACCATTCCATCAAAGCTAATTGATTTTATTATTTTGTTCATTGAAGTTCAAGGTTTGTTTATAGTAATCTTGAAGGGAGCACATATTTTAGGTATAGGACCTATTTAAGCTAAGAACTGCTTGTGTTTTCATATAACTTCATAATTAGAGTATGCGGTCATATTACTCTTTATGGAGGGTTGTTATTTTTCTTTGAGAATGGTTTTATCATCTAAGTGGAAGTCATGTTTACCAAGCCTGTAGCTCAATCACATAGCGGCTATTGAAGACTTATCTTGGATAAGTGGTAAATTGGCCACATGGGAAAATTTCATGTTAGATAGATTATTTATTTCAATAATGACTTTCAAAATGTCTAATCTTAGTAGGGAAAAGTTGGCAATATGGCTGCTTGGTATTGAGATTATGATCATTAATAGATATTTGTATTATGAAATTAAAATAATGGAATTAAGGACTCTTCCTAGCTTTTATTTTTTTACTTGATTGGGAACTCTTGGATACTAACCAACCAATTTGGTTATTTAAAACTTGGTGTCCCCAAAACCCAAATAGATTCAAAGTAAGGAGTAGTGGATCTTATTTCCATTATGATAATTTCATTATTGCAAATATAATTTTCGTTTGCTTTACCTTTTTTTCAATAATTCTTCATTTCCCAATGTTAGGAAAGGAAAGCCTATTAGCTTTATTTTCTTTCTAGCTTGTAATAGTTTTTCCTATATAAGTTAATTTGCATTTCTTAAAAAAAAAAAAAAAAAAAACCCAACAGCAAAAATAGTTGAACAATTTAATTAAGAGAGTTTAAATACAAGACTACATAAAAATCTTAATAATTTAATTTTGTAGACACTGATCATATAGCTCAAACAGATATTGTACAATATGATTAGTTCAAATAGTTGTGTTAATACCACGTAAAGAATAAGACACTGTACGATAAGTTTAAGTACTGAGCTGATCCTCTAGCATGATATAAGGTCATGCTAGTATGACTAGTTCAATTGAATTATATTATCATTCCATAAGATCAATGGTGATTAATTATTATCCCATCAGCAATTGGGTCATATAGTATAATTGGTCCAATCATATAGTGCGATATATATCTTGATAAAATAATCCAAATTTGATCCCCTAATCATAGGATTAGATTAAGCAAGATTTGATTATATCGCATAATACAATGGGTTTTGTATGGTACGATTAATATAAATTTTAAATCTCAAAATATTGCCTACAATACGATTAGTTGCTGAGATCTTGATTTTTAACATTCATCTTATATAATATGGATTATATAGTATGATTAGTACAAAAATAGTAATTATGCTAATTAGCCATTATAATGATTTTTTAAACAGTTGATCTTCTAGTACGATATGGATCACGCATCATAATTAGTTTAGGAAAAAATTACACTTCTTATTTTCTTACTGTGATATGTGTATGTGCACGGTCATCAAGTTTACATCCACAAAGTGAGCTTTCACTAAACACAAGACGTTTATAGAAAATACTAGAGATGGTGTTGGACCTTCCTCTAGCTCGGGGTCTAATGAATGCCATAGGCATTCTTTGAATACTAAACTTGAAGATGGTCTGGTCATGCAGGATATTGAAGATTGCATTTAGATTCTAGAACATAGGCAATGATATGCCTTAATACAAGATTTTTATTTTATTTATTTCTAGGATGTTTATTATAGGTAAGGTTATAAATGTATCAGATAATCAGATCAGCTATATTAACATTAATTTTATCCATGATAAAGTAGGTAGTGAGGGATAGAAGAGTGTGATTTTTATCCTTTCACTATCTTTTGGAAAGGCTGAATTTTAAGGATGTGTTGAATAATCTGGGCATCTTGAACTAGGTTATTGATATAAGGAATATGGATATTTATTGAAGACTCCCTAAGGGTGGTGTTGATAGAAATCCAATTATAATCAAGGAGAAAGGCTAAAGAGTGAACTTTAACAAATGATAGAAAGGTGCATAATTAGTAGTAATTTCACTTACTAGTGCCCTTAAGTGCTTTCCACCTACCATTACAAGGAGTAGTAAATTTCATAGGAAGAGAGAAAGATTAAGAGGAAGGATTGGTGTGAAGATATTGCATGAAATTCCTCTGTTTAAATAGAAATCTTGTGGATCGTGAAGTATGATGTGAGATCATACAGTAAAATCAAAATAATTTAATTCATCCAATTTGATCAATCAAAAAGTTGGTCTTATCATACATTATGAATAGATATGCTGGATGATCGGTGTTAAAATGGTCATTCCAATTCATCAACCTAGATGATCTTTGACTTTACTAATCATATTATACAAACATGTCCATCATACAGTACAATACATTATTTAATATCATACCAACCAAATTCAATTCATCTAACAATAAGTGTCATCTGTATCATAAAATATGATGTATTATTTTATAGTTCAATCAGCAATAATTAATCAATTAAAGCTGTTGGATGCCCTATGCATGGGCGAAGTGGAAAACTTTGAAGATAGTATACGATAATGCAGAATTTTATATTACGTTGTAAGCAATTTTTGAATTTTTATGTGATGAACAGGTAAACTTCAAAAGAAAGCAAAAGAAAAGATACAAACAAAAACATGTCATAAACATAATTAATGTTACGAAGATCATTTCAAAGATAGGAGTTCCATTGTTCTTGGATGGAAAAATGTTTAAATGGGGAAGACGTGAATTTGCTAGAGCTTATGTTCATATTAATTTAAACTCTAAATTATCCGATGGAATTTGGATTGAGGGTTTAAATGGAAAATTCTTTCAAAATGTTGAATATGATATGATCTCATATATGTGTTTCAACTGCGGTAAGATAGGGCATAAAGTTGATATGTGCCTGGTTATTCTTAAAGATGATCAAAATAAGGTCAACTTTGAATTAAGGAATATTGAGAATAAAGGTTTAAAATCTTAAGGATCGGTTTGTTCTGATACAAATGCTTTGGATCCTTGGATACATGTTAATATCAAGAGAAGTAAAGGAAGAAAGAATTTTCAAAAATAGAATTCTACGATTAAGCCTTTGGCAGGGAGAATTTATGCTTCTCATGATCATAAGGAATCTAACAACAAGTATAAACTACTAACATTTTGTTCTGAAGCTACTAATGAAACAAAAAAGCTAGTCTATTTGCAAGCTTCTGAGACAAAATCTGAAGGGAAGATTTCAAATTCTAATGCTGTTCCAGTAGATGGAGATGTCCAAAAATCTGTCAACATTGATGTTGATTTAACTGATGTGTCTATCCTTCAAACCGAGATCTTTGAGGATGAAGCTATAGTAGTCAAAGAAGGAAATTCCGGAAAGGTTCTTGATGGCGTGAATGTTGCAGGTATTGATAAAAATGTTCAAGTTTCTGATAATATAACCTTTAAAGCGGCTGATCCTTTAGTTGTTAAAGATAATGTCAATGCTAAGGAATGTTTGATTGAGGATGGTAAATTTCATTTGCCACCTAAATGAGTTCATCATAAGAAGAAGTCAAATAAAGATTTCAATTCTTTTGGACCTATCAAAGGAAGTCTTAGAGTAAAGAAATTGGAAAATCTTGGTGAAAGTGAAGGTGGATCTTCACCATTTAAATCATAAATGAGCTTATGAAGAGCATTGATGGTAGGTACCAAAATAGATGTGATAAAGTCTTGGAGAAGGTTAGCTTTATGTGGGTGGTTATGATTAACTATTCTAGCAATGTTGTTATCTTTCAATGGGAGGTCTTATTTTATAAATCTATTGAGCTTCTTGGTTGCTGCATTGGAAATCATGGTGTGGTTTTCATGAAGAAAGTGAAGTTTGTGAAGTTCTAGTATTCTCCAAAGACTGTATGGTCTTGTCTACATGTTTTGCTTTCTTTTATTAGTTGTTATTTTAATTTTTTTCTTAGTTTAAAAATAAGCATGAGTGAGTATTTGAAAAATAGGGATAGAATAAAGAAATTTAAAAAGCTTTCCACTCTTTATTTTTAACTTAATCGAGAATTCTTGGATACTAATCAACCCTTCTAGTTGTTTAATTTTTGGTATCCCCTCCACCCCAATTAGTTTAAAATAAGGAGTAATTAATCTTATTTTCTTTATGAAATTTCATATCCTTCAAATATGGTTCTTGCGCTTGTTTTTTTTTTAAATAAGGCTTCCTTGTTTTTAAGGGATTGATATTAGTTTATAATAGTTTTATTTTAATGCTATTTGCATCTTCTCAATAAATAAATAAACATAATTGACATGCATAAATAATTACAAAATAAATAACATAAAAAACACAATAAAAACATTTAAGTTTTTAATTTCTAATTCATCCTAAATCAAGCATGAATATAAATGAAACCTAGTATAGTCCTCAGTGAGCAAAAAGTTTCATGACTTAAGGGTTTGGTAAAGATGGCTGTGAAATGAGTATTAGCTACATGATGCACCTTTATACTTTTTCTAGCTACATAATCTCTAATGAAAAGATGCCTAAGGTCAATATGCAAAGTCCTGGAGTATTAGATTGGATTTTTTGAGATATAGATGGTATTAGTGTTATTACACATGATTGCAATAGTGTCGACAGGGAGTCAAAGGTCAAGGATTTATTGTTTGATCCATAAAAGTTGAGCAACACAACTTCTTATAGCAATATATTTTTCTTTAGCTGTAGATAGGGATACAAAATTTTAATTTCTACTAGTTTAGGATACTAAAGATTGTCTGATGAATTGACATGTTCTAGAGGTTCTTTTTCTATCAATCCTAATTCTACAATTTTTCAATTAGAATTTAATAAGATTTCAAAGGATGAGCTAAATTTAGGACTATAAGACATCTAAGGATTATCTTAATTGTAATCATTTGGGACTCCTTAGGATCTGTTTGAAAGTTGACACAAAGTTTAACACTAAACTTAATGTCAGGTCATCTAGCAATCAAATACAAAAGAGATCCTATAATCCCACGATGCTTCTTTTAATGAACACAATTGAATGGTTGAGCTCTTAGGTATATTTATTACCTTAGCATGTTTCATCTCATATTTCCTCAAAATGCCCTTGATATAATTTCCCTGACTAAGAAAAGTTGCATCATCTCTTTGATTTATACTAAATCCAAGAAAGTAAGAAAGCTATCTTATCATACACATCTCAAATTCTTCACTCATTATTTTTGAAAATTTATTACCAAGAATTTTTGTTAGTTAATCTGAATATTATGTCATCCATATAAATTAAAATAATTAGAAAATCTTCACCCATCTTATTTAGAAATAGGGTGGTAACCACACAACCCCTAATATAGGATCTATCTTGGAGGAAAGTGCAAAGTCTTTCAAAACACGCTCTAGGAGCTTGCTTTAGTACAAAAATGTCCTTTTTAAAAATTTGTAAACATGATTAGGGAAAATGGAATTCTCAATATAGGGGGCTGTTTTATAGAGACATCTTCCTTAGTAATCCCAATCAGAAAGGCACTTTTAACATCTATCAGATATAATTTGAAGTCTCTAAAGTAAGCAAAGGCTAACAAAACTCTAATGGACTCTATCCTAGCTACAGGGACTAAGGTTTCTTTATAGTAAATTCCTTTTATTTGATTATATATCTTAGCTACCAACCTAGCCATAATCCTAATTACTAAGCTAGAGTCATTCATCTTATTCTTAAAGATCCACTTGGTTCCAATAGTACTCTTGTCCTTATAAACAATGGAAATTATACATAACTAAATATAAAAGATAACTTTCCTTTCATTGAATGGTAAAAAGCTTATGGGCAATGTAATAGAAACTACTAAAAGAAAATAGAATAAGATAACTAGTGCATGAACCACTATTCTCCCAATCCTTCTCCATTCAATACCTAAAGCCTTTACTCCCATCACAATAACAAATGGTTGTCATACCCACAACAAAACATCTCAATCACAACTTCACGATCACAACATCAAGGGAATCCTAACCAAGCAAAAGAACTTAGAATGATATAAAATTTATGAAAAGAAGAGTGTGTATCATGCATATACTTTTTTCAAGTATCTAGTGGGTACATTATTAGTTATGACAATGAAACTTGCACCTAGAAAAGTTCTTTCCCATAGAGCATCGGGTCCCCCTCACCTGGAAATGTTGATGGAAGACACTCGTAATTAGGGCACATTGAAGGTTCTCGTAGATCATGCAACATGTCACTCCCCTCGCAAGTTATCCAACAAAGCTACTCACCATCAGTTATGATGGGCTGTCATCATTCACACTTGCTGCCCCAACTACAACAAAGCATTTAATCAAGGACCATTCAACTCATTCTACCTTGATCATTCGACAATAGACCTTGTTGCCCTGACAATTATGTTTACTCACCTTATTTTCCTAGGCTATCCAAGGCAGCACCACCGTCGCTTGGGACTTCACTATACTTGCTAGCCTTGAGCCCATTTTGCATAGTACACACTCAATACACGCTCGACACAATTGTACTCACCAGTGTATAATTTTCAATATTGAACTCGCCTTCTACCGATGTAGATAAAGTTATTTTCCTTCCGACCAATCAGAGGGAGACATTGTGTCTAGGATAGTCTGCATCATGAGTTTGCAAAGCATTGTACTTTTCATCGTTATAGATGTAGGCTTTCTTATAGGTCTTAGGTCTCTATAAATAAAGAGTTTATCTTTGAGACATAATTAGCTAATCAGTGCTGGGTAGATCAAAACATAAGCCTAATTTGGATTCACTTTCAAACGAATCAAGTCAATTTGGTGCTGAACTAATTTGTGTAAGACCCATTTACAAACCTAATTTTATGTGTATATATATCATCATCAAAATTCGTTACTTGGACAAGTAACTTGAAATCAAATATGTAGTAATAGAAATAAGTTCATAGGGTTGAAGAAAAAGAAGATCAAATTAAAAATCAGAATCTCCATTACACTCTCTCCAACTCAATTATCTCTTTCATTGAGCTGAGGGGGAGTGGGGACAAAGGCTTGAGGACATAGCTAAGTAGCAAGTTAACATCTCCGACCGTGTTCTACCCTCTCTCATGGTTCAGCTTTGCCTTGTCGTCGCTTTCTTTTAAGAATTTTGAAATAATATAAAACAAATATCATACATGATCTTAGCTTGTTATCTTTTTGTTAGAAATTATTTAAATGATTCTGAATAAGAAAGATTCCTTATCTTTAATCCCCGTCTCCTTCTTAAAAAAGGTTAAATTATATTAAAATAAATTAGTGACCTTCGCCTTGCTTGCTCGCATAATTTTTTAATAATAATGGTTGTTAAAATAATATTAAAATAAATGAGGGACCTTCTCTTAACTTTCTCTATGTTTCTTTCTATATTAAATATAACAAACCGACGGATTGAATGTGAAATTCATAAGAAATACTTGAGCGATCATTGACATATTATTTTTTAATTTTGAAATTATTTTATTTTTATTCTTTATATTATTATAAAAAAATAATATATATATATATATATATATATATATATATATATATATATATATATATATATATATGATAACTAGTACTTTCATTTAACATTAAAAATAAAAATATATTACAGCATCCAGCCAAATCTCATTAACCGCTATATTTTTATCGAGGCCATGATCCTATTTGTGGAAACCATCGCATATTTTGAAAACATCCTTGCAGCTCTCACCACTTTTTTGTTCACTTTGAGAACTATTTCCTTTTAGCTCGCCACTTCATAAAGATGAAATAGTTCAACATATTGATTACATTCACTCTCAATTATATATGTTCTAACGCAAAATTCCCAAAACAATTTGAAAATTTTATTGTAACTTCTTAATCTTTTGTTGACTTACGTGCCAGCTTCTAGTAATATCATCATCTTTTGATTGTGGAGTGGCTTCACGAAACTAAATTTTAATCTAATAGGAGGGTCAACAAGTTTTTAAAGATGAAGTATTTCCAAAATTGTAGGGCTAAGTTTTTAAGGATGAAGTATTTCCAAAATTGTAGGGCTAGTTCCTAGAACTCTAAATGATTTTATTTGTTTTTCACTATCCTAATCTTTTTTCCAAAAAGAAAAAAGAAAATGTCGTAGTCTTAAAAAGAAGCTTGTAATCTAATAAAAAATCTTATATGTCAAATTAACTTTAAACTAGCAAGTCTCACTAATTAACTATTACAACTACCCATTAATTTCTAATACGATACTATTGATTGGCGCAATGATGATAGGGTTTAAAGTTCATTCGAGAAGCAAAGGAAGTCTGAAAAAAAAAAGTCTATTATTAAATTTATAAAAACTATCAGAATTGTTTTTATTGTTTTTAAAAATATTTAATCAAAATATTTACTAATTTTTAACAAATTTTCAAAATAAATAACAGAAAAATATAAACAATAATTAATCCGCATAAGTTGTTCTAACTAATCCATTGATCTTGGGCCACTTAATTCAATTTGGGTTAGCTAATAAAGCTTTTATTTGGTCTACAGGCTTTAGTCAAAGGCCGACAAGTTGAGAAAGCACAAGACAAGTGAATTAAATTTATTCACATAATGTGAAAAGAAACATAAATCATGGCTGTGAAATTAAGATAAAAATACTAAATATGTCGAAATAATTAACTTACATAGAAATCAATACATTCATCCAACTATTAAAGGTTTGTAGCCCTGTACATAATATGATCTGGACTAATAGTAAAGGAAGACAGATACATATGATGAAATTATAAGTTGTACAAACCTGTAGTCACATGAGATAGGGTTAATTTTAAAAACAATCACCTTAATTATTTTTGTAAGGATAAACACTCTTGTTGCGGGCTAGAATATACGTGGCGATACAGTTAGAAATTTTCATCTCAGCATTGTTTGGATACCTAGCACACAAACGAGAAATGAGAGAACACCTAGATTTTTATGTGGAAAACCCTGGAAAAAGAAAAAACCACAAATCCACACTCAGTTGATAAGATCCCACTAGTGTTTACTTAGGTTACAAGTGGCTGACTTGTCCCTGAAATTCAGGATGATGAAATTACAATAATCAACTCTTGGGTTGAAATTTAGTTACAAATGGAGGTCGAAAATCAGGGTACGTTTGGTGGTCGGGTAGAAATCTGGTGTAAGTCGGCTCTCGTGCAAAACTATGGCATCACTCGGAGGTCAAGCTAAACTCTGACATCACATGGAGGTCGGGCCGAACTCCGGCATGACATAGAGGTTAATAATTTATAACTAGAAAGCTTACAAATGAAATACAATAATCCTCCATATATTATATATATGTATATATATATATACCCACGGAGGGGCCTACGCGTTGATATATGAAATAAAATTACAAAGCCCTTAAAGGAACCTGCGCCCACTACTGCTCAAAAGAGCTACAAAAATGAAATAAAAAAAACATACGAGCACAAGGTCCCTACAACATGAAAGTACAAGTAACCCTATAAACAACCTACGGTGCGCAAGAGGGAGCACCCAAAAAGAGGGGAAAAAAAAAATAACGAGTTTGAATGACCTGCTTCCCATAAAAAAATCCTATCATCATTGAGACATGCACAAATAAAGTCCTACAAGACCAAGTGATAAACCGCAAAACAGTAGAACAAGGAGCAAAAATAATAAAAATTAAAGAAATTATCATCCCAAGGATATAACTAGTAAGAATTATGATAGCAGAAGTCATACAACCTCCACTAAATAATAGTATACCATCAACCTGAGGGGTGAGCAGGCCAAATCTAAGAGGCAACACAAAGAAAGACCAACCAACCAACCAAAAGGAAGCTCCATCTACCACAAAATATAAGTAAAATGCTGAAATCAATAACAACCATGAGGCTGCCAGCAATAGAAAACAATAAGTCCAGCTTATATAAAAGATTAAGCCAATCCCACTCATGAAAAAATACATGAACCAATGAGACATGCAATGATAACCATCAGTCACCATAGTAAAAACAATCACCACTAGACCAGACCATTGAAATTAAAATAAAGTTAAGAATGCCGAGCCATCACCATACAAATCGAACGGGGGTCAACCTGAGAGCTAGGATCCAAGAAGCAGCAATTCAAAACTGACCCACCCAAATAAGAAGCCAAATAGTGAAGAACAATCCCATTCCAGATTTGAAGAAATTACAGGCACCAATTGTAGTTGCTACAAGGACCATCAACCACAAAAGTTAAGCAATCAGCAATAACACAACCCACCAACCCAATTAAGTTAAAAAGAAACAAAAAGAGCCCAGCCTCATCCATCTAATAGGGGACAAACAAAGAGCTAGGATCCAAGAAGAAACATCAGACCAAACAACAACCTGAATAAGAGCAAGAAAATAAACATAGCAGGAAACAAAAACATCAGAAAAGATAAAACCTGAACTAAGAGAAGACAAACAGACCCCAAAGAAAAAACCAACCCAAACGCAGAAGTAAAGGGGAACCCCATAGCAACCAGAAAGGAGGAGAGATGCTAAAACTAATGCTTAATATAAGATAAACCAATTTGATCCAATCTTAAAAGGCCTTTAAGAGATGGCAACTGGGAAATCAAAAGCTCAATCAGAACATTAAAGTCACAACCCAACTTGGCAATAAACTAGGCACACTTATTCCAGTCCTCTAAAATAACAAAAAAGAGACATTAATAGTGCTAAAGATATCCTTAATACCCCTCCGAATGTAAAACAAACCATAAGAACAAATTATATCTTCCTTATCATGAAGAAAATTGTAACCAAAAGAGGAACCCACCTCCAACACAACATTAATTTGATTAAGATTAGCACATAGAGTTTAGCCATGAAGCACAGTATAGGATATATCAAAGTTAACATCACCATTAGCAATAGAACCAGCAAAACCCAACATGTAGTCGCCCAATCACGCACTAGCCACATTCAACATAAAAGCATTAGGATGAGGCTTCATCCAAGTAATACATCTAGACATCTTATGATTATTATTCACCTCCAAGTTAATGCCAAAAATAGACGAAGTAAAGAAGTAGTTCTTAAAGTTCTTAAAAGAATAAGTAAGTAGAGTAAAGAGCAAACACTTTATCATTCACTTTATGGATAATTCTCTAGTAATTCATAACAACACCTCCATATATGATATATGACTGCATAAAGCCCGATGAATTATTAGGGATAAAATTAGGAACCTTTAATCTAATATATATGGTCTCCAAGGGGATTCAACCATGTTGTATAGGTTTAGTAACTTATTTATGCTTGATTAGGGGTTGTAGAAATTTATACGCACATGCGTTCCGTGAGTGGAGGCTAGCTTGGTGCACAAAACCCTAAATTTATGATTTAGGATAGATTAAATCTATTGAGATATTTTCTACTTAGTTCTTGATTATTGATATTCTTACAACTTGTATATTTTTTATGATTCCAAATATTATTGCTTTGATTATTGTTTCTTCTAAAATATTTTGGAAGAATTATTTTGCTCTTGTGTGTACTAAAATTTCAAGGAAATCATACTCTGGATTATTGAAGACTTCAAATCAAGATCAGTTTAGAGTTTATTGTAATTGAAGTTTGTATTTTTCATTTTATTGAGTCTGAGAGAATGTGATTGTAATTAAGTAAATGGGTACAAACACACCTAGGGAGAGTTTAAATCCATAATTTTTAAACTGATAGTACTGTATGATTTCTTTTTATATGCAATAATCTGATCATTTATTTTCCCTTCGTGCAATTAAACAAACAGATTGGAGAAAATTTTTCTAAATATGGATCGTACTATACGATATACCATTCATATATACCTTCCAAACTATGAATTGGACGGGTCCCTTTTCTTGTCAACTTTTTGTTGAGATGAACCTGAAGAATTTATGAACGGTTTGTATTGTACAATGTTGTCATCGTACACCGTCTAGCATACGAATTGGACCGATCCCTCTTCATCTTGACAAATTTTAAAAATTATTGAACGGTTCATACAGTACAATGTCGTCATCGAACATATGCCATCTAGGGTACAAATTTGATGGGTCCCTTTTCATCTCGATGAACTTGAAATTTTTTTTAATTGATCATATCATAAAATGTCGACATCGTACGTATTCCATCCAGGGTACAAAATTATATGTTCCCTCTTCATCCTGATGAAGGTAAAAAATTTTCTAACTATTCGTATAGAATGAACTAGGTTTGTACCAAACAATGATCGTGTATGAATTCATTTCGTATCAATTTACAACAAGTTCGTACGTAATAATTTTTGAACTATTCGTACGTACGAATATTCGATTTTTCTGTATGATTGTGTACACTCAAGATTAAAAATTTTAGTTTTTAGATGGTTTTTCGTATCTTTGATATAAAAGGTCCACTAAACTGATGTGAAAAAGTCTTGTCTTGATGATTTTTCAAGGGCATTTGAAAGAGAGTGTGGGAGAGTATTCAAGAGAGATTTCTTGCAAGTGAAGTGTGAAGGGTTCACAAGGTTACTCAAAGGTAAGGATCCCTTTGTGATTTTAGAATTTACTCTTCTTTTCTTCTTTCTAGTTCCTCTTGAGAAGATCTTTGGAGAAGATCCGGTGCTCTGCCGATACTTAGAGGGTGTGAAAGGATGACGATACCCTATCGACAATTGGAGGGTGAGAAAGGATGAAGGTACTCTGCCTATACTTGGAGGGTGTGAAAGGATGATGGTTCTCTGTCGACACTTCAAGGTTATGAAAGGATGATGGTTCTCTGCCAACACTTGGAGGGTGTGAAAGAATGACAGTTCTCTGCCGCACCGTGGATTGGTGGAAGAGAGATTTTTGTAAAGGGTTATCCGCCTTGCTGTGGGGGAAAAAGGAGAGTCACTTTGGTCATAGTGCAATACCTGAAGAGGGAGTCTTTAGGGAGTGGATGTAGGTCATGTTTGATTGAACCACTATAAATTATTATGTCTTTAAATTTCTACAATTTATTTACTGCAAGTTATTAACTGTCATTGAAAAGTTTTTTTTGAAACTTTAAAACTTGCTACGAATTATTAAAAAGGTTTTCTATCTAAAAATCTAAGAGAATTTTTAAATTACCAATTCTCTCCCCCCCCGCCCCTCCCCACTTGGTTAGCCTTGGGACAATAGCTGATGTTTAATAACCTATACTGAATCAATAAAATCCCTTAATAATAATAAGTTTAAGTCATCTACTTCTCTAGTAGAGTACTCTGGTAGGGTTTTCTCCCTAGTAGTTACAATCATCATCCCTGCCTTTGGCTTCTTATATGGCCTCACTACCATGGGTTTTCTTCCCCTCGTGATTCCCTCTTCTTCTTTCTCTATTTCTTTTTTTATCTATTGGGCTTCTCACTTAGATGGCATGAAACCAGCTGGATGACTATGGTATTCTGGATGGAAGGAAATCTTCCTACTCATTTTATGATGCCTTATTGAGGGCTTCTTCCTCCTCTAAAATTCATAACCTCAAAGCACCGACTCATCATGGGTTACCGTGTTTTTTTTATTTTTGAAGCTAAACTTTTGGCTCTTGACAAACCTTTCGAGTTTGCTCTTGTGGGTAAATTTTTTAATTGTAGACCCTCAATTATGTGATTTGTAAGTTCCTCTTTAACCTCAAATTGATTAGAGATTGTTTAGTGATTATTTTGGAATCAAGGAATGTTTTAATCAAGCTTTTTAATGATTTTGATAATAGTCAACTATTTTTCCACCGATCCTATTTTGTTTCCAATTTCTATATGAAGTTGATTAAATGGTCACCTTATCTTGACTTATTTGTGGAATCTCCATTTATCTCTATTTGAGTGCCTTTCCCTAATCTTCTTCCTCATCTTTTCTCCCCTCGCACTGTTCATGGTTTTGACTCCTTATTTGGACGTCCCTGAAAATTAATAATGTGATAGCTATTGGGTCGTGGCCTTCTATGGTTCAAGTTTTATAAATTGGAAGTCTCCAATAGTTACCTTGAGTCTATTTGGATTGGTCCAAATAATTTAGGTTATTTGCAAAATGTTGAGATGGAGGAGTTCCACCCCATTTTGTGATGTCTACAAATCTTTGGGCCATTCTAATAATAATTTTCACCCTACTCACAAGGAACCTCATATTGTTGTGAAACCTGCTATCCTTTTAGGAGGAATGTGTCGGCTAAAGTTATCATTCAGGATAATATTATACCTGTGAATACTGGTCTTATCATAACCCTTACTCTCATGACCCATCCGACTATTCTTATTATAGAAAAAGTTAATAGTAAGGGGGTATTTCATGTTGCTTTTTTACCTAGTTCTCCTCATATGTATTTATCTTGTGACAATAATGTGGTTATTGTTATTGATGTAAGTTTTGTGAACCAGACTAGTAACCCCTTCTTAACTCATTTTATAAATATTACTGATGTTTTGGTTTTTCCTATTAATCCAAAATCTTTGGTTTGGATCATTCACTTGAGAATGTTGGCTCTGATGCAAATCATATTTTGGATGCTGGGCATTATCTTGGAATTGCTCTTGATAGTCTCAACTTGTGTGATGTTAATAAAGTTATTTTGGATGAGTCTTCAAGCGATTTGAATGCTTTTACTCTTGTCTCACCCATAGATTCTTTGGGAGAGCCATTAATGCCTAATGTAGAGGTTATTAAGGTCAAGGTGTATGTTTTTGTTGTCCTAATCATAGTTATTTCTAATGACAGTTTGAAAGCTCAATTGGCTTTAATGATTCATCTGATTGGTTGGAGAAATCCTTCTCCTCAGTGAGCAGGGGTGCTGGAAGTGAATTAGGTGATGATGTGATTGATTTGCAAAAGATGTATGGTCTAAACGTGGGACATAGTTTGCATTAGGCTTTTCCCCTTAGCTATGGTAAGTGTCTTAAGAGAAAATCTAACAAAAAGTCATGGTTTTTTTCGTTTGGATCACTTTTTATTTCTTCCTCTAATTGGTGTAATTTCAATTATATTTTATTTTTTGGTGTTTTCTGTTAGTTGTGAGAGATCCTGGACTATGATGAGGCACTACATCCACTTCGTTGGCCTTGCTTGCTGAAACTTTGGTGACCTTCCCTCTTTTCATACAGATCTTTTTGTTTGATAAGGGATTATTTTTTATAATGGATGGCCCTTACTTGGCTTGTGGGTGGTTATAGGGAGCCTTCTGGCACTTCTTGAGTCTGGTTGGCTTATT
Organism: Dendrobium nobile; assembly: GCA_022539455.1. Lineage (NCBI taxonomy): Eukaryota > Viridiplantae > Streptophyta > Magnoliopsida > Asparagales > Orchidaceae > Dendrobium > Dendrobium nobile. Next base: position 35,821,315 of record CM039736.1, on the reverse strand, counting down.
CTCCCTTTTTCTTGTGCTTTTTGCTCCATTGTAGCCATTGTTGCACCTATCCTTTTGGAGATTTTTTTTCTTAGCTGTAATTTTCTTGTAATTTTTTTTTATTCTACTCAATCCTGGTGTAATCTTGATTTTAATGAATAGAATTTATTTTGTAAGAAAAAACACTTAATCATATATGAATGTTCCCTAAAAAACCAATCAAGCACCATATAAAGGGTTAGGGTGATTTAAGTTTGTTAAAGCTTTGAAATATTATGCAAAAACACCATGCAAATGGAATTAAGTGTTAAGCATAAAATCCTTATATTTAAATAAGGTTAATTATCAAGTTCATTTAATTATAAAAAGTAATCAAATAAATTATCAAACTAATTTTCTTTTTATGATCTATATTTTTGCTTAAATGTTTTTATTTTTGTTAAATTAGTATCTATTTTTTATTAAATTTTTTAATTTTTAAATTAATTTTCATTATGATTAATAAATTATTAATGTATTATTATTAAAATTTTATTCAAAAACTTTATTTAAATTTGATTTATTATTTTTTAATTTTATTTAGTTTTATTTTTTTTTTTGAATTTTATATATTTAATTAATTATTTAAAAAAAATTTATTTTATGAATTAAATTTTAATTTTAATAGAAAATTTTAATTTCAAATAAAATTAAATTCTCATATTTTAATTTTATTTTAATAGGCTTTATATTTTAATTTTTTAACTTATTTAATTAATATTTAAGTGTAGGTAATTAAAATATTAATTAAATTTAATCAATTTGAGTTTGGATTTGGATTTTTATTGATTATACATTTGATTTAAAGTTAATTAAAGTTTAAATAATTTTGGGGATTTTATTTATTTATTAGAAGTAATTAAAGTTTAACACTTAATGAAGGGTTAACTATGATTAATCATATAAAAATTTAAAAAATTAAAACTATGATTAATCATTATTTTGTAGATCAATTAATGGACAATCATGGTAGATTTAATCCTAATGTGTAATGTCAACAAATTTGTTATGTTTAGAGTTCTCATCCTTAATGGATGTTTCCTAAAATTTCATAAATTCACTAAGATTTATTCATAATTATTATCTTAATGTGACACTAAAGGTTGAATAGGATTGCAATTCAATGTTCCTAACCCTTGCACATATATACAATTAAACTACACCAAACATGTGACGTAAATCTAAGAGATATTTTCATATCTTTAGGTCAAATTGTAACCTATATATTTGAAAATCAAAGAATTAATTTGCATACAACAAATTCAATTAAGGCAGTTGGGTCAAAGATACACCACAATCCATAATAATAAGGTTCAAATTCAATTCATTGAATATATAAGGGTAATTAAGATATATGTATATGTGTACAAAAATGCAAAAACCCTCTAACTACAAAATGAATATGAATGATTTCATTTCTTATCAATAAAGATTTGTTTAAGGATTTCATAGAAGGTTCAAATGCTTGCAATGAAACTAAGATTTAGTTATAGTGGAATTTGAAAATAAATGAATTAAATAATAACCTATATCCTATGAAATTTAATAATTAATAAAATAAGCATTAAAAAACTCATGAAAATTATTAGATGCCACAAACATGCCCTAGTTTAAACCATAAAAATATGGGGTCGTTAGATGTTGGGCATATAGTGCTCCCTGAGATTGGATATCAAATTAGAAGTTGTTAAAGTTCCACATAGGAAATCAATGTTCGACTCCTTCCCTCCATCAACATAAACTTGAATAATTCATTTTCTGTAACATGAGTGATATTTTATCCATTATTATTTCGAATACAACATACAAAGTGAATTGTGTGTATTACAAATTACATCATAAAACATGAAAAATTCATAGTTTTAGTTGGGTTAATGGTATTGTTGTGTCATGGAATACTCACGGTGATAGAGAAATATATATTTCAACTTCTTAGTATTACACGAAGATCCAGCATCCATATAGATAAAAATAGAGGGTGTAGCATTCATATGAGAAACCAAGATTTTTATATGGAAAACACTTAAAACGAGGAAAACCATGGGGCCTAGCCCAATTTTAATAAATCCACTAGTATTTGCAGTTAATTAAAAATGAGGCCCTTTATTGGAGGGAATGCCTTGACTTGATGAAACAAATATACATCATATAGAGTTTGTTACATGATGAAAATAAGAAGAATCATTGTTGTCATGTTCGTTTTATCGAAGGACCATAGTCGGTGGGCGACGGAGGTTGGAAAGAACATTGTATTATAATGGAGGTTAGAAGGATCAAAGTTGGTGAGCGACTGAAGCTAGAAGGATTGTTGTTAGGCAACGGAGGTTGGAAGAACCATAGTCTACAGAGGATGGAAGCTGGAAGGACCAAAGTTGGCAGGCAATGGAGGTCAGAAAGATAGTAGTCAGTGGGAAATGGAGGTTGGAAAGATCGTAGTTTGTGGGAAAGGACCATATATATTGATAGAGGTTGAAAGGACCATCATCGTTGGGCAAAAGAAGTCAGGAGGACGGTTTTCTAGTAATGGATGTCAGAAATCCAGTTATAGGAAGAAGTCTAGCATCGGGTAGAAATCCAACAACAGGGAGAAGTGAGATGTTTGATAGAAGTTTGGCGTTGGACATAAGTTCGGTGATGGGTGGAAGTTTGACATCGGGTGGAAGTTCAACAATGAGTAGAAGTATGATGAAAGTTTGGTGATAGGTGGATGTCCAGCGTCAGGTAGAAATTCATTGATGGCTAGAATTTTATCATTAAGTAGAAGTCTGATGAAAGCCCAGTGATCAGCAGAAGTCTGATGATAGGTAGATGTCTAACATCGGGTAGAAATCCGATGATGCTCAAAAGTCTAAAGTCAGGTAGAAATCTAGTGACAGGCAAAAGTCTGGTATTAGGTAGAAGTCCAACATTGGACAAAAGTCTGAAGATAGGTGAAAGTCCTAAGTTGGGTAGAAATCTAATGACAGGTGGAAGTCTAGTGTTGGTTAGTAGCCGGGAGTTGGTCGAGAAGGAGTCTGCTAGCAAGAGAACTCTTGCTTCTCTTCTTGCTTGAGATTCGTTCTTCCTCTTTGCTTCACCCCCCTCTCATGAGAAATAAGGGCTCTATTTCTAGTTTTTTTAGAGTAGCATGGCAAGTAAATAGAAGGAAATCAAGGGTAAATTTGGAGTGGTTAGAATGGACGGCCGATGTTGAATCACTCAATCAAGGACTAATTACTAGACATTTGAAAGCCTTAATAATATCAAAATTTGATGATCCTAGGATCGTTGGATTTGTCTCATCGCATTGCTCAATTATAAATAAAAGTATCTCTCATTTAAAAACCATTTAGTAATATAAATTATTGTTTGAACCTACCAAATGCACTTTGGGTCTTTTATTTGGACTCAGTTGGGCTTGGATTGAGTCAAATTTGGTGTTGTTTGGTTCATATTTTTGAGATGTTTAGTTTGACTATAAATTTGCTAAAATTAGAGTTTAGATTGTCTTCAATTTAATTTTTAAAGTTTCTAACTTAATTTTTCCTTCAGATGTTTGCTAGGTGGAGATGATTTTTTGATGATATATCAATTGCCACCCAATTTTTGGATGTCAAAGCTTGTAGAGTCCAAAAAATATATGTTGTAGCATTTAGAGAATTTGTTATGACCAACTATTCAAGGAGAAGAACATGTATGAACACATTATTTTACTTATAGCTACATCTTTCATCTAGTACTTGAAGAGAAATAATAGGTAGGACAAAGAGGATTAAGTCATTAAATTTTTATGGAAGAAAATAGATAATTCTATAAGTGAATATCTTAAATAAATTTGACTAACATATGATATGAGCCCTCAAATTAGTGTATTTAGTAAGAATTTATATTGTTGTACTATTATTAAGATGTATCACCTATAAAATACCTTAAATAACTAATTTTATTAATTAACTTTAAAAGTTAAAATTCAATTTAAAATAAATTATGAAATATTAAAGACATTAAAACTTAAATTTGAACATAAAAATTTCCTTGGCCTTTCAATAAACTAAATATAATCAATTAGAAAACTTCAGCCATCATTAAACTAAATTCAAACCACATAGCCTACTACACACACAAAGATTTGTTTGCTACGACAACCGACTCTAACATTAGATTAAGTTGGTGCTTACTTTCTAGCTGCTGCATAATGGGCTTTCTCGTGTTTTTTGCTATGTGCTGATTTGTTTGCTACGACAACCGACTCTAATATTAGATTAAGTTGGTGCTTACTTTCTAGCTGCTGCATAATGGGCTTTCTCGTGTTTTTTACTATGTGCTGGTTGTAATAGTTGATGTGTTTGTTTATTTACTTACTCGTGTAATATGAGAATTGATGTGATGGCTGATAGATTACCCTTAATTTAGAAATAATCTGGATACTCATAGAATTTTATGCAGGTGATTATGCTTATTCAAAGCTAAATTAAAGGGGATAAATTAAATATTTAAATTGACATAAATTTTCTATAGGTGCAAAATATTAAGGCCCCTTTAAAATTAAAGAGCATGGCCAAGTGTTGCTGATGAATTTAATTTAAATGTAAATATATAATTATTTGTGATGACTTTATTATAATTGTTTAGGATAACCTGGATACAATTAGAGTTTTTATAATTGAAACTCTAATAAAATTTTTAGACTCACATAGAAATTCTAGCAATCTAAGAAGTAAACTCAGGACCACTGAGAGTTAGCATATATGTATATTATTATTTTCTCTTCCTTGTTAAGCACTTCCCCACTTACAGGTTCTAGCAGACCACCTGGCCTATAAGGGTGTTGTTCTGTTAAGAGGATCTTATGTAAATATTTAGGAAAAAATATATTTTTTTAATCCTTGTCTTGAGAGAAGTTTTGGGAAGAAGAAGATCTCTTTGGTGTCAAAGGTTCCAGCTACTCTATCGCACCGAGGAAGGTGGAAGTGATTTTGTAAGGGCTTCTCCGCCTAGCTGTGGGGGTTAAAGGAGAGACACTAAGTTTAGTTCAATACTTGGAGGGTGCCTCCGAGGAGTGGATGTAGGTCAAGATTTGACCAAATCACTATAAATCTGGTGTTTTCTTTCCTTTATTATTTTCATATATTTTTTTGCACTTTGATTTTCTTTGTGGTGAATCTTGGTTTTAGATGTGATTGTGTTTTTTAGTTTTAATATCCAATTCACCCCCCCCCCCTGCCCCTCTTGGTTAGCCTTGGGACTAGTTCATAAGGGCTTAACATCCTTAACGAATTTTCAAGTGGTATTAGAGCGGGATTCATAAAAATAAATTTGAAAGCTTTTTAAATTTTGTTCCATGGCTAATTTTTGTAATGGTAATATTATGGAAGGTTATTCAATCACTAGACTACCTTTATTTAAAAATATTTCTTTTAATTTTTGAAAAATTCACATGTCAACTTTCATGTAGTCTATTGATTTCGGAATGTGGAAAATGATTTTAACTGGTTATTCTATACCGTCACGTATTTAAATTGTAATTAAAACTGGTATTCCTTTTAATAAATAGAGTACAGAAGAACAAATCAATGCTCAATTGAATGCTAAATCATTAACCTATTTTTTCTGTGCTTTAAATTATGATGACTTTATAATATTTGTATCCACGTGCTCTACTGCAAGTTTGAGATAAATTACACAATTTATACGAAGGCACTAGTGAAATCAAGCAATTTAGATTAAATATTTTAATGATGATGATGAATTCTTTTGCATGAAACCTTTTGAGATGATCTTAGACATGTATACTAGGTTTATTCAAATTGTGACATCATTGCTTGCTTTAGATAAACAATTTTCAAACCTTGAAAAAGTTAATAAAATTCTATGTTGCCTACTTGATAAGTTTGATGCTAAAATTGTTGCTATTTATGAATCAAAAAATTTGAATAAATATTCTATTGATAATTTGATTGGCTCGCCCATTGCTTGCGAGCAAAGTTTGGACCAAAGACTTTTGGATGCAGGTGAAATGATAGTGATAAAAGCTGAAAACATAGAGAAAAGTGGTTTAGTTGGTGAGGAAAATGATGACTTAACAAGCAAATTGGAAAGCTCACTAAAACATAAGCATCAACAAAAGTGGAATAAAAGTAAAAATTGTAAGAATGTTAAGATTTCTTCTAATGTTATTTGCTTTGTATGTAGGAAACCTGGACATGTGAAAAATTAGTGCCCTAATTTGAGAACTCTTCTAGCAAAAGAAAAAGGGTAAAGCTAACCAAATTATAAAAATGGCAGATAATAAAAAACAAAAAATCTTCTAAGTAGACCTAGCTTCTGAATCATCACACCATGGGCAAAATGATGTTTAAACCATTTTTATGTGCTTTATTTTTTTTTGTGTTTGCATGTTTTGTTCATTTTTATATATTTTTAATATTTTTTGGGATTTATTCTTTTTTCATTAAAATTTTTAATTTTGTTTTTATTTTTTTCTTTTTATGTAGTATTTACTCTAATCAACACACACATCACCATCTTTTTAAAAATTAAAAAACTAAAAAAATTATTAAAAATAAAAAATCTACCTCTTATTTTTCTTGAATTCTTATGTAAGTTGTGGTTGACTTCTCTAAAAATAGTTTCATTAAGATTGGGTAGATTAAGTCTGAGTCAGTTTGTATTTTTTTTTTCTTTCTTAAGTCTATTGTAAATAATGTGGTTCCTAATGCTAAGTAACCTTGCACACACACACCTTGGGAGAATTTATGCTTGTTTCTTAGAGTTTACTATTTTTGGTAACATCGTCTGGGATGATATTTATATTGGCCTGGATGATCGGTTAAAAAATAGAAACCCTTATTAGGGCATCCTTATTAAGGCAGACATCATTAAGCATACCATCCTGGACGATTTTGTATCGGTCAGGATGATAGGCTCAAATAAAAAAGAATCAGCCGCCAGATCCTTTTATGTATTACTTATTTTTGGACATCATCCCGGGTATCGACCTAGCCAAACCAGCACAATTTTGCCTAAATTAAATTGATATTTAAGGAAAGCAATTAAGATTTAATTACACGATCACATCCTAGACGATCACAGGATTAGTCGAGATGATATTCCACGATTTATACTGATCGGCCAGGATGATATTCCACGATTTGTATTGATCGCCCAGGACGATATATTTCATCCTGGATGATATTAACAAATTTCTTCTAGTCGTCCCAAATCATCCTCGCTGATTAAACTTATTTTGTACTGATCATACAGGCTGATATTAATATCATCTTGGATGATAAAGTCATCAAGTTGCAATTAATGAGCTCGTTTTGAGCTCTTCTATATATGCTTTGACAAGGAACTTAGAATGTGTCTTTGGCAGTCGTTGAAGCTTCGTTCTTTTGGAGGAAACTTGAAGAGAGAACTTGAAAGGGATAGAGGAAATGGTGGAGTTTGAGATTGGAAAAGATCCTTAAAGGGAATTTCAAGGGAGTGTGGAGGGGGTTCCACACGGTTGCTCCGGCGAGCTTGCACCTTTGTACCATCGGATTCATGGATTGTCTTGAGGGAAGTTTTGGGAAGAAGAAGATCTCTTTGATGTCAAAGGGCACAAATACACTGCCGCATCGGGGAAGGTGGAAGTGATTTTGTAAGGGATTCTTCACCTAGCTGTGGGGGCCAAAGGAGAGACATTAAGTTTAGTTTCTTATTCAGGGCAAAGGAGAGACATTAGAAGTGATCACATGCATTGTTTCATGTGCTGAATAAATTAAGAGCATTTAAAATTTGTTCCTATGCTCAAAATCTTCGTTGTAGCATACTTTCTTCATTGAATATTGATTACCTTTCATTTTTTTAAGAGTCAAGAGGCTTCGTGCTTTATTTGATTAAATGATTGTATCCCTCCAAAACCTTTGTATTTGTATCTATCTAAGATAAGTATGTATGTAATTGAATTAATTATATGTATATATATGGGGCCCAAGTGCAAGATTATTATTAATTTCTATATGTTGGCTAGGGGTGTAAGTGAGCTGAGTTGGCTCGAGCTCAACTCATTTATAGGCTCGTGAGCTGAGCTTATTGAGCTCACGAGTCGAGCTCAAGCTCGAGTTCGAGCTCAAGCTGGCTCGGCTCGTGAGCTCGTGAGCTTGCGAGCCGGCATGAATAGATATTAATATTTTGAAAATAATTTTATTTTATTTATTAAATTTTAAATATTTAAAAAATTAATAAAAATCATCTATGTTTTATTTAAATGTTTAACATTTTTTATTTTTTTCTAAACTTTGACTAAGTTTTAAAAATCCCTCTTATGTTTTAAAAATCCTGCCTAAATTTAAAAATTCCCTTCAATGGCTCGCGAGTCAGCTCGAGCTCATTTACAGTGAGATGAGCTGGAGTTTGAGATCGCCTGTAAAGCCCGAGCTCGAGTTCGAGCTTGCTTTCCAACTAATGAGCCGAGCTGGATAATGCCTAAACTTGACTCAAATCCACTCGTTTGCACCCCTAATGTTGGCCCATATATAAATATAAAGTATTATACATTAGAAGCTATCTAAAATTGAGCCAATTAAATTCGTGATCTATTTAAGAATTAAATTATTATTTGGCTTATGCAACATCTCAATTTAATTTTTATGGAATTAATTATTGTGTAGAAGTCAAATATTAATTTTATTTTAATAATGGGTTGAAATAAAATAAATACACTCAAAATATAAAAGAGTCGTGGTCCCCATTTTAAGTTGTTAAGTTCTGAGTTCCCTCATTTCTCATCTTAATGAAAAGAATGGGTCTCTCGCTCTCCTGGAGAATGCTGCTTCATATGTGGAAGAGTGAAAACTTTTAATTTGCATTTCAATGGATTCAAATATGCTTATGATAATTCTTCTTCATAATTTGACATGTCTTTCGGAGGTGAAATTATTTTTCCATCTCTATTGAATCCTATATTTGGACCTTTCAAATTAAAAATTGATAAAGAAACTTCATAAGTAAAATTGATGATGAGCATTCTCACTACCGAGACATTTACAAAATAAAAAAAAAAAAATCTTGCTACCGAATGCCCCCTTCAATTTCACTGCCCAGCAGTTTCTCATACGCGAGCGTTTCAGATAAAAAAAATTTAGATGAACATTTCGGTATCCTCCCTCTTGCCTGTTGTTCCCATTAATCATCCTCTCGCCCTTTCTCTATTCCTCCACTTAGTCCGGTCTTCACCTCGGGCATGAGATCATTGTCAGCCTGTTGTCCTCACTGAAAAAAGGTTTGAAACTCCACCTCATTTATTCCCGATGCTTTCTCCTGTGACGGTTTGGATTTTCTTGTTTTTTTTGTTGCACAAGTCAGTATAGGATGCTTTTCTTACAGTTCAAATTGTTATCTTGTAGATAATACAGTATACTCTTTCTCCTTGAAAAATATATGATGGAAATGGTGTGTCATTAAGACTTTAAAAGTTTTTAATTTATAAACTTTTGATTTGCTGATTTTGACTTTACATCGAAGTTATACTTTATGGTTTTATTGATTCTGTTGGTTAAGCTTGAATCATATGGTTGTAGCTTCCATTTCAAACTCCAGCTCGGTAATGTGAATGCCAGCATGAAACTTTTTTTTTCTTTCTTCTATAAAGTCTGAGAATTGGATATTAATAAATTTTTTCCCATTATGTTTGTTGTCATTTAATAGTGTGGCTTCATCGAAAGTGGAAGCATGTAAGCATCTATACTCACAAACTGATTACCAAACAGGAAAATGAAGGGTTAGAGGCTCTAGCAAAATGAAGGGTTAGACGCTTCAATACAAATATGGATAAATCTAAGGACTTTTTTCAATTAAGAGTTGCGGAACCTTGATGTACAAGAAGAATTCTTCTATAGTGAGTTAGAATAAATAATTTTCATGGCTCAAATAGAGTGTTTCATTGCTCCAAATAAAATAGATTTATCATTGGTAGGAATTTAAGTATGTTGCGTCTTGGAGTATTCGCGGCAGAAGATAAATATATAGTTTAATGTCTTGGCATTGTATGAAGATTCATCATGCAATCAGATAAGAGAGAGGGTGTAGCATTTATAAGAGACACCAGAGTTTATATGTGGAAAATCCTGAAAAGGGGGGAAAAACCACGGGGCCTAGCCTAGTTTGAATGAATCCACTAGTATTTGTAGTTGATAACAAATATGGCGCTTCCGTGGGAGAAGGTCATGACTTGATGTCAAATATGTATCTCATATAGAGCGCATTGTGGACCTCCGAAAGAGCACCGCACGAACGGGTCAATTGGAAGGGACAAATTGGATCGTGCATATGACTAACCATTGAAGATAGAGGCTCTCGCCAACACCCCCCGATGGATAATAATGTACACAACCTAATCACGGGTTACCCCCACATGATACAGCAGTTCGAATGAGGTTTGATAGATGTCGGATCGAGTTTCCCAAGGATGCAAGCCCCCATGGTTAATTACATCCCCGGTAGGAGCCTGAGAAAACTCTCGATTAAGGTTCTTACATTATCCCCTCCTAAAGTGGGATCGGTACGAGGGTGTAGACTAAGAAGTCCTACTTAAAGGGAAGAAAGGTCCGTAGGGCTGAATCAATATGCATGTCTCATACCAGCATTCAGAGGCTCTAGGGAACTAGAGAGAAACTGGGAAAAGAAAATCAAGCACTCAATCACAAATATGAGAGAAAGATGGAGGTGGCATCATCCTGTGATGCAGATAAGTAGGATTTATAATCCCTGAAAGGAAGGGACCTACCTACTATTTTAGGCATACTACGAGACTGAGTGTAGTAGCCTCGAATCCTGGATCTAAATTGGGCTTAGTGTTCTACTCAACACTAAGTCCCGTGTCCTAGCTAATGCAGTGCAAAACCTAGACTTACCCCGGCCTGGATTAGGGAGCCAGCTAACCACATAGTCACTTTAAACCCATGCTATCAAGTCATTTATGAAAGATAGGTGCGTGGTATAGTTATTGGAAAGAAGATCGACATCTAGAGAGTTTTCTAATTTGTCATGGACTTATGTGGGTGAATGCACCTAACTAATGTAATTAAATTTTATTTAGTTGGTTACTAATGCAATGCATGCTAGTTGAAATATCAACTCATGAATTCTATAGAGTTTTAAAAAATAAGTTTATAGAAAATTAATCTTTAAAAAAGACTGAGTCTCCCTAGGTCCGGCACTTCATCCTCATAGGTCATATTATCCGGACTCTACCCACAGGCAGGGTGATGTCTTATAACAAGAAAAGAAGGATGCAGTAATATGCATGCAATCCCCGAAGATTCCAGTAATTCCCTAGGTTTGTTAGATTTTTATATTATTTAAACTTAGAATTTTAAATATTTGTTATGAGTTGAAGAATTTTTATAATCCTTAAAAGTGCCTAATGCAATCCAGGCTAAGACAAAATTGGCATGTAAGAAAGAAATCTAGAAAAGGTAGGTAATTTCTACTATGCAATCAGGTAAATACATCAATATAAATCTAGAAAAATAATCAACTAAATGGACATAGGCAAATTGCCCTTATTACAACCCAGATATGCCAAAAATAAAGTGGCCGGGCACCACTACCAACAACCCAGATTTCTAAGCTTATGGCAGACGCAAATGACTTTGAGTGGGATATTGGTCTTCAAGTCTTCAATCTTTAGTTTTCTTCTCCTTGGACTCCTTGGATCTCTCCTCCTTGGACTTCTTGGATCTCTCTTCCTTGGACTCCTTGGATCTCTCCTCCTTGGACTCCTTGGATTCGTCGTGGCTTGAATATCCAAACAAAGAGATAATTCCCCCTTGATAGGGGGTATTTCCTTTTCTCTTTGGATATATAAATTCATCAAACTTGATCTTCCAAATGGAAGAAGACTCTCCCCTTTAGGGATGTCTTCTTCTTTTAGAATTTGAGTTGGATAAGAATATCCACACTCAAAGACCATTTTCACAACTCTTTACAAATTATTACAAATATTACATCAAATGAAAATGGAAAGTTATAGACACCGTGCATGGTTATCCTAATAAAAATCACAAGCAGTTTATATATGAAAATAAAACAAAAACCATTAAAGTTGTGCCAAGCCATGCTCTTAATTATGAGGGCTAAGTAGTCTACCTGTAGCATCTGTAGTAGTTATAATTATTATTTTTTATTTACGCCTCATTTATTTAGGGGGCTGAATAAGCACCTGCATGAAACATTATTAGAAAACATAACAGTCCCCCCCCCCCCTTTTTATCAGCTTGAGCATGGCCACCTGCTCAGAAAAATAGTATATATATATATATATATATATATATTTATATTTATATGGCACACCTAACCTAGGGGTAATTCTAACACCTATCACATCATTTCATAGAGTACAGGAAAAATTAGCATACACACCAATAATTTCAAACAGCATGCAATGAAAACATCGAAAAGCTCCGGCACACAGCAGAAAATAAAACCCAGCGGCATAGCCTAGATATAAAACTAGTGCTCTAGCAAATAATTCTATGTGTGTGTAAGGCTTGTGTGGTTTGGATAGGTCCTAAGTAGGGTAGTTAGCTAAAATTACCTAGAGTTCGGGTTTGTTGAAGGATAGAAAAGGAAACTTTAATTGAAGTTCAAATATTAATGGTTTAGGGTCCATTTTAGTTAATTTAGTTTGTTAATCAATTTTAAAAGCTCAAGGTTGTGATATTTAAAGTTCAAGTGATATTAGCCAATTTTGGAAAGTCCTAGGTCCTCCTAGGTACTAGGCAAAGGGGTCCAAAAAGTCATTATGGGAAATAAGCTAGGTTTGGGTCTTCTAATATTTTAGGAAAATACTCGACTTTAAGATGAGTAGTTTTCCAGGTATTACACCAAAATTGGAGTTTTCTAGGCAATGTTATGATTTTTTTAAGTTTCGGGCTCTAAATGAACTATGGTTGACCAAAACGTTGACTTTCTAATCTAGGCCATTTTATGAAAACCTAATATTTTTAATAAATACTAGACCCTAATAGGAGTTTAATGCAAGTGAGTTTGCCTAATTTGAAATTTTCTATAATTCCTTATGAATTTTCTAAGTTCAGGATATTTATAGAATTTTCTAAATTTCCTAATAAAGGGATGATTTTAAGATTTTGATCCAAATCAGCTCCAAACTAATTGAAATCTTCCCAAAAGGTCTAGAATAACCTTAGAAAGTTTTCCCAAGTGTTTGGGGAAAATTTTGTATTTTTAATAATTTTTAATGAATGATTTGGGGCAAAAAGGAAATTTCCACTAAAGGTCAAATTAAGGGTCAACCTATAGTCAAACTGATGAGCCCTATTTATTTAAAGTTAAGGGAATCTGAATGATTTAAGTTATTATGGGTAATTTTTGGACCTAAAATAGATTTATTATAATTTTTAGAAGGTCTCGGTGCTTTATTTAACAAGTTAAACAGGGTTGGTTAATTAATGGGTCTAACAGGACCTAAAAATTTCTAGAAAATTCTGGAGTGTTTAAAATGTCTCTAAGTTAAAATTTGGAAGTTTTCATGTCAATCAGTGATCTAACCTAGCTCCTAAAAAATTTCTAAGTTTGCTAGACGGGTCCTTAATTTTTATCCTTAGGGTGTCGCTACATTATAAAGGTTTAAATTGATGTTCACACTAAGCCTCAAGGTAGTAAATGCATGATAACACATAAAAATAGTAAACACACCATGTTCTTAGACCTAGGAGACCCTAAACTAAGTGCTCGTGGTGCAACCTACACTTGCAATCTACGACAGAGAAAAGTAAGTACAACTAATGAAGGGATTAGTGAATGATTTGGACTCAACCATCCACTAATCCACTCCCCTATGATTGCTCTACATGTGCAAAGCCTATGTTTAAAATTTCATGTAGTGAGTCTCCCAAAATTAGGATTTAATTATAAGTTGTTTTAAAATAATTTAATATACTTATATAAAGATATAGATTTTTGAAAATAATATAAATAAAAATAGATCAATTCATATTTATATAAGTATAGAGGGAGACCCACTGACCACTCAATCGAGATTTCAAAATTATTTAAAAACAATTTTTTAATTTAAAAATATTTATCATAATAAATTATTTAAACAATAGGAAAAAGCTCCAATAAGCAAATCTAAACAGAAATATGTCAGGACAGTAGGAATCAGCTAATGAAAATAAATTTAAAATAAATTTTACATTTTTCTGAAAAGAACGCGATATGGCGGATAGAAATCTGATTTAAAATAAAAAAGATATGATTTTTTTAAGTTTAAATATAATAAAAGTCTATTTTAGAATAGTTTAAAAATAATAATAATAATAATAAAAATAATTATTAAATAATATTAACTTAAAATATTAAAGTCACTGAAATTTAAAAATAATTTAAAATATATTGATAATAATATCTTAATTATTAATCATATTTTAAGTAATTTAAATAATTAAATTAGTTACACTAATATTTAATTATCAAAATACTTTTTTTTAATATTCAAATAGCTATAATAATAATAATAATAATAATAATGAAAAAAGTAACAAAAATATTAAAATAACAATTATTATTAATATTATAATTTAATAAATAATAATAGTAATAAAAAAATTTAAAATAATATTTAAAAAAATATTATTTTTACTATTTTTAAAATATTTTAAAATATGTTCTATATTTTTAATTAAAATTAATTTTAAATTAAAGAGACCGAAAATACGAGTAATTTTATATATTACGCATATTTTTAGGGTGAGAATTGATTTTTTTATGATTTTTGAAGAAATCGGGATTTAAAATAATTTTTTTTTAAAAAAAATTAAAGCGGTGGCAACACGTGCCAACCGCTTATTGGATCCTACATTCTTGGAGGCGGTGACGCCGGTCAGGTGATTTGGCATCACTTAGCCACGTCAGATATGTGCGTGGCGCGCCCGATCTCCCTCCGTTTCGAATCAACGGTCCAGATCTCGCCTGACCATGATCTAAGCCACAAGACCTCTCACGTGGTTCAGATGGAGCCGCAAATCGATGTATCTAAACCGTTGATCGCACGATCAACGGTCTGAAATGTGCATGGCCTTTGGTTTGTATAAACTGAACCTTAAACACATGTTTCATCTCATTCTCTCAAATGGCTCAACCAAACTTTACTAAATTATAGACACATGTTCAAGGAGTGAAGAGCATTCATGGGGGACCAAAATTGCATTCTAAAATGTGGTGTGTGCGATGTTATTTAAATCTTAGTGTCTTAAACTAGGGTTTGCGATATACCTCAATCCACACGGTGGATTCGGATGATCTTGGGCTCATTGGACTCGTAGGATCTCCAAAAATAATTTCCTAGTTGACCTTGATCTTTGAAATGGCTTGGATCAATCAGGATTCTAACTGGAACTTCTTGGGTCTCGGGTTCGCCGGAGGATCGCTGGCGGCGACTCGAGCTCGTCGATTTTTGGTTGGGGAAAGTCTGAAAACTCTCCAATGTTACAAACATGTTTTTAGATTATGATTTTGATGATAGTAAACATATCTTGCTTCACTACGACTGCTTTTTTCTACTGACTTTTCAGGACTCAAAGATCGAATGAAAATCGGAATCAGCTCAAGATGGGATAGATTAGGGTTGAGTCAGTCTGTAATTTTATTTTTTCTCTCTTGAGTCAATTGTAAACTTTGGTGTGACTAATTCTTAGTAACCGTACACACACACACACACTTGAGAGACTTAGAAATTCTATTTTTACTCAAATCGGCCATGACGATATTTACATTGTCCTGGACGATTTGGCTTAAAATAGAAATTCTAATCAGGTGTTCTTAATTAAGGCAGGCGTCATTAGCAAATCGTCCTGGATGATATGTGTATCGGCCAGGACAATAGGATCAAAATATAAAGAAATTGCTGCCATAAATAATTAAGGTATTCAGTATTTTTGGCAATATGCCAGGACGATCTTGGATCGGCCTGGACGATATTCACAATTATGCCTTAATTAATTAGACAAATCAAGGAAGTAATTAAGGATGATTGATACGATCACATCATCCTGGAGGATCTCAGGATCGGCTAGGACGATCTATTCAAAAACTTTAGTTACTTCGGGACGATAAATATCGGCCAGCACAAATTCAGGGCGATGCTCTGGATGATTTTCCTCTGATTTGAACTTATCGGCCTAGACGATCAAGTCAATTTTCAATCATCCAGTTTGCATTTAGGGCGATGCTTTGGCCGATCTTCTGAAATTTATACTGATCGGCTAGGACGATATCCATATCATCCGGGACGATATTGTCGGCAACTTGCAATTAATGAGCTCCTTTGAAGCTCTTCTATTTAAGAGCTCTTATTCAACATTTTTGATAGATCTTTTGCTACTGCCTTGACCTGAGAAGACCTTGAGCAGAGAAAGAGAGAGAGAGAGAGAGAGAGAGAGAGAGAGAGAGAGAGAGAGAGAGAGAGGATCTTGTGAGGGGAGCTTGTGAGGGGGAGCTTGTGAGGGATTTCACAAGGGTTGCTTCAAGGATCGCTCTGCTTCTTCTTCGTCTAGAGTTTCTAGTCCGTGGAAGAGTCGGTAGAGGTAAGGATTCAACAACTGATCATGGTTCTCTGCCAGCTTTAGGACGAAGCAAAAGGAGTTGGATTCTCTGCCTTGTCGAGGTGGCAAAAAGGAGGTGTCTTTGTAAGGGCTTCTCCGCCTAGCTATGGGGGCTAAAGGAGAGTCATGTTGGTAGTGCAATACTCGGAGGGTACCTCCGGGGAGTGGACGTAGGTCGAGTTGACCGAGCCACTATAAACCCTTGTGTTCTTTTTTTTTCTGCTTCCGCATTTATTTCTTCCGCACATTATTTCTTTGTGGTGATTTGGTTTGTATTTGTGCTTTGCCTAAAGATTTTTTTAAAAAATACTAATTCACCCCCCTCTTGGTTAGCCTTGAACAAGTTATATAGGGCTTAGCATCCCTAACAAACTTTCAAGTGGTATCAGAGCGGGATTCATAAAAACTGAGTTTGAAAACTTTTTGAATTTTGATCCCTGGCAAACTTTGGGAATCGTAATACACCGCAAGGGTATTCTATTACCCGACCACCTTTGTTTGATAATATCCCATTTGATTTTTGGAAAACTCGCATATCTACGTTTTTACAATCTACTGATTATAGCATGTGGATGCTTGTTATAGATGGTTACACACCTCCAACTGGAAAACTTAATGGCATTAATGTTCCACTTCCTTTTACTGAATGGACTTTAGATGATAGGGATTTGGCTCAACTAAATGCAAAATGTCTGAACTATTTTTTCTATGCTTTAAAGTCTGAGCATTACATACGTGTTTCCACTTGCATAACTGGTAAAAAAATTTGGGATAAATTGTGTATCACTTATGAAGGAACCAATGAAGTTAAACAATCCTATTTGAACATTCTCTTGCATGACTGTGAACTTTTTCGTATGAAACCTCATGAATCTATTTCTAACATGTATACTAAGTTTACACAGATAGTCACTTCACTACATGCATTTGGAAGAGAACTTTCAAACTATAAAAAAGTGAACAAGATTTTAAGATATTTGTCTTCGTCATATGATACTAAAATCACTGCAATCACTGAATCTAAGGATTTAAACACTTATTATATTGATAAGTTACTTGGCTCACTCATTGCTTACGAGCAAGGGGTGAATCAAAGAAATCTTGATGCAGGTGAGAAGAAAAAGGAGAAAACGGTGGCACGAAAGGCGCACAAATCGGACTCCGATTCTTTCGGGACTGAGAGCGAAGAAGTTGCCTTCGTCTCAAGGTAATTCAAAAACTTTCTAAGGAAGAAGCAAAAGCATCATTGGAGAAAAGGTAAGGATAATAAATATTCTAAAGGATCTTCTGATGTTGTTTGTTATGAATGCAGGAAGCCTGGACATATGAAAGCCGATTGTCCTACACTTTAAGATAACTTGAGCAAAGAAAAGGAAAATAGTGAAGAGAAACCTAAGTTTAGGAAGGACAAGAAGAGAGTCCAAAAGGTGTTCTGGGCAGAATCTGGTACTGATTTCTCTGAGACTGAACAAGAGGAAGAGACAACAAACTTGTGCTTAATGAGGGAAGATCATCTTGAGCAAAGTGATGATGAAGAGGTATGTAAACCAACCTATGATGAATTATTTGAGATTTATAAGAAAATCCATGCATCATACAAAAAAACTTAAGAAGACTCATGGTAACTTAAAATTGGAACTTGTAAATTTACAAAAAGAGTATGAAGTCATTCTTAAAGATCATTCAACGATTGATTCTAATCACATGGCTCTTCTTGATGAATTTGATGATTTGAACAAAAAGCACTCGGAACTAATTGATGAGAATAAAGCATTAAAAGTTTCATACACATCACTTGATTCTTATTTTAAAAAGTCCAAAGAGAGGGAGAAAAACTTAAGAATTGAGAATAAAGTCTTAAAAAGCACAAATTTGAAGATTCAAAATGAATTAGATGCATGTAAGAAAACTTGGATGATGCCTACTCTTGATCAAAAGCCAAGACCTAGGAAGAGGCAATATAACTCAAACCATTTAAAAAACCTTTTCCTGGAGTTAGATGTTTTTTCTTGTGGCATGTTAAAACACATCTCACACACTTGCATTATTCACCGTAGTACACATTGGGTGTGGAGACCTAAGGTACATGATTCACAGCATCCACAACTGCATTGTATTCTACTTTTCCTAAGAAGGGACCCAAACTAGCTTGGGTTCCTAAATCTGGCTGTTGTTGAGTTTTGCAGGTGTGCTCTCACCAAAGACCTCGTGGGAGCATAGGATAATTGGACATATGGAGGCTCGCAGCTCAAAATTGCTTAAACTTGCTGCTTCATAATTTCTTGAAATATTTTTTAATTAGTTTTATGTTATTTTTTATTGTGTGCTATTTTTTGTTATTTTAGATTGTCTTGTTTTTACTTTGCCTTTATGATTGGTTTTCTATATGATTATTTTTTTTAAGCTTTTAGATTTTGGAGATTTAAAGCCATTGATTAAAATATCTAAATCAGTTAAAGGGAGAAACACCGTTGATGGTTTCCCTCCCTCTAACCTCTTTTAGTGACATAATTTTCTTTTCTGTACAAAAGTCTATCTCTTATTGACAACTGGTTTTTGAAACTAAGATTCCTTTTGTCTTGCTACAATAATATATCTTGTGCATAATATCCAAAGTTCTTATATATCTGTCAAGTTAATTAAAATCTTGCCATTGCATTTATCACATGATTATGATTTTGTTTTGTGGCTTGTTCTTCCCTATGTTAGAGAGAGAGCTCCTATTCTCTAATATTTGGAGGATATACTCACAACTAAGGTTCTTTTTAAAGGGTTTGTTAAAGAGTTTTTAGCTTGCAAGAATTAAAAAGGAAAGAGGCCAATGATGCCAAATTGAAAAGAAAACTATCTACACAAAAGTGTATCAAAAAACAAAAGATCCTCAAAGAGCCAATCAAAGTGACAAGAGGCATAAAATGAGCCCATTGAATGCAAGCTATCCTCTCTTTTCAAAACTTTTAAAACTCAGAGAACTCATTGGTTATTTGATGCTTTCAAAGGCTTGAATTCAAATTCCATGATTGAGATAAATTACTTAGTTATATTATTTATAAGATATTTTCATTGTAACCAAGTTTTGATTGGATCTTCTATTTACCCAGTAAAGTTTTTCTGAGTTAGACCTTTTGTTTTAAAAAAGATGGTTATTGCCCTGAAAGAAGTTCGAGTTAGGGATTAACAAGATCGAAAATTCTACCTTTTTTAGATTTTGACTTGTTAACTCTTTGATCTTTTGAATATCTAAAATTTAATTGTTTGGAAAGTCATCATATGCTTGCTTTGTTAAAAAAAAAATAGAAAAATTAAAATAAAAATAAAAATAAAATTCTTTTTTTTTTTTTTTTGTATTTATTGTTGTTTAGGGCTTTCTCTGATCATCTCCATCTAACCTTGTTTTGCAACTCTTTGTTACATCGTCCTGGACGATTCTTATATCGTCCTGGATGATAAGACAAATTCTCTTCAAAATTCTATCTGCTGAACCTTTCTCTGCTTACTGTAACTCTTCATCCTTGATGATAATTTATCATCCTGAACGATCTGATCAAACTCTGTTACAATCATGTTGATAGTCTTGGCCGATAACATATTTCATCCTGGCCGATGCATTTATGGTCATCGTCCTGCCGATACACTAGATCATCCTGGACGATCCACGTGTTAGCATGTTTAAATCCTTAAAATCGGCCCCAGACGATCCAATATTAGACAATCATCCTAGCCGATCCACTGTTCATCCTGGATGATACACGTGGCACAGATTTAAAATGTTTTAATTTTGGCCAGTACGATCAATTATTGTGTATCATCCTAGACGATACATTTAATTGGCCTAGACGATCTGCTTTTTCAACGGTCGTCCAGCTTGACTCCTCGGAACGATAGCTTGTGTCTAATCTTCCTGGTCAATATCTGATAGGCCCGGCCAATCGAATTGCCTTTTTGACCAATCGGCATGTACGCAATAATTGATCCAAATCATTCTGGATGATTCTATGATCATCCTCGACGATATGGCCGTTTCTTTAAATTCATGCCATTCCAGCCATGTTTTCCACCTCACACCTCTTCTTCTCTTGTATTTTCTTATTGATTTCTTGCTATGGCTGGTGGGAAGCGAGTCCAATAAGCTTCTAGAAGTTTTTCAAGGGCTAGGTTTGACCCTCGTTTCATGGAGGCAGAAGATGAAGCTGCTTACCATCGATATAAAGAATATGGGATAACTGTCTCCAGAATCATCAATCTTGTCCACCTTTCATATCCGGTAATGGATCTCTTTGCTCACACTTCTCTTTATTTCATTCTTTCTCTCGATGTCTCCTTTCATACTGAGCTTCTTCATGAATTCTTCGCAAATCTTCACATAAACCCTACTTTCACAGCCCTGACCTCCTATGTGAATCGACGCTCGGTCGAAATCACATATCAGGACTGTGTTGAACTTTTGCAACTAACCACCATCGGGGATAAGCTGCATATAATCATCTCAGATCCTGACTTTGACTGGTCCACGGAAAATCATTTTCTTTGCCAGACCAATGCACCTTTTCATATTGGAGAGACTAGCTCTTTAGTCAAAGATACTAGGACAATTCAACATGTCCTTCGCACCTCCATAATTCCAAAAGCCAGGGACAGAATTCACATCACTCCTCTGCTTTCTCTGACTACTTTTTACATCATGGCTCATAGAGAATTTAATTTTGCTTACTTAATTTTTCGATACATTGATCATTTAACCATAATCTGCGATCCAAGTCATAAGAGAAAACCCAATCTAGCTTTAGGATACCTCATAGCCTATGTCCTTGAAACTAAATATCAACTTTAATATCCTGCTCCTCCCAACCTCCCAACTCTCTTCTACTTAAACAGTTCCTTCAATACCTTTCACAGTACTCATCTCTACCCAAGGGATGAGGAACCTCGTGGGGCTGAGGAGGAGGAGGCTCCTGCTCCCGCTCCTATTCCTGATCCTACTCCTCTTCGCCAGCACTCTCAGTTTGACCAGTTAGTGGAGAGATTTGATTGATGGGAGACCCGTTTTGACGCTTACGTTGCTGGACAGGAGCAGCAACATTCTGAGTACATGGCCCGCTACAAGCAGCAACGCACAGAGGACTTAGCCCGTTTTGATAGCTACATTACTCACCAGCAGTAGCAGTATGACCAGGACATCATCTAGTTCAATGCTTAGTTTACTATGCTGGCTGGCTACTTTCAGCAGCCACCTCCACCACCTCCATCTGATAATCATGACCCCTTATTTTTCTAGTTTTTATTTTCTGTTTTCTATTTTATATAGGTTGTCTTGTAGCTTGTTTTAGTTTCTGTTGTATTTTTCCATTTTTTATGTGTGTCTAGGACCCTCTTTTTGTGATGACAAAAGGAGGAGTAGGATGTGATAGGGTAGGAAAAGTTAATGCCTGTAACTTTGAAATTTTAATGAAGTGCTATTTTTACTGAAATTTTTCTACTTGTGTTTATCATCATCAAAAAGGGGGAGATTGTTACAAACATATTTTTAGAGTATGATTTTGATGATAGCAAATATATCTTGCTTCACTACGACTACTTTTTTCTACTAACTTTTCAGGACTCAAAGATCGAACGGAAATTAGAATCAGCCAAGATGGGGTAGATTAGAGTTGAGTCAGTCTGTAATTTTATTTTTTTCCCTCTTGAGTCAATTGTAATCTTTGGTGTGACTAATGCAAAGTAACCCTACACACACACACTTGAGAGACTTAGAAATTTTGTTTTTACTCAAAATCGGCTAGGATGATATTTACATCATCGTGGACAATCTGGCTTAAAATAAAATTCTAATCAGGGGTTCTTAATTAAGGCAGCCGTCATTAGCAAATTGGCCTGGACGATATGTGTATTGTCCAGGACGATATGATCAAAATAGAAAGAAATTGCCGCCATAAACAATTAAGGTATTTAGTACTTTTGTCAATCGGCCAGGACGATCTTGGATCGGCCTGGACGATATTCATAATTATGCCTTAATTGATCAGACAAATTAAGGAAGTAATTAATGATGATTGATACGATCACATTGGCCTGGACGATCTCAGGATCGGCCAGGATGATCTATTCAAAAACCATAGTTACTTCTGGACGATAAATATCGGCCAGCATAAACTCAGGGCGATGCTCTGGATGATTTTCCTCTGATTTGAACTGATCGGCCTGGACGATCGTGAGATCATCCTGGACGATCAAGTCAATTTTCAATCATCCAGTTTGCATTCAGAGCGATGCTATGGCCGATCTTCTGAGATTTGTAATGATCAACCAGGACGATGTCCA
Source organism: Dendrobium nobile (assembly GCA_022539455.1). Taxonomy (NCBI): domain Eukaryota; kingdom Viridiplantae; phylum Streptophyta; class Magnoliopsida; order Asparagales; family Orchidaceae; genus Dendrobium; species Dendrobium nobile. The sequence goes on along the minus strand of CM039736.1, from coordinate 35,798,393 downwards.
TATCGTCCTAGACGATATTGTCGGCAACTTGCAATTAATGAGCTCCTTTGAAGCTCTTCTATTTAAAAGCTCTTTTTTAATATTTTTGATAGATCTTTTGTTGCTGCCTTGACCTAAGAAGACCTTGAGGAGAGAGACAGAGAGAGATAGATAGGATCTTATGAGTGGGATCTTGTGAGGGGTTTCACAAGGGTTGCTTCAAGGATCGCTCTGCTTCTTCTTCGTCTAGAGTTTCTCGTCCGTGGAAGGGTCGGTAGAGGTAAGGATTCAGCAACTGATCGTGGTTCTCTGCTAGCTTTAGAAGGAAGCAAAAGGAGTTGGGTTCTCTGCCTTGCTGGGGTGGCAAAAAGGAGGTGTCTTTGTAAGGGCTTCTCCGCCTAGCTGTAGGGGCTAAAGGAGAGTCACGTTGGTAGTGCAATACCCGGAGGGTGCCTCGGGGAGTAGACGTAGGTCGAGTTAACCGAACCACTATAAACCCTTATGTTCTTATTTTTACTGCTTCCGCATTTATTTCTTCCACATGTTATTTCTTTATGGTGATTTGGTTTGTATTTGTGCTTTGCCTAAAACTTTTTTTTTAAATACCAATTCACCCCCCTCTTGGTTAGCCTTTGGCCAGTTCTATAGGGATTAACATCCCTAACAAACTTTCACCCAAGGGTGCTCATACATAATATCAGAGGATTTGGAGGCTTGGAGCGGGAGAAAATGCAATAAAATCACTAAAACGACCTAGATTTCACTATTTAAACTCCTCTCTCTCTTGGACGGTGGAGATGACATTTAGGTTCAAATCTAGAGCGCAAATCTAGAGCGAGAGTCAGTGATTTAGGCAGGATTTTGAATTCTAAAACATCAATGAGCATTTAAAACCATTAAAGGGGCTTTTAACTCTAATTAAATAGGTCATTTTGACCTATTTAAGACTTGGGTTGACCAAGTTAATGGCTAACCTAGTCAACCCAGTCAAATAGGTCAAAGAGCGAAGTGGGATCGAGACAAGAAAGAGTTTAGAATGATTAGGAATTAATTTGGACTCAAAAGGCCTAATGGGTTAAAATTGACCCATTAAGACTTCAGTTGACCGAGTCAATAGTTTACTTGGTCAATTCAGTCCCTTGGGTCCAGGGGAGTGAGGTCTGGTCAAATGAGAGGTCAATACAGATTACATGTTGGTAGTTACAATAATCAACATAAACATGTTTGTTTTGTCGGCATGACCATAGTCGATAGGAAAGAGGTCAGAAAGACTGTAGTTGGAGATAGAGGTTGGAAAGACCGTAGTCGGTAGGAGATTGGGGTCAGAAAGATTATTGTTCGGTGATGGAGGTCGGAAGGACCATAATCGACAGGAGATAGGGGTTTGAAAGACCTTAATAGAAGGGCGGTATCCCGGGAAGAACTCTAGGCGTTGGGTGGTGATCCAACAAAAGTCCTGGTGTTAGATGGTGGTGCGGGAGAAGTCCAGACCTCATGTGATGGTCCGACAGAAATTTGGGAATTAGGTGATGATTTGGGAGAAGTTCGGGCCTCAAGTAGTGGTATGGCAGAAGTCCGGGCCTCAAGTGGGGGCCCGGCAGAAGTCCGAGCCTCAAGTGGGGGCTCGACAGAACTCCGAGCCTCAGGTGATGGTCCGGCAGAAGTTCGGGCCTCACATGGTGGTTTGGCAGAATTCTGGGCCTCACATGGTGGTTTGACAGAAGTTCGGGCCTCAGGTCGTGGTCTAGTAGAAGTTCGGGCCTCATATGGCGGTCCGGAGGAAGTCCGGAACTTATGTAGTGGTCCGACAGAAGTTCATGCCTCAAGTGGTAGTCTGATAGAAGTTTGAGCCTCAGGTGGTGGTCCAAAAAAATCCTGGGCCTCATGTGGTGGTCCGATGAATGTCCGGGCCTCATGTGGTGGTCCGGTGAAAGTTCGGGCCTTAGGTGGTGGTCTGGTGGAGGTGAGAGCCCCTAGAGGTGGTCTGGTGAAGGTCCGGGACTTTTGTGGTCATTCGTTAGAAGTCCAGGCCTCAGGTGGTTGTACAGCAAAAGCCCGGGCCTCTTATGGTGTGTGGGTCCGGCAGAAGTTTAGGCCTCAAGTGGTAGTCCAGTAGAAGTACGGGCCTCAGATGGTGGTTCTACAGAAGTATGAGCCTCAAGTGCTGATCATGTGGAGTTAAGGGCCTCATTGGTGGTCCAATAGAGGTGAGGGCCTTAAGAGGTGGTCCGGCGGAGCAACAACTGTTAGGAAAGTTATTATTTGCATGTTTTACATTCTTGCAACTTGTATTATTTTGATGATTCAAAATATTATTATTTTATGTGTAGTTATCTCCTAACACTTTTTGGAAGATTTGTTTTTGCTCTTGTGTGTACTAATATTTCAGGAAAATCAAACTCCAGACTACGATGACTTCAATTCAAATTCAGCATGAGATACTTTGTGAAATTGAAGCTTGTACTTTTTATTTGAATTAAATTTGAGAGGGAGTGATTGTAATTGAGTGAATAAATTTACACAAACTTAAAGGAGATCTTGAAAAAGTTTTTATACTGATCGTACGGGATGAACATTGTTCGTACGGGACGATCAGATCAGTTATCTCCTTGTAAGAGCAATGGAACGGACAAGAACTGAACTGGAAATATTTTCTAAGTCCTAATCGTCCTGACGAAATCATTTTCGTCCCAAGACGAGTTTCTTTCTGCAAAAATTTCGTCCAGACGAAGTCCAGTTCGTCCAGGAGGATGGGAACCGACTATGACAGTTTCTGGCAGTTTCCGGAACCGACTTTTGATATAACTATTCATCCAGACAAAATATTTTCTTCCCGTGATGAACCAATTTCGTCCAGGACGAAATTGGTTCGTACAGATGAACAAAATTTTGTACGGGACGATCCAGTGCGCAGAAAAACTTGTTTTGGGCAGTTTTTTGGACGGTTTTTCTTCTCCTTTCTATATAAGGAGTCCTAGAAACTATTACAAATGCCTTTGGAGTTGTTTTCTCTTGAGAGGGATCATTGAGAGGGAGAAGATCCTTGGAGGGGATTTCAAGGGAGTGTGGAGGGGATATTCACACGGTTGCTCCGGCGAAGGCTCTCAAGTGAAGTTCAACAACATCGGTCCGGTTCTCTGCCGACACTTGGAGAAGTGTAAAAGGACGACAAAGTGTATCTTTGACAGTCATTGTGTCTTCGTTCTTGTGGAGAAAACTTGAAGAGAGAACTTGAAAGGGAGAGAGGAAAGGGTGGAGTTTGAGAGGGAGAAGATACTTGAAGGGGATTTCAAGGGAGTGTGAAGGGGATATTCACACAGTTGCTCCGGCGAACTTGCACCTCATTACCATCTGATTCAAGGGTCGTCTTGAGGGAAGTTTCGGCAAGAAGAAGATCTCTTTGGTGTTAAAGAACCCGGCTACTTCACCGCACCGAGGAAGGTGAAAGTGATTTTGTACAGGCTTCTCCGCCTTGCTGTGGGAGCAAAAGGAGAGTCACTTTGTGGTATTAGTGCAATACTCAGAGGGTGCCTCTGGGAGTGGATGTAGGTCAAGGTTTGACCGAACCACTATAAATCTGGTGTGTTCTTTCTTATTTTTTATTCCGCATTTAATTTCATTGCAAGTTGTTTACTCTGGTTGAAAAGTTTATTTTAAACTTTAATTTTAACTTGGATCAATAATTCAAAAGGTTTTCTAAAATTCCAAGAGTTGAAGTTACATTTTTTAAATTGCCAATTCACCCCCCCTCTTGGTTAGCCTTGGGACATTTAATTAGGCTTAACATCCTAATTCTCATTTTTAAACGAGCCTCAACAACAACGTCACACGGTGGTCCGATGAAACTCTGGCGGTGGTCGAGGAGGAGCAAGGAGGAAAGAGTGATCTCCGATCTCTCTCTTGCTCTCCTGCTTTGAGCCTCCTTTCAAGAGAAAGAAGTGGTCTATTTATAGATTTTTGGAGTGGCAAGGCCTGTAAGTAGGTAAGAGATCAAGGGTAAATGGGGAGTGGTTTAATGGATGGCCGATGTTCAATCCCTTGATCAAGGATTGTTTGATGGACGTTTAAATACCTTAGTAATGTCAAAATTTGGAGATCTTAGGCTCATTGGATTTGTGTCATCGAGCTGCTCAATTTGACTATTAGTATGTTATGTTTGGAAACCGTTTAGTAATCCAAATTGTGGTTCGAACCTTCCAATAATTTTTCTAACCCTTGATTTGGACCCATCTGGACTCGAATTGTGTCGATTTTGATGTCGTTGGGTTTGTATTTCTTAGTTGCTCAGTTTGACTATAAGTTTGTTGAAATCGGAGCTAGGATGGTCTCAATTTTAATTTTGGAAGTTTCCAACTTGATTTTGCCTTGTGATTCGTTCCTGATCAAGATAATTTGTTTATGATATATCAGTTTCCCCACTATTTTTAGATGTCAAAGCTCTAGAAGTCTTAAAATACTTATCGCATCTTTTTATATTGGCCGAATTGAAAAAAAATTATGTTCAAAAAACTATAAACTGACTCAAAATCAATCATAAAGGCCCCGTTGAGCTCTACAAGTGTTAAAATTGGATCTAAAACAAAAAATTCTTTTTCAAGGACCCCAAAAACATTCAATTTTGACTTTCTGGCATAAAAATCAAGCCAAGAACATCTGCTACAGTAACTATCATCTACAGCGACTGTTTGCTATAGTGCTGCCATCTATCGTAATTGTTTGCTACAGTAACCACAGCGGTTTGCTGCAATAACTGCTACAGAATTTTCTACAAAAGAAGATTTTCTTTTTATTTTACACTTACACATGTACCGGTCTGCTACTATAGGTGGTTTGCTATAGTACCCACACAAAAAATAATAATTTTTTTAAGTGGCCCCCACACCCTTTCTTCTTCTTTTTTTATTTTTTTATAACCATCCCAAGTTTTTCAACTTCTCCATCTCCTCCAACTTATCCCTCAAGATATAAATACCCGCTCATTATGTATGAAATTATAGCACCTCCCCCTCACTTCCTCTCTTTTAGTTGAGGCCTTCCCCCGAGCCCTACATAGGCAGCCTCCCCTGCCCATGCTCGGGGCCCCTCTCTGCAAGGAGATTTTTCTCTTTCTTCTTCTTCTTTCATCTTAGGCATTCCTCCAGGCCCTACACAAGCAACATCCCTTCTCCAATCCCGGGGCCCCTCTCTACAAGAAAGAGATTTCTCTCCTTACTTCCTTTTTCATTTGAGGCCTTCCCCTAGGCCCTACATTGGCGTCATCTCCTATCTAGGCCTAGGGCCCTTCACTAAATAAGGAGATTCCTCCCCCTTCTTCTTATCTCCCTTACGCTAAGGCGTTCCTCGAGTCTTGTTTAGATGGTATCCCCTGTCCAGGTCTAGGGCCCCTCACTATGTAGGAGTTTCCTCCACCTTCTTCTAGAGATTCTGCATAGGTTCGACAATAATTAGTGGATGTTTAGAATCAGATAAAAGTACAACATTGGAAAGAAGTCTGGTGGCTGATGGAAATTTAACGTCGGATAGAAGTTCGATGATAAATCGATGATGGACAGAAGTCAAGACGGGTAGAAATTCAACATTGGGTAGAAGCCCAACAAATGTCCAACAATAGGAAGTCGTTTGATGATGGGTTAAAATTTAAAGTCAGGTAGAAGCTCGATGAAAGTTCTGTAATGGGAAAAAATCTGAAGTCGGGTAGAAATCCGGTGTCGGGTAGGAGTCTGACAATGGACAAAAGTCCCATGATAGGTATAAGTCCAACAACAAGAGGAAGCTTGGCATCGGACAGAAGTCCAACAATAGTCCCATAATTGGCAGAAGTCAAGCGATGGAAGGAAGTTCAACATCGGGCAGAATTTTAATGAGAGTCCGTCGACAGGTAGTAGAGCATATGTTAATAGAATCTGCCAATGATATACGACCTATCTGAGGTTTTATATAAGAGCCCTTGCTTAATGATGTTAACCCCATATAAAGAGGTCCAAAAAATCCACCAAGGATGTGTGACCTATCCAAGGTTGTATGTCAGAGGCCTTGCTCGATGATGTTAACCAGTGTTGAAGAGGTCAAAAAAATACACCAAGGATGTATAACTTATCAGAGGTTATATCAAAGCCTTTACTTGATGACGTTAATCTGTGTAGAAGAGATTGAGACAATCCATCAAGGATATGTGACCTAACCGAGATTGTATATCAGAGTTGTTGCTCGATAAAGTTAACTTGTGTAGAAGAGGTCGATAGAATCCCCCAAGAATGTGTGACCCATCCGAGGTTGTATGTCAAAGCCTTTGCTCGATGATGTTGACCTGTGTGGAAGAGGTCAAGAGAATCCACCAAGGATGTGTGTCCTATTCGAGGTTGTATGTCAGATCCCTGATTAGATGATATTAACTTGTGTGGAAGATCTCAAAAGAATCCACCAATATGTGTGACCTATCCAAGGTTGTATGTCAGAGCCCTTGCTCGATGATGTTAACCTTTGTGGAAAAGGTCAAGACAATCCACCAAGGATGTGTGACCTATCCATGATTATATGTCAAAGCCCTTGCTCAATGATGTTAACCTGTATGATAGAGGTCGAGAGAATCCACAAAGGATGTGTGACCTCTCCGAGGTTATATGTCAGAGCCTTTGCTTGATGATTTTAACCTGTGTAGAAAAGGTCAATCCCCCTAGGATCGATCTTCCAGTGAATGAGATATAATAAAGATTGTGTATTTCTCAAATCAATGATTAAGATTTTATTTATATCCTCCTAGGATATTTGACCTATCCAAGATTGTATGTCAAAGCCCTGCTCGATAACATTAACCTGTGTGGGAGAGTTCGAATTGAATTTCCTTGGGATTAATTTTGCCTGGATTGGAGGTGGCAAATGCTGCAAGTATCCTGAATCAAAGGTAAAGAAGGGTCTATCTTTAGACCGTTATTTCCTTTTTGAGGTTGAGTTAAGACTTTGTCCAACGAGTAAAAGTCTAGCAAGGGACTATATAAAGCTTATATTATATTGTAAGTATCCTTGCACTTGCTAGGATTTTCTTGAAATATCCTCTTGATATTGAAAGCATTGGAGGGATCTTCTTGACCATAGTTTGTGTCAAAGTTGCCCCCCAAGTTCAGATCTAATTCCCATGAAATTGATGCAATAATGATTGATGTTATGAAGTTGATATGAACATCCTTTTGGGGTTAGAGTAAAAATTTTCCATAAGTCGGGAACCACGTTCTCACAGACGGTGCCAAACTATTGCATCGTGGAGTATTTGTTGAAGTAGAGAAATAAATAGTTTAATGTCTTAGCATTATACAAAGATCTAGCATGCAATCAGATAAGAGAGAGGATATAACATTTATAAGAGACACCAGAGATTTTATATGGAAACTCCTAAAAAGGGTGAAAACTACGGCGCCTGGTCCAATTTAAATGAATCCACTAATATTTGTCGTTGATTAGAAATGAGGCCCTTCCTTCGGAGAAGGCCTTGACTTGATGTCACAAATGTACCTCATATAGAATGCATTACATCGTGGTAGTTATAATAATTAGTGTAGACATGTTTGTTTGGTCGACAGGAAAATAGTCGATAGGAAAGAGGTTAAAAAGATCATAGTAGGTGACAGAGGTCTAAAGGACAGTAGTCGGCATGAGATAGGGGTTAGAAAGACCACTATTTGGTGATGGAGGATGGAAGGACCATAGTCAACAGGAGATAACGGTCCAAAAGACCGTAGTAGAAAGGTGGTATCCTGGGTAAAACTCTGGGCATTAGGTGGTGATCCGATAGAAGTCTCGATGTTAGATGGTGGTCTGGGAGAAGTCTAAACCTCAAGTTATGGTCCAACATAAGTCCTGGCATTAGTTGGTGGTTTGGGAGAAGTCCAGGCCTTAGGTGGTAGTTTGCCAGAATTTTGGGCCTCAGGTGGTAGTCCGGCAGAACTCCAGGCCTCAAGTGGTTGTCCGACAAAAGTCTGGACCTCACGTGGTGGTCCAACAATAGTTAGGGCCTCAGGTTGTGGTCTGATAGAAGTCTGGGCCTCAGGTGGTTGTCTAATGGAAGTCCAGACCTCACATGGTGGTTTGGCAGAAGTCCTGACCTCAAGTTGTGGTCCGGTGGAGGTTCGGGCTCACGTGGTGGTCCGGCATAAGTCCAGGACTCAGGTGGTTGTCCGGTAGAAGCTTGAGCCTCATGTGGTGGTTCGGCGAAAGTCTGGCTCTCAGGTGGTGGTCCAGTGGAAGTACGGGCCTCAAGTGGTGGTCCGTTGGAAGTTTGGGCCTCAGGTGGTGGTCAACCAAAGGTGAGAGTCTGATGTGGTTGTCCAACGTAGTAACAACATCAGGCGGTGGTCCGGAGGAACTCTGGCGGTGGTCAAGGAGGAGCAAGGAGGCAAGAGCAATCAACGATGTCTCTTTTTCTCTCTTGGTTGGAGCCTCCTTTCAAGAGAAAAAAAGGGTCTATTTATAGATTTCTAGAATGGCATGGCCCCTAAATAGGTGAGAGATATGGGGAGTGGTTTGATGGACTGCCAATGTTGAATCCCTTGATCAAGGACAGTTTGATGGACATTTGAATACCTTAGTGATGTCAGAATTTAGTGATCTTGGACTTGTTGGATTTGTCTCGTCAAGCCGCTCGATTCGATTATAAGAATGTTATGTTTCGAAAATGTTTAATAATCCAAATTGTGGTTCAAACCTTCCAATAGCGCTTCTAACCCTTGATTTTGATCCATTTGGACTTGAATTGAGTCAATTTTGGTGTCATTAGGTTTGTATTTGTGAGACGATGCTCTGTTTGACTATAATTTTGTTTAAATTAGTGCTAGGATGGTCCCAATTTTAATTTCGGAAGTTTCCAATTTGATTTTGCCTCTACATTCCTGCCCGACCAAGATAATTTTTGATGATATATCAATGTATGATATAAATTAGTTTTCTTGTCAAACGTACAACAAATTTTCCCACATTCATGTTATGTTTGAGTTCAAGTCAAGATATTTTGATCATTATTTTTTATTTCAAAATATTACAAGATGAAATATTACAGGATGGAAAACTTATATACTTGCTAATGTGTGTGTGTGTGTGTGTGTGTGTGTGTGTGTGTCTTATGCTAGCCTTTAAAGACATTTGAAAAATATAATCTCAAACATGTGTTAAATTCTGAATTTGATATGAAATATTTTGACGATGCTAACAGTAATTCTTTGAATGAAAAATTTTGAGGGTTAGGAAAGAAACTAATCCAAGGCTCCTCTCACAAGCCTGTAGTATAACAATACATTTATTTCAATGGAACTAGCAAGGTACCTTTCCCAAGGTATTTAGAATAATAAACAATGGTTGAAAAAGGAAATTGGAGGTTATTAAAGCAAGCACCATCCATATCTAATAAAGATTCATCAAAATGTTCATAATTTTTAGTCCCAAAAGCAACCTCAAATAGGATCGACTATACTCTTGAAATATATTTGCTTCTATTCCACAAAAGATAACGCATTAAGTTAGGAGGTTCTACCATTTTCCAGCTTTCAAATATTCATTAATTAAGTATACATTACATATAAATATCTTTTTTTATTATTGCAGGAGGTTCTATAATAGTTGACCTTTTGCATCTGTTGTATATCTAATGTTAGAAAATAGAATTTTGATGATATCAAACACTTCTGTTTTCTCTATGACTACCATGCCTACTAACATTTCAGTTTCATAAGATCAAAATGTAATTAGAACCAGCTCAAGATTGAGTAGACTAGATCTGAGTTGGTTTATAAACTTTTTCGTTTCTTGAGTCAATTAAAAATGATGTGATTTCTGATACTAAGTAACTTTGCACATACATACACTTGGGTGGGATTTGTTTTTTCTAATTTAGAGTTTTTGTTTTTACTCACATCGTCCAGGATGATCCACAAATCATCCTAGATGATCTAATAAAAATAAAAACCCTAATTAGGGCATCCTAGTTAAGGCAGCCATCATTAAGCTCATCATCCTAGATAATATTTATATCGGTCATAATGATAGGCTCAAATTAGAAAGAATCAGTCACCATATCTATTTAGGTATTATTTAATTTTGGACATCGTCCTGGAAGATGAAGCAAAATTATGCCTAAATTAATTTGGTAATTAAATAAAGCAATTAAGGTTTGATTGATCGACATTATCATCCTGGACGATCTTAGGATAGTACGGGATGATCATATAATCAAACCTTAGATTTGTCCTGAACAACCAATGCGATGTGATGGATGATATGCGACATTTTGTGCTAATTATTATGGACCATTAGATCATCTTGGATGATCAAGCTATTTTTCCATTGTCCAAACATCCATCCATGGTGATGCACTAGATGATATTCTTTGACTTGAACTAATCGTACAGGATGATATATTATCATCCTGGATGATTTGAATTAATTTCATTCTAATCATCCAGACTTTCCCAAATTATCCTGATTCATTGGACTGATTTTGTACATATCGTACAGGACGATCAACCGATCGTTCTGAATGATAAAGTCAGTTTGTGGCAATTAAGAGATATTCTGATGCTCTTCTTTTTAAGACTACTTGTTTACTCAAGGAGAGTAACTTTTACTATTGTCTTGACCTAAGCGAGCCTAGAGGAGAGGGAGAGAAAGGGAGAGAGAGGATCTTATGAGGGGGAGTTTATGACGGGTTTCATAAAGGTTACTCCAAGTAAGGATCCAAGTTGTCTTCTCCAATAATCATCCATTGACCTTGGAGGTTAGAGAGAAGTCTACTTCAATAATCGATCAAGGTTTTCTGCCTGCTTCAGGAGAAAGCAAAAGGAGTCAGGTTCTTAGCCTCACCGGTGTCAGTGGAAAGGAGGTTTCGTAAAGGCTTCTCCGCCTTACTATGGGAGCAAAAGGAGAGTCTCTGCGTTTAGTGCAATACCCGGAGGGCGCCTCCAGGGAGTAGATATAGATCGAGTTGACCGAACCACTATAAATCTCTGTGTTCTTTATAACTATTTTTTTTTCGTATTTAATTTTTACACTTTAAATTTCTCTATGATGAATTTTAATTTGGATTGAGTTTTATGTTTTGAGTGAAATAGTTTTTTAAAAATACAAATTCACCCCTCTTCTTGGTTAGCCTTTGGCTAGTTCATAAGGGCTTAACATCCCTAATGAACTTTCAAGTAGTATAATAGCGGGATTCATAAAAATAATTTTTTGAAAACTTTTGAATTTCGATCCATGTTTAACTCCAGTAATAATAATACTGTGGAAGGGTATTCTATTACCCGACCAGCTTTGTTTGACAATATTCCTTTTGTTTTTTTAGAAAACTCACATGTCTACATTTTTACAATCAATTGACCATTGCATGTGGATGCTTGTTAAAGATGGTTATACACCTCCAACTAGTAAACTCAATGGCATTACTATTCCACTTCCTTTTACTGAATGGACTCTTGATGATAGGGATTTAGCATAACTTAATGCAAAATGTTTGAACTATTTTTTCTGTGCTTTAAAATCTGAAGATTACATGCGTGTTTTAACTTATAATACTGATAAAAAAATTTTGGGATAAATTATGTATCACTTATGAAGGAACAAAAGAAGTTAAGTAATCTCGATTGAATATTTTATTCTATGATTACAAACTTTTTATATGAAACCTTCTGAATCAATTTTTGAAATGTATAAAAGGTTTACTCAAATTATTAAATCTTTGCATTCCATAGGAAGAGAACTCACTAACTATGAAAAAGTGAATAAAATTTTAAGATGCTTACATTCCTCTTTTGATGCTAAGATTACTGCAATTACTGAATCTAAAGATTTGAATACTTATTCGATTGATAACTTACTTGGATCACTCATTACTTATGAGCAAGGGGTGAATCAAATAAATCTTGATGCAGGTGAGAAAAAGAAGGAGAAAATTATGGCACTGAAGGCCAACAACACGGACACTGACTCTTCCAGGTCTGAAAGCAATGATGTTGCCTTAATAACGAGGAAATTTAAAAGCTTTCTAAGGAAGAAGCATAAGAACCATCATAAGTGGAATAAAGGTAAGGGTAGCAAAAATTTTAAGAGTTCTAATAATACTATATTTTTTGAATGTAGGAAGCCATGACATGTTAAAGCTGATTGCCCTACACTTAAAACTCATCCTAGCTAGAAGATGGGTGAGGAGAAAACCAAGTACAAAAAGGATAAGAAGAGGTTCCAAAAGACATTCTGGGCAGATTCTGCATCTAACTTCTCTGATACTTAAGATGAAGAGAAGACTACAAACTTGTGGTTGATGGCAGACGAACATCTTGGCCAAAGTGACCAATAAGAGGTATGTGAAATAACCTACGAGCAACTACTTGAGATGTTTTTAAATAAGTTCATGCATCACATAGGAAACATAGGAAAACACATGCTAGCTTGACATTGGAGTTTTATAATTTGCAAAAAGAGCATAAAATTTTACTTAAAGACCATTCTATAATTGATAGCAATCACATATCCTTACTTGATGAGTTTGATGCATTAAAAAAAAGCATGTTGAATTATCTGATGCATATGATTCCTTGAAAATATCTCATGCTGAGTTACAAAAAGAGTTGAAAAAATTAGAAAATCTCAAAGGTTTCGAAAATAAACCAACCGTGCTTGCATTACATAATTTAAAAAAAAAAAGCATCACCATCCAAGTAGATTAGTAAATCCTTTTTCTAGTGTTAAATATTTTTCATGTGGCATGTTAGGACATATCTCACACGCTTGTACTATTCATCATAGTACATATTGGGTGTGGAGACCCAAATTGTATGATTCACAGCATATCATACATGCATTGTATTCTTCTTTTCATAAGAAGGGACCTAAATATGTTTGGGTTCCTAAATCTGATGTTTGATGATTTTGTACACTTGCTCACATAAAAGGTCTCATGAGAGTATGAGGTACCTGAATAGTGGATGCTCATGACACATGACTGGAGATGCTAACGAATTCGTTTTGCTGGAGGCTAGGGCTGGAGGCAAGGTTACTCTTGGAGACAATACCACTAGGAAAATGGTGGGCATGGGTATAATTGGAAACTCCAAGAACCTTCTGATTGAAAATATTTTTCTTGTAGATGGACTGAAACACAACTTGCTCAACATCTATCAGCTTTGCGATAAAGGCTTTATCATAAAATTCTTGTCAAATACTTATATTATAAGCTTAAATAATAATTCTATTTTGCAAGGAAAGTAGATCAATAATGTTTACATGCTTGACTAAAATAATATTGAATGTGCTATTTCATTTTGCTTAAAAACTGTTATTGATGATTAATAGTTCTGGCATAGGAGTTTATGTCATGCCAGTATAAAAATTCTTAGGAAAGTGACATAGAAAGACCTAGTTAGAGGTGTCCCAAAACTTAACTTTCTAAAGACCACCTTTATGATGCCTACAAATTAAGAAAATAAGTCCAATCCTCTTTTCACTCCATTAAGTACATTAGCACCTCTAGACCTTTAGAAGTCCTTCACATGGATTAGTATGGACCCATTAGCACTACCAACTTAGGGGGGAAAGTCAATAGTTTTGTATTTGTCAATGACTACTCGAGGTTTGTTTGAATTAGATTTCTATCGCATAAGAATGAGTCTTTTGATGAGTTTAGATCCTTCTTCACCTGAATTCAGAAATAACTAGGTTGTGAGATCTTGACCATCCATAGTGACCATGGGAGAGAGTTTGAAAATGAGGGATTTAGAGACTTTTGTTAAAATAAGGGGATTAGTCATAATGTTTTAGCTCCTAGGACCCCTCAGCAGAACGAGGTAGCTGAAAAGAAGAATTGGACCTTAGTTGAAGCTGCTAGAGCCATGCTTATTGAGTATTCACTTCCAAAATACCTTTGGGTTGAAGCGATAAACACAGATTATTATGGGTTTAATAAGGTGAATGTTAGAGCCAAACTTGATAAGACACCTTATGAGATCCTTAAAGGTAGGATACCCAACCTTTCCCACCTCCATATCTTTGGCTGTAAGGTTTTCATTCTTAATAATAGGAAGTTACACTTAGGGAAATTTGACCCAAAATCTAATGAAGGAGTGTTCTTAGGATATTCAAGTGTGTGGAAATCTTTAGGGTATTAAATAAGAGGACATTGGTTATGGTGGAGACTACTCATGTAGTGTTTGATGAATTTGATCATAAGAAGTTTAGTGTTGAGAAGGAAGATGAAGTTTGAGAGAATTTCACTGGAGTTGAAAATTAGGAGAGGAGAGTAGAGCCCCAAAACACTTAAAGAGTAGGTGAGATTACCCAAGGACTAGAAAATATAGATCTACAGGAAAGGGTTGAACCTACAAACACCTTGCCTAGAGATTAGAGATATTCTTTGTGTCATCCTAATAAACTAATCTTAGGAAACCCTTTTGAAGGTGTTTGAGCTAGGCATGTACTTAGGAAGGAAGTCAACCACTCTGCCATTATCTCAATGGCTGAACCCAACAACATCAACCAAGCCTTATCTAATGAGTTTTGGATCTTAGCCATGCAGGATGAGTTAAATCAATTTATTAGGAATGATGTTGGGAGCTTGTAAAAAGACATAAGAGACAAGGTGTAGTTAGAACCAAATGTGTCTTTAAGAATAAAATGAATAATTTTGTTGTGGTGGTTAAGAATAAGGCAAGATTAGTGGTTAAGGGTTACAACCAACTAGAAGAGATAGATTTTGAAGAGACCTTTACCCCTGTAGCTAGGTTGGAAGTCATTAGAGTGCTATTAGCCTTTGCTTATTATAAGGGACTTATGCTTTTTCAAATGGACATTAAGAGTGCCTTTTTAAATGGGATAATAAAAGAGGATATGTTTGTAGAGCACCCCTAGGGTTTGAGAGTTCCTAATTTATAAATCATGATTTTAAATTAAAAAAGTTCTTATATGAATTAAAGCAGGCACATAGAGCTTGGCATGAGAGGCTTAGCATAGTTTTACTAGAGAGGGAGTTTGTTAAAGGGAGTGTAGACACCACCCTTTTTTGAGGAAAGTTGGAGATGAATTACTTATTGTTCAAATCTATGTTGATGATATACTTTTTGGATCTTCTGATAAAAGGCTATATAATG